>QXTE01000232.1:1412123-1432664 GCA_003942145.1 Platysternon megacephalum
TTGGACTAGATGACCTCCTGAGGTCCCTTCCAACCCTAATCTTCTATGATTCTATGTCAGAGTATCACTAGGAGTGGTAAGAGGTAGCCACAAAGCATGTGTTCAAAGTACTATACAAACATTAATTAACACTCAAATCCCTTGTGAGGTACATGGCTTTATCTTCACTTGGGATTTGCCCAAGGGCAGAAAGCAGGGAGGATGGGAGGGAAGTAGAGTCAAGATCAGAATTCCCAGACTCAGATTTCTGACCCAGAACTTAATTCCCTAGACAATGCTGCCTGATCTAAGATAAATGCAGTCTGGCAAGTTAACACGGATAAGGATGCATTCCTATTGCCTAACAGGCATTTCAGTTATGCACCCTTTTTGTTGCACCAGTGTAGATTTTTGTATTTAATAACCCATCCCCCAATACTATATTACTTACAGAATTGAGGATGAAAGTTAAAAAAATAATCAAGGTTGCACAGCTAACATGGAATTTTCCTATTTGAAAGTTTAGAAAGGAATTCAATAAACAAAAGGAAGACAGAAAGAAGGGAAAGAGTACCTATGTGTTGCATTAGAGAGAAGCATGGCCTAAACATAGGAATGAATGGGAGCCACAAATGCTGGAGTTCTAATCCCAGTTCCACCAGCAGCTTGGGTAAATCTGTACCTAATTTCTTCCCCACTCCATTCCCATATCCCAGTACACATGGTCTCATCTCAGAAGAGTTGGTATAAGTGGTGTTTTGTAGGTGCATAGCAAAAGATACTCAGCATTTAAAGTATTAGAAGAAGGTCAAGCATTAGGAGTGCTAGGTTGTATGTGGGGCCAAGACATGAAGCAGTTATGTCTTCAGAGCGTTTGTATATGCTAGATCAGGGGTCGGCAACCTTTCAGAAGCGGTGTGCCGAGTCTTCATTTATTCACTTTAATTTAAGGTTTCACGTGCCGGTAATACATTTTAATGTTTTTTAGAAGGTCTCTCTAAGTCTATATTATATAACTAAACTATTGTTGTATTGTAAAATAAACAAGGTTTTCAAAATGTTTAAGAAGCTTCATTTAAAATTAAATTAAAACCTTGATCTTATGCAGCTCAGCCCGCTGCTGGTCTGGGGTTCTGTTCACCTAGGCCAGCAGCAGGCTGAGCGGGGCCTGCGGCCGGGACCCGGGCTGGCAAGGGTCTGGCAGCCAGAACCCCAGACCGGCAGTGGGCTGTGCAGGGCCGGCGGCCAGGACCCCAGACCGGCAGTGGGCTGAGCGGCTCAGCCCACTGCTGGTCTGGGGTTCTGGCCCTGCTCACATACAGTGGGTACCTACCATCTCCCTGGTTCTGGCCCATTCTCTTCTTCTCTCTCTGCACCGAGCTGAGGGTGGGAGTGCACTAAGCACAGGGCTGGGGGTGAAGGAGCAGGCTGGGGGTTGGGGTGTAGGGTCTGGCTAGGAGCTAGAATGAGGGAGGGGGCTCAGTAGGGTGACCAGACAGCAAGTGTGAAAAATCGTGACGGGGTGGGGGGTAATAGGAGCCTATATAAGAAAGACCCAAAAATCGGGACTGTCCCTATAAAAACAGGACATCTGGTCACCCTAGGGCTCAGCGCTGGGGCAGGAGGTTTGGGTGTGGAGCGCTTACCTGGGCAGCTCTCATTTGGTGCGAGGGGTGCAGGAGCTCCTGTTTGGTGCTCAGGGTGGGGATGTGGGGGTGCAAGAGTCAGGATGTGGGGGTGCCTGGCTATGTGTGGGGGTGACAGAGTCAGGGCTGGGGTCGTGGGGGGGGGTGGAGTCAAGCAGAGGGCTGGGTGTGTGTGAGGGGGGTACAGGGCTCAGGGCAGGGGCCTGGGGTGTGTGCGGGGCTGCAGGGCTGGGTGTGTGTGAGGGGGTCAGGGCAGAGAGCAGGAAACTGGGGGGGTGCAGGGCGCAGGGCTCAGGACAGAGGCCTGGGTGTGTGTGACGGGGTTCAGGGCAGAGGGCTGGGTGTGTGGGCTGGGGTCGTGGGGTGCTCATGGCAGGGGGCTGGAGGGGATATACCCCTATTCCACCACCACCCCTTTCCCAAGGCCCTGCCCCTACTTCTTCTCTGCCTCAGCTGGGAGCAGCGAGCATGCTGATTCCACTCCTCCCTCGCAAGGGCCATCAGCTGATCGGCCAGCAGAGAGGGAGGGACAGAGAGGAGAAGGAGGAGGGGCAGAACCCAGCACACTGCGGGAAGAGGCAGGACCAAGCTTCTGCCCTCTGCGCCCACGGGAGGGGGTGGAGAAGAGCAGGCCAGGCCAGATTTTTAATGGCACGTTGCTGTCTGCCGGGACTCCAGCAGGCAGCAGCATGCCATTAAAAATCGGCTCACGTGCCATAGGTTGCCGACCCCTGTGCTAGAACTGCCCAGCTGTGTAACATCTATCACAATAGCTTCAGCAACAGAATGTGCTCAGTTGTGTAGCATACATGGGTGGCTCTACTCCCAAGAGTGAGAATTCACATCTTCAAGCAATGGCCAAGCAGGTGATGTGACAGACCAAAAGAGAATTTAAAGTTACAAATAACTGGACATTTAGGGATTTATATAGCATTGTTATGAATAGTCTTTAGGTCTAAATTTTATTTATTTTTTACTATGGGAGCCTAAATAGGTGCTTAAGGCACACTAGTTATCAATGGGATTTGTGGTGAAGGGGTCAACTTCAATGGGAGTTTCAATCTTCAGCACTTCATAAAATGTAACCAATTAATTAGGTGCCCACCCCACGCAGGAAGACATTGGCCCTTGGCTCTTTAGCTGTGCCACAATGCAATTGAAGAGTTTGGGTTTCACCTATTGCCACAAGACTCCAAACAATGGTAAAGGTAAATTCAAATACATTTCAATTTAGAAAGCTATGCAATCATTTTTCAACCCAACAGTGACTGTTCTTCATGTAGTCCAGCCATTGGCTAATCATATTGTGATGTCTGCACCTGGATTTTCTATCTGCAAAAATGTTTGTCCCCTCTTCAAACAAAGTGGTTGGACCAATTCACAGAAGTTCATTTTCCAAGAAAGCTCTGGTTTCAGTCAAGTCAAATTTCACCAAAAAGGAAAACTTTTGCAAGAGTAAAAGCATTCAAATAAGGCAAAGCTGAACCAGTCAATTTTATGCAGCTAAGTTGTGCTCTTTCCAAACTGTGCCTATATTTACAGGACAGCTACCTAGAATAGTGCACAAGAATCCACAATAGCTGGAAATTGTTTGAAAATGCCATTTTCAGATCTGTAGCCCTCACTGAGGAACATCCACTTAAGTTTCAGAGTTGCATGTGAAGTTTTTTGCATGTAATTAGTGTCCAGATTCTCCTACCCTCTCGATGGAAAAGTATGTCACCCTCTTGATACAGCTACCCCCAACCCCACTTCGGCCCAGAAGAGTTTAGAAAGTTGCAAGTTTCTGCAGACAGGCATTTATAATGAAAAGCCTTTTGCAACATTAGAGCTTTCTCCACCAGCAAAAGCTATGTGGTATGGCTGTTTTTCCTGATAGCAAACAGCTGAGAGTTTACCATGAACCGCCAAAGGTCAAATGCTTCCTGGATAACTTCCTGCTTGGACTCATGCCTCAAACTGGTTTTAAACTTCTGTTAAGGAATGGAACAAAGGGTGCCGCACATATCGAGGCGCACCGGCAGGACAACATATGCATAGTAACTAGCATGTCAGTGCAAAGCTTAGTAGTCTGTTCAGTTATGCTCTCCTCACTTTACCCAGCCACAGTGTCATATCAAGAGAGCAAATAAAACAAGCAGGGCTAAAGTATCCCCCATACTCTATAGACACCAGTTGTGTTTCGATACATTAATGCCAACTCATTTATGGCAATTCCATCAGTCAATCTGAAAATGTGTTGCAAAGGTGGTCAGTATCACAGTCCTCCTGTTACAGATGGGGATATGGAGGCACAGAGAGGGAAATCAACTCACCAAATCACCCAGCAGCAGAGCTGGGACCAAAACTCAGCTCCCTCAAGTCTCAGTGAAGTGCTCTACCCACTACATTTAAGTGTAAGCTTTATTGTTCTATACTGTTACACAGCAGCTACAAGACTCATTTCACAATCACTCCTGCTGTCTCTTTATCTAAGACATCATTCCAATCCTAGCCTTACTAGGGATGTCTACATTCTCAGATATGCAGCGTTAATGCTGCCTTTTCACACAGAAGTGCGGTATTTGAAGGCAGCAGATCTTAGGGCTTGGCTACACTTGCGAGTTAGCGTGCATTAAAGCAGCCCCGGGCACCCTAGCTCACTACCCATCCACACTGGCAAGGCCCGTACAGCGCTCTGACTCCAGGGCTAGAGTGCTCCTGGTACTCCACCTCGGCAAGAAGATTAACACTTGGTGCGCACTGCTGAAACGCCCGGGCGTCAGTGTGTTGCATTACTGCGTTCTGATCAGCCTCCGAAATGTCCCATAATCCCCTTAAGTCAAGTGGCCACTCTTGTCATTGTTTTGGAATCACTGCAGACATGCCAATATGCCCTTTGAAAGCTCCATTTCTGACAGCGGGCATGCTTATCTGCTCTGAGACAAAGCAACCATTACTGTGGAATGCTATGTGAGAGAGAGAGAGGGGTGGGGGGCTGTTGCTGTCTGAACTTACAAGACAGCATGCTGACATGCTCTCTCCCCCCACATACACACACACCACACTCCCTGTCACACTCCACCCCACCCCCCTCATTTGAAAAGCACGTTGCAGCCACTTGCATGCTGGGATAGCTACCACAATGCACTGCTCTCTGTGGCCATTGCAAGAGCTGCTAATGTGGCCACGTCACTGTGGACAGATTGCAGTGCTTTCCCTACTGCTCTCGAGGAAGGCAGGTTTAACTCAAAGCGCTCTACATCTGCAAGTGTAGCCATGCCCTAAGGCCTTAGCTACACTTGCGAGTTACAGCGCAATAAAAGCTGCCCAGAGCACTGTACCTCACTCCGCATCCACACCAGCAAGGCACGTACAGCGCTGTGTCTCCGCGGCTACAGCGCTGCTGGTACTCCACCTCCCTGAGAGGAACAACATTTGCTGCGCCTTGGCTACAACTCCTGTGTGTCAGTGTGAAGGAGGAGTTAACTTGCTGCTCTGTGATAATCCCCTTATCAAGTGGCCACTCTTCTCATTGTTGTGATCTGCTGCAGGAATGCAGAAGTGCTGCTAAGTTTCAGAGAGAAAAAGCAAACAATTTGCTGTTTGCTTTGAGTGAGTGAGAAGCAGGGTGGGCAGGGGGGGTCTGAACTTACAAGACAGCATGCTGACACTCAGCACCCCAAAAACTCACTCTCCCCCCACACTCCCTGTCACACTCCACCCCACCCCCATTTGAAAAGCATGTTGCAGCCACTTGAACGCTAGGATAGCTGCCCATAATGCACCACTCCCAATACAGCTGCAAGTGCCGCAAATGTGGCCACGCCACTGCGCTGTCAGCTGTAAGTGTGGACAGACTGCAGTGCTTTCCCTACTCAGCTGTACGAAGGCAGGTTTAACTCACAGCACTGTACAGCTGCAAGTGCAGCCATACCCTAAGTCAGTGGTCCCCAACCTTTTTTGTCCGGCGGGCACCAAAAACAAAAACAAAAAAACCAAGCGCTGCCGGCGGAGAAAAAAAAAAAAAAAAAAAAAGCCAGAGGGCTACGCGGGCGCACTTACACCCCCCAGCGGGTGCAATGGCGCCCGCGGGCACCGTGTTGGGGACCCCTGCCCTAAGTTAACACTACAACTCTGCTTCCATTATAACCCTCTCCCAGTTTTCACGCACCACTTCCGGAGGGTTCTGTTGTGGCTAAGATATTACATGCCTGGACTCAGTCCACAGTGATTTGTCTTCCACTGAGCCACATCCATATGCCAGCTTGCATTACTGGTGAGGGAAAGGATCATTAGTATTTACCCCTCCTTCTTTACAGCACAATGTTCTTCACTTCAGCTGGGTTTGATGTTTGTGTGCAAATGTGAAGCTCCACAAGCATGTGACTGGCCCTCATGGAGGAACAGCCACTTGGACAAGTTTAAACATATTTATGTTAATGAAATATAAAGCTGAGAAATAAAAGAAAGAGGCTTGTGCCCAGCGAAAGCTTTTCGGGCCCCAGGGTCTGTCGTTGTTCACAGGGCAGCACTCGGGAGAGGGGCTCCCAGGCACGGAGATTGGATTTCCCGAGACCCTCTGCACTGCTCAAGGTAGGATGACCAGACAGCAAAAATGAAAAATCGGGTCGGGGCATGGGGGGTGTAATAGGAGCCTATATAAGAAAAAGGCCCCAAAAACGGGACTGTCCCTATAAAATCGGGACATATGGTCACCCTAGCTCGGGCTCTGGGGCCTGTTGGAACGCAGAGGAGCCCGCGGGCTTGGCCGGAGGCTAACGGGGGGCCGCTAGTGTATGGTCGGGCAGAAGAGCCCACCGCCCCCCAAGGGGCTCCCTCCCGCCAGGGGCCCCGCCAGACGCTAAGCAGCGCCCAGAGGCCAGGAGCCAGCCTGTCCCGCCGGGGGAAGGAAGCGCCCCGCGTTGCCCCCAGGGCCAGGAGCACCAGTCACAGGCTACTGGGGAGGAACGCCCCCCCCAGCCCGTACCTTCGCGCTCCCACTCGGGGAGCCGGCCCGCGTCTCGGGTGGCGCTGCCCAGCACGGCCCGCGGCAGCGCCTCCATCCGCCCGTCCACCTTGTCGCGGTCGGCCACGCCCGCGCCCTCCATGGCCCGGCGGAAGCAGGCGCCCAGCGCCTCGCAGTCCAGGCCCTGCAGCTCCTCGCACAGCGCCCGCCGCTCCGCGTCGCCCAGCTCGGCCCAGAAGCGCAGCAAGTGGCCCTGCCCGGCCGCTGCCAGCCGGCGGCGCAGCACCTCGGGCTCCATGGGCAGTGGGCGTCGCCCAGCCCCGGCCGGCCTCGGGCTCCGCCGCACTGGCAGCCCCAGCCCGCGAACCGACGGCGCCGCTCACGACTCGCACCCGGTATGCGCCCGGTTGCTACCCGGCCTCCACTCCACCAGACCAGGAACCATGCGTCCCGCTACCGCCCTCATATAGGCGGCTAAGCCCCGCCCCCCACGGCCACCAATCGCTGCGCTCAGGAGCTGGCTGCCTCGCCGTGTCCGCCAGGGCCATGACGCGCCCACTAGCCCTGACTTCATGTTCGGCGGCGGGGACGCGTCCTAATGGCTGAGAGCCCACGAGGGGCGGGGTCACAACCACCTCCGCCCAATCTTTTCCTGGGGCACGTGGCAGGCCCTAGCGTATGCGGAAGGGAGTCACTGCCCTCCTCTGCCAACTGCGCAGCTGTTTGCCATGGTGATGTTTGTGATGTCACATACACTCAACGTAGCCGACTCGCGGGGCAAACAAAAGCTTTCCCCCAACCCCGCCTCCACTCCCCTCCCCCACAGCACCTCTCCCTGCTACCATCCAACCCCTCCCCCCTCCAGCGCTTCCCCCCAGCACCGCTCCCCGCTCCCACCCAACCCCTCCCCCCTACTCTTCCCTTCCGCACAGCACCACTCCCTGCTCCCACCCTTCCCCACCCCTCCCCACTTCATCGCTACCTGCTCCCACCCAACCCCTTCCCCCTCCACTCCCCTCCCACACAGCACCGCTCCCTGCTCCCACTGAACCCCTCCCCTCCCCTCCCCCACAGCACCACTCCCTGCTCCCACCCAAACCCTCCCCCCTCCACAGCACTGCTCCCTGCCCCCACCCCACCCCTAAAGCAGCACTCAAGGTGTTATTCCGGTAACGCCTCTTTGATTTACTTAAGAAACGTAGCCAGATCACAGCTGAGCATGTGAGGGAAATTCCCAAACCTGAGCTATTCTCTTTAGGTGACAAATCTGAGGAACTGGCCCAGATTGAGGCCATTAGAGGAGGTTTGGAACAAATTGATAAACTAAACAGTAATAAGTCACCAGGACCAGATGGTATTCACCCAAGAGTTCTGAAGGAATTCAAATGTGAAACTGCAGAACTACTAACTGTAGTCTGTAACCTATCATTTAAATCAGCTTCTGTACCAAATGACTGGAGGATAGCTAATGTGATGCCAATTTTTAAAAACGGCTCATAGATTAACATAATTTGTTGGGGAAGAGTCAACATAGTTTTTGTAAAGGGAAATCATGCCTCACCAATCTACTAGAACTCTTTGAGGGGATCAGCAAGCATGTGGACAAGGGTGATCCGGTGGACATAGTGTACTTAGATTTTCAGAAAGCCTTTGACAAGGTCCCTCGTCAAAGGCTCTTAAGCAAAGTAAACTGTCATGGGATAACAGGGAAGGTCCTCTCATGGATTGGTAACTGGTTAAAAGATAGGAAACAAAGGGTAGGAATAAATTGTCAGTTTTCAGAATGGAGAGAGGGGGTCTGTACTGTATTGGGTCCAGTCCTATTCAACATATTCATAAATAATCTGAAAAAAGGGGTAAACAGTGAGGTGGCAAAATTTTCAGATGTTACAAAACTACTCAAGATAGTTAAGTCCAAAGCAGACTGCGAAGAGCTACAAAAGGATCTCGCAAAACTGGGTGACTAGGCAACAAAAGGTCAGATGAAATCCAATGTTGATAAATGCAAAGTAATGCACATTGGAAAACATAATCCTAACTATATGTATAAAATGATGGGGTCTAAATTAGCTGTTACCACTCAAGAAAGAGATCTTGGAGTCATTGTGGGTAGTTCTCTGAAAACATCCACTCAATGTGCAGCAGCAGTAAAAAAAAGCACGCAGAATGTTGGGAATCATTAAGAAAGGGATAGATACATACTGCAGATGTGCCCTCTCCACCCCCCCACCCCCCACACACACCTTCTCAAAAAAGATATATTTGAATTGGAAAAGGTTCAGAAAAAGGCAACAAAAATTATTAGGGGTATGGAACAGCTTCCGTATGAGGAGAGATTAATAAGACTGGGACTTTTCAGCTTCGAAAAGAGACAACTAAGGGGTGATATGATAGAGGTCTAGAAAATCATGAGTGGTGTGGAGAAAGTAAATGCAGAAGTGTTACTCTTATTTACTGTAACTCTTGTTCTGCTTCATTCTCCCCCGCCCTTCCATGTCCCCCACTTGGTCTGCTTATGGCATGTTTGACCTTACACTGTGAGTCTTTGGGGACCGGACCAATTCTTTACGTGGACAGAACCTGGCACACTTCGGGCATTCAGACAGAACTGACCACCCACTATGAATTCAGTATTTCTGAGGCAGAGCGCACAGCCAACAGTTCCTGTCAAACAGCCTACTTGCCATGCTATAGGGTTACATTTAATCCAGCTACTAGGCTACAGAGTTTGGACCTGGGCTTTTCATTCTGGTCCGACTCTAATTCAGACTATCGGCCTGTTACAAATGTGGGTGAGCCATGAGTTCAGCCAGGGAGAGGGCGGTGGCATCTGTGTAATGAATGAGCCATCTACAGCAGTGATCTCAGGGGAAGGATGGGTGGGGCCCTGCAATGTACATAGCTACAAGCAGCTGTGTAACAAACAAACCCCACCGCAGTCCAGTTCCTGGCAGGGGTGTGCAGCCAGTCTGGGTGTGCGGTCATACCCCATCACTGTTGGCCTGTGCCATTCCACCCAGTCCCTTCCCTTCAGCTTCGCCACACTACCATTTCATATCCTGCCCCAGCACTTCATTCTCATTCGCCCCCACCCACAGCCCAGCATTTAGTAGTTAGCCCCTGCACCACCCCTGAATTTTCTGCCTCCTAACCTTTAGAAGTTGCCCCCTCTTTCTCCATCCTGCAATGCAGGGGTTGGGGGTTCCTGGAGAGTTCCTTCCTCCACAGGCATCTAGCTCCCCTGTCCCCATCAAAATGGTCACAAGTGTTGGCCAGGGGGCAGCTGCAGAGATGGCAAGAATACCCATGGCCCTGGGGGTAGCAGCACACAGAAGCATTCCCAGCCCTGCAGTGCCAGCGGAGCACTAGCTACTCCATGTGCTGAAGAAACAGGAAACTCGCGATGTCCAGGAGCTCCGATTGGCTGCCCTTTCACAGGAGGTGGAGGGATGGGAAAGGACAACCAATGAGGCGGGGTGTTCCCCAGAAAGGTCCTAGAGTGGGCAGAGCTGCAGCTTACCCTTAGAGGGAGAACGTTGTCTGTTCTGTTTGTTGCTGCAAACTCTAAGATGCTGCTCTGAAAAGTTAGCCCCACTGCCAGTGCAAGACTGTGCTTGTGCTGTTAATTACACCCAGAAAAACTATATGAAAAGCATGTTAAAGTTGCAAATATTATGTGACCATATCACTAGAGATGCTATCATACTAGGCACAGGGGTGCACACAGAGCCCTATTTCTGGCATTTCCTAACTTTTGATGGCTTCACTTTGCAACATCAATGTTCTTTAATGTAAGTTTTTACATGTAATTTCCTAAATATTTTAAAAAGCAAATTGAAAAACAGAAATTCCATCCTATAGAACCCAGTTTACCTACCCATGGTCTTCAGCAGGGTTGGAACCTTTAGATCCATAGCGCAGACCTCTACCCTTTTAGCTAAGGAGTAATTGATAGCAGTAGTAGATTGTCATTCCCTGTATGGACCAGCCACTAGATAGGGATGAGAGAGACATGTTACATAGTTAGATAACAGAGGAATGGTGAGACTCAGGAATCCTGGGTTCAATTCCAGATTGTGGAGGAGACTGTGCTCTAGTGGGCAAAGACCCTTCCACCCCTGTATAGTATCCATCCTGCAAGCCTGACCCCTTCTGTTCTTGTCCCCACCAGCCAGTCCCAGTCTTCCTCCTTCACAGATTCTCCTTCCTTGTCCCTCAGCTCCTGTTCCTGTCTCCCCCTCACTCCTCACCCCTCTACTTTCCAGTCTGGCTGCTTCCTCTTCTCCACATTGCCTGGGTGCCAGCATGAGCCATTGACAGCACAGGAGAGACAGTCTCCATCCTCTCAGGTCTGGAATCTGACATCAAAGTGGCCCCTGGGAGCTGAGAAGTGCAATTGCAGGGAAAGTCCTGCTCAGCCTCCCCCACCCCCCATGTTCAACCGCACTGTAGGGATGGTGCATGCCCACTCCAGTCAGCATGTAGGAGCTGTGAGGGGATGGAGCACACTCAGTGCAGATGGACTCTTCAGAGAAGAGAAGCTTTTCAGCCACTAACAAACTTCTACTGAGCACGAGAGAACAGAAATTTTCAGGAGCTTCTCACCATAAACCACTGTAAGAATTTTATAACATGGGCAAAACAAGGCACTTTCCCCTAAGTTCCGCTGACAGTCAAAAAAAAAAAAAAAAAAAAAAAAGTCAGCCTAAGGCAGAATTTCAGTCCAATTTGGAAATTACAGTTTGGCCAAAGTCATAAGCAAATGAAAACAGGGTCTTATAATGGAAAATGTCAGGCAACCTTAACTATAGGTTTCAGAGTAGCAGCCATGTTAGTCTGTATCCGCAAAAAGAACAGGGGTACTTGTGGCACCTTAGCGACGAACAAATGTATTTGAGTTAAGCTTTCGTCGGCTAAAACCCACTTCATCGGATGCATGCAGTGGAAAATACAGTAGGAAGATATATATATACACAGAGAACATGGAACAATGGGTGTTACCATACACACTATCCCGAGAGTGATCAGTTAAGGGGAGCTATTACCAGCAGGAGAGAAAAAAAAACTTTTTCTAGTGGTAATCAAAATGGCCCATTTCCAGCAGTTGACAAGAAGGTGTGAAGAACTGTAGGGGGGAAAAATAAACATGGGGAAATAGATTTACTTTGTGTAATGACCCATCCACTTCCAGTCTTTATTCAAGCCTAATTTAATGGTATCCAATTTGCAAATTAATTCCAATTCAGCAGTTTCTCGTTGGAGTCTGTTTTTGAAGTTTTTTTGTTGTAATATTGTGACTTTTAGGTCTGTAATCGAGTGACCAGGGAGATTGAAGTGTTCTCCAACTGTTTTTTAATGTTATAATTCTTGACATCTGATTTATTCTTTTACGTAGAGATTGTCCGGTTTGGCCAATGTACATGGCAGAGAGGCATTGCTGGCACATGATGGCATATATCGCATTGGTAGATGTGCAGGTGAACGAGCCTCTGATAGGGTGGCTGATGTGATTAGGTCCTATGATGGTGTCCCCTGAATAGAAATGTGGACAGAGTTGGCAACGGGCTTTGTTGCAAGGATAGGTTCCTGGGTTAGTGTTTTTGTTGTGTGGTGTGTAACGGTTGCTGGTGAGTATTTGCTTCAGGTTTGGAGGCTGTCTGTAAGCAAGGACTGGCCTGTATCCAAGATCTGTGAGAGTGATGGATCGTCCTTCAGGATAGGTTGNAATATTGTGACTTTTAGGTCTGTAATCGAGTGACCAGGGAGATTGAAGTGTTCTCCAACTGTTTTTTAATGTTATAATTCTTGACATCTGATTTATTCTTTTACGTAGAGATTGTCCGGTTTGGCCAATGTACATGGCAGAGAGGCATTGCTGGCACATGATGGCATATATCGCATTGGTAGATGTGCAGGTGAACGAGCCTCTGATAGGGTGGCTGATGTGATTAGGTCCTATGATGGTGTCCCCTGAATAGAAATGTGGACAGAGTTGGCAACGGGCTTTGTTGCAAGGATAGGTTCCTGGGTTAGTGTTTTTGTTGTGTGGTGTGTAACGGTTGCTGGTGAGTATTTGCTTCAGGTTTGGAGGCTGTCTGTAAGCAAGGACTGGCCTGTATCCAAGATCTGTGAGAGTGATGGATCGTCCTTCAGGATAGGTTGCAGATCAGGGGTAGGCAACCTTTCAGAAGTGGTGTGCCGAGTCTTCATTTATTCACTTTAATTTAAGGTTTCGCGTGCCGAAATACATGTTAACGTTTTTTAGAAGGTCTCTCTCTATAAGTCTATATTATATAACTAAACTATTGTTGTATGTAAAGTAAACAAGGTTTTCAAAATGTTTAAGAAGCTTCATTTAAAATTAAATTAAAATGCTGATCTTAAGCTGCCAGCCTGGGGTTCTGTTCACCTAGGCCTGCAGCGGGTTGAGCGCCGCCTGCGGCCGGGACGCCAGCTGGCATGGGGCTGGCAGCTGGGACCCCAGACCTGGGGGGGAGGAGGGGGCAGGGATGAGGGCTGTGGGGGTGCAGGGCAGAAGGCTGGACGTGTGTGGGGGTGCAGGGTAGAAGGCTGGGTGTGGGGGTGGTTCAGGGGTGAGGGCAGAGGGCTGGGTGTGTGGAGGTGCAGGGTAGAAGGCTGGGTGTGAGGGTGGTTCAGGGGTGAGGGCTGGGTGTGTGTGGAGGTGCAGGGTAGAAGGCTGGGTGTGCGGGGGGTTCAGGGGTACAGGGCNGAGCTTGGCTGCCGCAGGACCAAGCTTCTGCCTCCTGCCCCTGCAGGGGAGAGCGGTGGGCGGGGGGGGGGGGCTGAGTGGGGCTGGGGGCTGGGACTGCAGCAGGCAGCGGCGTGCCACCCAAAATCGGCTCGCGTGCCATGTTTGGCACGCGTGCCGTAGGTTGCCGACCCCTGTTGTAGATCATTGATGATGCGCTGGAGAGGTTTTAGTTGGGGGCTGAATGTGATGGCTAGTGGCATTCTGTTACTTTCTTTGTTGGGCCTGTCCTGTAGTAGGTGACTTCTGGGTACTCTTCTGGCTCTGTCAATTTGTTTCTTCACTTCAGCAGGTGGGTATTGTAGTTGTAAGAACGCTTGATAGAGATCTTGTAGGTGTTTGTCTCTGTCTGAGGGGTTGGAACAAATGCGATTGTATTGTAAAGCTTGGCTGTAGACAATGGATCGTGTGGTGTGGTCTGGATGAAAGCTGGAGGCATGTAGGTAAGTATAGCGGTCAGTAGGTTTCCGGTATAGGGTGGTGTTTATGTGTCCATCGCTTATTAGTACTGTAGTGTCTAGGAAGTGGATCTCTTGTGTGGACTGGTCCAGATTGAGGTTGATGGTGGGGTGGAAATTGTTGAAATCATGGTGGAATTCCTCAAGGGCTTCTTTTCCATGGGTCCAGATGATGAAGATGTCATCAATGTAGCGCAAGTAGAGTAGGGGCGTTACCCCTACTACGTCGTCCCCACGAGAGCTGAGGAAGCGTTGTTCTAAGTCAGCCATAAAAATGTTGGCATACTGTGGGGCCATGCGGGTACCCATAGCAGTGCCGCTGACTTGAAGGTATACATTTTCCCCAAATGTGAAATAGTTATGGGTGAGGACAAAGTTACAAAGTTCAGCCACCAGGTTTGCCGTGACATTATCGGGGATACTGTTCCTGACGGCTTGTAGTCCATCTTTGTGTGGAATGTTGGTGTAGAGAGCTTCTACATCCATAGTGGCTAGGATGATGTTTTCAGGAAGATCACCAATGGATTGTAGTTTCCTCAGGAAGGCAGTGTTGTCTTGAAGATAGCTAGGAGTGCTGGTAGCATAGGGCCTGAGGAGGGAGTCTACCAGTCCACACAAGAGAGCCAGGGAGCAGGGACTGATTAATTAGACACAAGGCTCAGCTGGACAGGGAAAGGCGGGGCCTATATAAGGCAGGAAGCTGGCCACAGAAGAGGGCTGCACGGAAATAGTCTGCAGTCACTCCCTGGGTGAAGGGAGGTGTGTTGGGACTATAGAGGGCAGTCCACAGTTACACCCTGAGAGGAGGGAGTTGAGAGACTGGCGAAGCCGGGGGAAGCTAGGAGAAGGCTCAGGGTCGAACAGTGCAGCCCTTGACCAGAGGGCCCCTGTGCTGGAACCTGGAGTAGAGGGCGGGCCTAGGTTCCCCTACCAGGCACTGAGGAACGTAACACCGACCAGGCAGAAGACAGTGGACTTCCTGAGATGTTTTGTTTTGGAAAGACTTTGTTATTCTCCCTGGAAGGGGGAACCACTTAGTGACCTCTCTGGAGACCAAATCACAAGCTGCAGTTCCTGGAGCAAGAGGGGACGCAGGGTGAGCCACGATGGGTGGAGAGAACGCCAGAGGCGGGTGCAACATGTGGAAGTGCAAATCCTCATGTGACCAGGAGGAGGTGCCACCAGCAGTGAGCAAACCCTGTCACAGGTAGCAAAAGAAAGATGAGATTATTTAAAATGGTGACCTTCATGCTGCTTTACTCAGATTAAAGAGCAAATCAAGGAAACAGGGATTTTTGGATGCTTTAACATAGCTCATTATAATCAATCACATGGCTAACAGGAGGCACAGAGCTTGGCAAAGACTTTTGTTGGCTCTTTGCCAATGAACACAAGGTGACAGCGGTCCACAGCATGTCTCTGCTCCACTGGGTCCTGGACTCTGTCTGCTTGTTTGTTTTTTGGCAACCGTGCCTGTTCTTTCATTTTTTGCTCATGCCTATTTCACAAGACCTGCCTTCTAGGAGTTGCACAACAAGTCACACTGCCAGGGATCTGGCTCTAGACTTTCTGTGGGTGTGGGCTGCAGAGCAATGACTCAGAATAAATCAGCTGCGAGATGCCCATCCCTTGCGCAAGACCTTCCCTGCCACTTTTACAATGAGATGAAATTTGGCTTCTCTGTGTTTCTATTGGGTTTGAAATTCTGCAGCACCCCAGCACCTCAGGGCAAGGCAAGGTGCTTTAGGACTCCATTAATGAATGAAACCAAACAGTTTCTCGTTGAAGTCTGTTTTTGAAAATTTTTTGTTGAAGAATGGCCACGTTGCCAACTCTGTCCGCATATCTATTCAAGGGATACCACCATAGAACCTAACCACATCAGCCACACCATCAGGGGCTCGTTCACCTGCACATCTACCAATGTGATATATGCCATAATTTCCAGCAATGCCCCTCTGCCATGTACATAGGCCAAACCGGACAGTGTCTTCGCAGGCAGGCTTTCTAACCTAGTGAGGAGGGCTTTAAACTAGGTTTGCCAGGGGATGGTGACCTAAGCCCAGAGGTAAGTGGGGGAGTGCGATACCGGGAGGAAACACAAGAAGGAGGGTACAAGACGGGAAGCCTCCTCATTCATACTGAGAAAGTAGGGCAATCGGCTAGTTATCTTAGGTGCATGTACACAAATGCAAGAAGCCTGGGAAACAAGCAGGAAGAATTGGAAGTCCTGGCACAATCAAGGAACTGTGATGTGATTGGAATAACAGAAACTTGGTGGGGCAGTGCACATGACTGGAGCACTGTCATGGATGGGTATAAACTGTTGAGGAAGGACAGGTACGGGAGGAAAGGTGGAGGAGTTGCATTATATGTAAGAGAGTGAGTGGTATGATTGCTCAGAGCTCTAGTTTGGAACTGGAGAAAAGCCTGTTGAGAGTGTTTGGGTTAAGTTTAGAGGCGAGAGCAACAAGGGTAATGTTGTGGTGGGCATGTGCTATAGACCACCGGATCAGAAGGATGAGGTGGACGAAGCTGTCTTCGGACAACTAACTGAAGTTTCCAGATCACAGGCCCTGGTTCTAATAGGGGACTTCAATCACCCTGACATCTGCTGGGAGAACAATTCAGCAGTGCACAGACAATCCAGGAAGTTTTTGGAGAGTGTTGGGAAGAACTTCGTGGTACAAGTGCTGGAGGAACTGACTAGGGGCCGTGGTCCTCTTGACCTGCTGCTTACAAACAGGGAAGAATTGGTAGGGGAAGTAGAAGTGGGTGGCAACCTAGGCAGCAGAGACCATGAGATGGTTGAGTTCAGGATTCTGACAAAAGGAAGAAAGGAGAGTAGCAAAATGTGGACCCTGGACTTCAGAAAAGCAGACTTTGACTCCCTTAGGGAACTGATGGGCAGCAGGGCCGGCTCCAGGCACCAGCTTAACAAGCAGGTGCTTGGGGCGGCCACTCGGGAGAGGGGCGGCACGTCCAGGTATTCGGCGGCAATTCGGCGGAGGGTCCCTCACTCCCGCTCGGAGCGAAGGACCTCCCGCCGAATTGCCGCTGCAGATTGCGATCGCGGCTTTTTTGTTTGTTTGTTTGTTTTTTGGCTGCCTGGGGTGGCAAAAACCCTGGAGCCGGCGCTGATGGGCAGCTAATATGAGGGGTTAAGGAGTCCAGGAGAGCTGGCTGTATTTTAAAGCAGCCTTATTGAGGGCACAGGAACAAACCATCCTGAAGTGCAGAAAGAATAGCAAATATGTCAGACGACCAGCTTGGCTTAACAGTGAAATCTTCAGTGAGCTTAAACTCAAAAGGGAAGCTTACAAGAAGTGGAAATTTGGACAGATGACATGGGAGGAGTATAAAAATATTGCTAGAGCATGCAGGGGTATAATCAGGAAGGCCAAGGCACAATTGGAGTTGCAGCTAGCAAGGGATGTGAACAGTAACAAGTAGGGTTTCTACAGGTATGTTAGCAACAAGAAGAAGGTCAGGGAAAGTGTGGGACCCTTACTAAATGGGGGAGGCAACATAGTGACAGATGATGTGGAAAAAGCTGAAGTATTCAATGCTTTTTTTGCCTCCGTCTTCACAGACAAGGTCAGCTCCCAGAATGCTGCACTGGGCAACACAGTATGGGGAGGAGGTGAGCAGCCCTCAGTGGTGAAAGAACAGGTTAAGGACTATTTAGAAAAGCTGGACATGCACAAGTCCATGGGTCCAGATCTAATGCATCCAAGGGTGCTGAGGGAGTTGGCTGATGTGGTTACAGAGCCATTGGCCATTATCTTTGAAAATTCATGGCGATCGGGGGAGGTCCCAGACGATTGGAAAAAGGCAGGGGCCGGGGCAGGTACTCAAGGAATCCATTTTGAAGCACTTGGAGGAGAGGAAGGTGATCAGGAACAGTCAACATGCATTCACCAAGGGGGAAGGGATAGCTCAGTGGTTTGAGCATTGGCCTGCTAAACCCAGAGTTGTGAGTTCAATTCCTGAGGGGGCCATTTAGGAATCTGGTGCAAAAATCTGTCTGGGCATTGGTCCTGCTTTGAGCAGGGAGTTGGACTAGATGATCTCCTGAGGTCCTTTCCAACCCTGCTATTCTATGATTCTAAGTCATGCCTGATTGCCCTCTATGATGAGATAACTGGCTGTGGGGAAAGTGGTGGATATGATATAGCTTGACTTTAGCAAAGCTTTTGATACGGTCTCCCACAGTATTCTTGCCAGCAAGTTAAAAAAGTATGGATTGGATGAATGGACTATAAGGTGGATAGAAAGCTGGCTAGATTGTCGGGCTCAACGGGTAGTGATCAACAGCTCGATGTCTAGTTGGCAGCCGGTATCAAGTGGAGTGCCCCAGGGGTCGATCCTGGGGCTGGTTTTGTTCAACATCTTTATGAATGATCTGGATGATGGGATTAATTGCACCCTCAGCAAGTTCGTGGATGACACTAAGCTGGGGGGAGAGGTAGATACGCTGGAGGGTAGGGATAGGGTCCAGAGTGGCCTAGACAAATTGGAGGATTGGTCCAAAAGAAATCTGATGAGGTTCAACAAGGACAAGTGCAGAGTCCTGAACTTAGGAAGGAGGAATCCCATGCACCAATAGGAGAGCACTTCAATCTCCCTGGAGACTCAATAACAGACTTAAAAGTGGCCATTCTTCAACAAAAAAACCTTCAAACACAGACTTCAATGAGAAACTGCAGAGCAGGAATTAATTTGCGAACTTGACACCATCAAATTAGGCCTGAATAAAGACTGGGAGTGGCTGGGTCACTACAAAAAGACTAACATGTATACCCCTCTGAAACCTGTCACCATGTACGTCTTTGAGTGTACAAAGATGTTCTCCAGAAGGCTTGTCTCTCAGATCGGGGCATGGTGAGTGACGACCCAATGCTGGATGTGTTACACACCCAAAGTCAGCCAGCTGCTTGGAGAAGGCCTCTGAATCAACTGGGTCAGATGGTTCCTCTGTTCTGCAAAGCGCCCATGTCTATTTCCTGGATCAGGCCCCTCCCAAGCCTTTGCTAATGCTGCTCTGCAAGGCAATGGGGGTGTCACTGATCCACAGGATCAGTACTATGGCCCCAGCTTTGGAACAATTTCTAGGGCAGTGGTCCCCAAACTTTTGAGGGCTGTGCCCCCGCAACTCCTGTCCGCGCTCCCGCCCCCCGGAGCCAGGGCCAGGAGCAGGGATGCAGCTTGAGTGTGTGTGTGTGAGAGCGGACAGGGATAAGGGGGCTGCAGCTGGGGGGGGGGGGGTAGGTCTGGGGCCGAGAGCGGGGCCGGGGCTAGAGCCACGGCTAAAGTTGGGGGCAGGAGCGGAGTTGGTGGGGGCCAGCAGCTGGGCCAGCAGCCTGGTGTAGGTCTTCTCCCAGCCCTGCTCCTGCCCCCAGTCTTGGCCCTGGGCCAGAAACAGAGCCATGGCCAGCAGTCAAGGCTGGGGTGGGTCTGAAAGTGGAGCTGCGCAGAGGCTGGGGATGCAGCTGCTGACAGGACAGAGCAAAGCTGGGGCCAGGGAGAGGCTGGGTGGTGCTCCCTCCCTGCTTCCCAGGGGATCTGGCCCAGGCCCCACTGCGTTCCCCCGAAAGTTCCTCCATGAGAGAACTGACGGTTAAAGCATCATCCCTTCGGGCTAACCCAGAGCACAGCCAAGCTGTAGTGAACCATCCCTCTGGCCTCCAGGTGAGAGCCCTGATGCATTCCAGCAGCCAGCTCTCACACCCTCCCACTCCACCTCACACCTTCCCAGGCCTTTGTTCTCCAGCTGGGGAAAGTTGCTCAGCCTCTGTGCAGAGAGGTGGGGAGATCCAAATGCCTCTGGGTCATTGGTTGCTAGGTATCAATGTCCAGACAACTGGATTTGCCATGGTTTTCTCTGATGCTCCACTGATATGGAGCCTAAGAGGCCAGGCTATGGCTCTACGTGAGCAGTATAATCCTTGCTTCCATGCCAATCTCTTGTCTTGCATGGGAGGATGGTCTTGGTGTTCTGTCCTATCCACAGAGGGCAGGCGTCTCAGCTCTGAGCCTGTCCCATCTCACTGTGCATGTTGGTGAAGCGCTGGCATCTGCCCCCCCTCCTCCGCTGCGGGCGGCGCCAAGGTTCATGAGCCTGTAGCAGTTCGTCATGGCCGTGCTGGAGCACAACCTGGGTCAGAGCATGGCTACCCAGGTCACCACGCTCCCATGTTGGTGAAGCAGCCTGGAGCCAGTTGTACATACCCTAATAAGGGCTGCTGAGCCAGTTCCCAGCAGCTAGCTGGATCCAGCTCTTGGGAAGGTTCAATAAGTCCTGTGGCCACCAGTGCTGGCAGAATGTCCTTTTCTGGACAGTCATCACCTGGGAACTGGTCTCCATTGGGGCAGCCGGCCACACAGTGCTGAGGACGATGGGAACCATTGGGCACTTGGTGATGGATCTAGACCAGGGGTCTCAAACACGCGGCCCGCAGGGTTATTGCATGCGGCCCACAAGCTCCTCACGGCCCCCCCGCCCTCCCCCAACGTTTACCTAGAGCGGCTGCCTGCCTGCCCTGCCCCCGCGCCGGGAATCGGCTGGAACCTGGGGAAGGAGGGGCGCAGGGGTGTGTGTGGCTGTTGCTTCAGGCACCGCCCCCAGCAGTTCCCATTGGCCGGGAATGGGGAACTGTGGCCAATGGGAGCTGCTGGGGGCGGTGCCTGAAGCAACAGCCACACACACCCCTGCGCCCCTCCTTCCCCAGGTTCCAGCCG
>QXTE01000232.1:1432673-1583730 GCA_003942145.1 Platysternon megacephalum
CCCCCTGCCCTGAGCCCCCTGCTGCACCCCAACCCCCTGCCCTGAACCCCCGCTGCACCCCTTCTGCACCCCAACTCCCTGCCCTGAACTCCCGCCACACGCCACACCCCACACCCCTGAGCTCCCTGCTGCACCCCTCCTGCACCCGACCCCCTGCCCTCAACCCCCGCCACACCCCACACCCTGACCCCCTGCTCTGAGCCCCCTGCTGCACCCTGCACCCTGACCCCCTGCCCTGAACCCCCACCGCACCCCTCCTGCACCCCAACCCCCTGCCCTGAGCCCCCTGCCGCACCCCACACCCTTCCTGCGCCCCCTGGGGGCAGGGAGGGGGCAGAGTTGGGGTGGGGCTTTCGGGGAAGGGGTTGGAATGGGGGCAGGGAAGGGGTGGGAAGAGGCGGGGCAGGGGCGGGGCCTCATGGAAGGGGGGGAGTGGGGGCGGGGCCGAGGGCAGCAGGGGGGAGGTGGCAGTAAATGCGGCCATCGGCCCAATGTACTAGTCCTCATGTGGCCCTCGTGGTCATTTGAGTTTGAGACCCCTGATCTAGACCATTCCCAGTCAGGCCTTGAACCTAGTGGCTGTCCCTGGAGTTCAGTCCTATGTCCTAAGAATCCCCCTCTTTAAAGCCACCCTCCATTGGGAGCACCCCCTTGTGCTGTGGCCGGCATCCTGCATTCCCAGCAGAGGTGCTGGCCATCCTGAGCAAACTGATTGTTGGCCCTTCGCCCTGGACTGCCTCAGGCCAGTCTTTGCAGCTGCATCTCTAGCTGTGTGCTCAGACCCTCCATGTGTCTGGACAACTCAGCCAGCCGTTCCCTTGGGCCAGTCCTGGGGGAGTGGAGGAAGGGGCACCCAGTTCCAATCCAGAAAGCTGAGCCACTTGCTGCCAGGCTGCCTCAAAATCTGGGGGTGGTGTGGTGGGTCTCTCTGGGAAACGTCAGCCCTTCCCCAACCGGCTCCCAAGGGTCAGTGCAGGTAACCCAAGCTCGGCAGGGGGGTGGCCGCCCAGCCCGACCCAACTGCACCCAACTCCAAGCTCGTATCAGGCTGTGGGACCCCCAGGGAGTGCAAAGCCTGCTGAGCACCAGGGTCACAGGCCTGCCTGCTCATCTCCGTGCCAGGCCCTGGGCCAGAGAGGTGCTGCAGCAGAGGCTCCCTTGGAGCTGACTAGCAAAGGCCCCGTGTGTCTCGGTAGGTATTTGGGCCCGAGCAAAAGGTTCTCACTTGTTCCAGGGGGCCAGAAGCCCATAAATCCAATCTGGCCACTTACAAATATTTGCGGTGGTGGGCGTCTGGTCAGCAGGCCAGGTCTGCACCGCACCAGGGCGGCTCCTCCATTCGTTTGGTCTCTGAATCTCCCAGGCTGGTCCCCCAGGTGTGGCGCTGGCAGGAGGGGGGCTGGACTGGAATGGGAGAGGCCGGCTGACTCAAAGATGCCCCTAGTGCCTCTGCCATGGCCCCAGGGATCCCTGCCTACAGTCCCCAAATCCTGTTTGTGTCACCTCTTGTCAGAGGGAGACTCCCAGATCGCAGCTATGCACCTTGAGTGCCGGGTTTACAATGGCGCCAGTGGCACCATGGAGCCGGGCCTGCTCTGCTTGTACTGCGCCCCAAGACCCCGCTGTCCCCGTCCCGACCCCCCTGCTTCTCTCTACCCCCTGGCCGGACACCAGTGCACCTCTGGCTCCGGGAGGTCTCTGCTTCCCACCACCTGTGGGGCCCCGCCTGTCTCCCCAGAGCTGAGCTGCCTGGGACTGGTGCAGAAGCCTGGCCAGTCTCAGCCGGTGTGTGTGTGGGGGGGGGGAGGATGACAGTGGAGGGAGGCTGCGGGGCTTGGCTGGGCCTCTCCAGGCAAGTGGGTTCTCAGGGAGCCTGACCGGGGCAGGCCCTGGCCTGGCTGATCGCGCCATTTCCAAGGGGCTGGAGCGATTCCCGGCCCCCAGGACCAGCCCTGGCTGCGCTGCCAGCTCAGCCTGGCAGACAGTCGCCTCCCAGCAGGGCCGGTGAGTGTGGCCGGGAGGCAGGGCGTGGGGGAGTGGGTCTCTTAGGGGTCTGGGAGGGTGCAGGGCTGTGAGGGGGCGGGGAAGATCTGTGTGTGTTGGGGCAGTAGAGAGTGGGGGTTCTGTGGGGGGTGCTGGGCAGTTGTGGTGGGGCTGTGGGCAGGGGCGTGGTGGGCAGGGGTGATGTGCAGGGCGCTGTACATTTGTGGAAAGGTCTGGGGGGGGGGGCGCTGGGCATAGTGGGTCCAGGGGGGCTCTGGCCATAGGGAGTCAGGGGGTGTTGGGCAGGGGGGCTGTGTGGTGTGGCATGGGCCCGCTGCCTGAGAAGGGGCATGCTGGCAGCACAGGGCCAGGCGGGCCACTGTGTGTCTGGCAACTGCTGGTTTGTAAATAGTGTCTTCGCACTGGGCTGGGTGGAGCGGGGCTGCCCCTGCCATGTCCCATTACCACTGACCTCCCTGCACCATGCTCCATTGCCTCCATGGGGGCCCACAAATAGGTTTGGCACCAGGCCCACAAAAGGTTAATCCGTCCCCACACACCAGCCCTCCCTTCCAGGGGGGTCAGTGTTAACCCAGGGACAAGCACCTCCCTCATCAGACCCAGGGCAGGATCTCTGGCAGGGGCTACGGCCTCCCTTGCCCCAGCACAGCATGCAGCAAAACAGTCCCCCCCATGCCTGGCTAGACACACATCAACTCTGCCCCACACCAGTGTGATCCCTCCCCCACTGGGTCAGTCCAACTTGTCTGTGCTCTGCTCTGGTGCTAGCGTGTGGTGTGAGCGCAGGGTGGTGGGTCGGTGACGTGGTCTCAGCTCCAGGCTGGGTCCCCTTCGCCAGTGGCTGGTTCTCCAAGCCACTTCCTCTCTGCCTTCACTCAGAGCTCCTGCATCTTCCTTTGTTCTCTCTGTCTTCTGGGCTGGTTCCTCCTCCTGTCCCCACTGTGACGTTGCACTCCATATGTTTTATGGAAATATGTTTATAAGTGTGAATATGATGTAACTGGAATATACTTTATGCAAAAGGTCTCTTGTAAGGTTTCATTACAAAGCTTATGATCTACTGAGTGTGTTCATCCTATTTGTTTGCATGTATTATTTCTATGTCTGGAGTTAGGAGAATAAGATATAAACTTGTGTTACTGATGTAAACATGTTAAGTGGAAGCCATTAAGGGTGCTTCAGAATCAATGACCTGTGAATGGGTTTGTTTACCTGAAAGCCTTCCTATGTACACCTCTTCCAGCTCCTAGGTAATGAAGAAGGTCTTACAGTGACCTGAACTGGAATCCATCTTAAACCTGGTGCTTTTCCATTTAGAAGGAGAGGTGGGGACCCAGAGAGACAAAAGACTCCTGCCTTGTGCCAAAGCTATAAAAGGGGGTGGAACAGAACAAAGGGGGCTGCCAGTCATGAGAAAACCCCTAGTTACTACCTGAGCTGGAACTAACAAGAACTGTACCAGGGGAAAGGATTGGACCCAGATTAAGTATGAGTCTAGTCTGTGAAAGAAGCTTATTGGAACATCTCTGAGGGTGAGATATTACCTGTATTCAGTCTCTTAAACGTATTAGGCTTAGACTTGCGTGTTTTATTTTATTTTGCTTGGTAACTTACTTTGTTCTGTCTGTTATTACTTGAAACCACTTAAATCCTACTTTTTATACTTAATAAAATCACTTTTGTTTATTAATTAACCCAGAGTAAATGATTAATACCTGAGGGAGCAAACAGCTATGCATATCTCTCTATCAGTGTTAAAGAGGGCGGACAATTTATGAGTTTACCCTGTATAAGCTTTATACAGAGTAAAACAGATTTATTTGGGGTTTAGATCCCATTGGGAGCTGGGTGTCTGGGTGCTGTAGCCAGGAGTACTTGCTGAGCTGTTTTCAGTTAAGTCTGCAGCTTTGGGAGTGTGGTTCAGACCCTGGGGCTGTGTTGCAGCAGGCTAGCGTGTCTGGCTCAACAAAACAGGGTTCTGGAGTCCCAAGCTGACAAAGAAAACAGGCTCAGAGGTAGTTTCAGCACATCAGATGACAGTCCCAAGGGGGTCTCTGTGACCTAACCCACCACACCCACATCCATTCATTGTTCCATTCCTCCCAGGACTCAGTGAATCATGTGGGTTTGCCTGACACCCCCCAGCTGCGTGCAGAGTGGCAGGGAGGAGGAGAAAGGAGGGTCCAGGGAAGGAGGTCTTGCTCCAGCTCCACAAATGGCACTAACAATGGCAGGGGGAGAAGGGCAGTCCTTGCTCCACAGGTGGGGAGGGTCTGGCCGGGTCACATGCTGCACTGCATGCACACAGCACAGCCAACGTGCTGTCCCCGTTGGACTGGGGCCCACCCCCTACCTACAGTGTCTCAGTACCACTGCACCAGAGGCCTCCTTCCCCCTTGGTGCCCCTGTGCTAGTTCTGGGCATGCTGATGAGACACCTTGGCTGCTGGTGCTGGTATGGGACCTGCTGCTCAGGATGGGAGTGAGGGACTTGCTCACACTCACCTCCCCAAAGCACCCACCAGCTGCCCCCTGCAGGAGCATGAACAAGTGCTCTCACTCCCTATTGTTGCTGCTCTACCCTGTCCCTACTGATTGCTCCAGGGACCATGCCTGCAGGGCAGGAGATGTGCCCCATTGACTACGTGGGCTGAGGCAGGCCAAGCCTTTCTCCAGCTGTCGTCTTCCAGCCAGCCAGAGCCCCGCTGCTGGGAGGAGTAGACTGAGCTGGAGCCTTTCTCTAGGGCAGAGACAAAAGAGCCCTGGACAGGGGAACCAGACCCACTTGGGTTGTGAGGGAGGGGAGCCACTGGCTCATTGGTGCTGGGGTAAAGGGCAGAGGAGGCCAAATTGCTCAGGGCTTGGGCCAGGCTGAATGTCAATTTGCCTGGAAACAGTCAAGCTTGGTTCTCCCTCCTCAAGTACTGTAATACTGGCTCTGCAGGCAAACTGCCTCCAGTTCCAGCTGGGCACACACCCAGCCCCCTGCCTTCGGGGCCTCGCATTGGCCAGTAAACAATCCTATTGATGAGGCAGGAGGATAACGTGGCTGGGTCTCAGCTGTGCTGACTCTGCTAGGCCCACAGGAGCAGGGCTGAGTGCACGCAGGGCAGAGCCAGCTGTGCTTTGACACTGGTACTGTGCTGACCCCCACCCCATGTTGGAATTAAAGTACATCCTGGGCCCCACAGGGGTTGGGAAAGGCCAGTTATTGCTGCGGCTCTGCCTTGCGGCGATTTCCCAGTTGTGGGATTTGCTGCCTGAGCTCTGGCCATGAGGAGAAATCTCTCCAGCAAACTGGGCAGCCTTTCCCCAAGGTCAGGAGGCACCTGCCTGCCTGAGGGCTGCTGCCTCGGCTGCCCATCTGAGCCTGCCAAACACACCCATGCCTGGAGGATTCCTTTAGCTGGCCCAGCACTGATGTTCTGCTGCAGATATTCCTAACGTTCTGCTTCCTTAGGGGTAGGGCAGCACCCCTGTGCAGAACAGCAGTAACATTAGTTACCAAGTAGCCAGAAAGCAAAAGGCCCCTCTGTGACCTGACCCAGCCACCCTGCAGAATCGAGCTTTCCTCAGGCAAGAAGAGGGATTTGCTCACAGTGAGACCACACACCTAGTACTCTTTGAGCAACCCACAGACAACGCCTCTTCTTGGGCTGTCCCAGTACACGGGGACAGTCAGGAGTTAAGGAGCCGAAAGACATTGCTACATCTGAAAGTCAAGGCATCAATCCCCCCTCCTCCCCCTTTAGTTTCTTTGTTCAGTAACTGAACTGTGTAATGCTTTGTTTTAGAAGAGGGGGAGGAAATACAGCTGTTAGGGCAGCATTTCCTATTGCCCAGTGACCGCAGTGGTCCCCACAGACATGCCCACTGCGTTTCAGGTGTGTTCAGCAAAGCCACTGCTGTTAGTGGAGAGGGTACAAAACCTCCTTGTACTAGAATATTCCTTGACACACCACATTCAGATGGAGGTACGACTGAAAACATGTCATCAGAAATGTTAGGGTAAAATATGACTAGTGTAATTAGCCCAGGAACAAGCATTACACATACAGGAAATTGAGAGCTGAGGTAGAACCTGAATCCAAACATGTCAAGGTCTAGAACTGCACAGTCAGGGTAGCCAAACGACTTTGGCTCTGCTCTGCAGTGACTTCTCATTATAGCCATATGAATGACTGGGACTAAGGTATTTAGTGTCTAGGGTCCCAGATTAGATCACACTAAGGCTATGTCTACACTACCACGGTAAGTCAACCTACGCTACGCTACGCAACTCCAGCTGCGTGAGGTCGAGTTACCACAGGGTCTTACCTTACTCTTCTCAGCAGGGGTAGAGTACAGGGGGTCGACTGGAGAGCGATCTGCAGTCTAGACCCGCTAAATCGACCGGCAGTGGATCGATCTCAGAGCGTTGATCCCCGCTGTAGCGTAGCCCTGCCCTTAGTTTTAGAGCCAGCAGATTTTCTCTCCTCACTGCCCCTCCCCCATCACTACAGGGCAGAGTTAAAGCTGAAGTTTGAAAAGGCAGGCCCGGCTCCCTGAAGGGATGAGGTGTTGCAATGCCTAACTATATAGGTGCCTAAAAAAGTCACAGGAATACACGGGTATCCACACAGCCTGAGTTTGGCACCTACGCTCCCTGTANGGGGCCGGGGGGGGGGGGGGGGGGGGAAAGAGAGAGGAGCCTAAGAATGGGATTTGCAAAAGTCAGTACACTAGGCAGGGAACCTCCAAAGCTAGCCAATGGGAGGGCCCATAACATGGTATTTCAACAATGCTTGGTTTAAGAAAGACTGAATGAATTAACTTCCTTGTAGTGAAGCTTTATTTTTTTTAATCACCTTTATCAAGCACACATCAGCTCAGCAACAGTGCATAACTGGGGTACATCAGCTTAGATCTAATCAGAACAAAGGCATGTGTTTACAGACCAGATTACAGCAAAAAGGAAAGATAAGGAACAGGCTGAGAGACTGTCACAGTAGAGTATGCAGTGCTCCTGCGAAGAGTGGATGGAGGCTAGTGCGGAGCAAAATTAAACCAGCTCGGGCTTGTGTCTGGTTTGAGGAGTAACCGGCACTGAACAGCTACACAGCTCTTCACCCGGAATCACGGCCTTTGCATTTCCTGACAAACAGGCTGCAGAGTGTTTGCATCTCTGAGTGCTGCTATACAGCTACCTTGGGGTGTCAGTAGAGTAGCCTCTAGGTCACAGTCTGGCACAAGAGTAACCAGGGTGTCACTAGTCAGTACCACATAATGGAGAGCTAGGGCAGGTGCCCCTTCTTTAGAAACATCAGCCAGAAACCAAGCTGGACCTAATGGATCTTTCCAGCATGAGCTGCGGCACATTTCGGTGTAGTTGAGGATTGTACAGCACAAGCAGGTTCCCTCCCATTGGCTTTGGTTCATCATCTCTCTCCAGTTGCTGTATCAGCAGTTGGGCTGCCTAAGCACAGGTAGCAGACTTCCATTCCAGGAGCCTGCTGTTCACTGGAGATGGCACAAGCTCACAGAATGCCATGTGACCCCAGAGAGGGGAGCACCCCTGGCTCCCACAAATTTCTGAACACCATGCATGGGCGGAAGCAAAACCAGGGCCATGCTGTCATATCACATACAGAAGAGGCTTGCCTTCAGCTTGGGAAGCAACTGTTCCAGCTCAGATTTGACATTTTTTACCTGATTAGGTTGCCAGATTTGGACGAGGCCAAGAAACAGTTACATCCAAACATTTTGATGTCAAAGCACACTTGGGAGGGAGCAGACGGTTTCAAACACTCCTGTCATACGATCCCAAGGAAATCTACACAGACAAGAGCACACTGCACATTCCCTCATGTTCTCCTCTTAACCGGGACTCAGTGACAGTTCTGGTCCCACGCCATTGCCTTGATTTCCCTACGGAAGCAGTTTACAAGGAAAGTGTTCCAACAGGTAACCCTGTAAATTCTGCCTGGGCCCAGAGTTAAGATGCGTTCCTTCCCTCTCCTGCTTCAGCACCAGTGACAATGGCTCTGTAGGCCAAACCAGGGCCTCAGTTATACACGGGCAATGCTACCACCTCCAATGGATTGGCAGAGATGTTAGTGACAGGAGCAGAGTCAATTCTGTTGCTGCACAAAGAGGAAAAGAATCCAGCTCACTAGTTCTTCTACCGCCTCTCAGGGAGGTGGAGTACCCACTGCGATGGGAGACCCTCCCCCTTTGCTGTAGTAAGGGTCTGCTCTTAAACTGCTCTAGCGGCGCAGCTCCAGTGCTGCAGCTGTGCTGCTGAAGTGGTTTAAGTGTAGACATAGCCTAAGTTAGGAGCAGATTCATCATTTCAAGGCTAGAGTCCTATTTCAATACTAACTAGACATGGCCCCAAAATATTCTGGGGAGGGATTTCCACTGGCCCAGCAGTTAAAAAAAAAAAAAAAAAAAGAAGACATGGAACCAATATTTCTGTTGTTTGCAGGGTTGTGGCCTTGTTGGTCCCAGAATCTGAGAGAGAAGGTGGGGGATGGAATATCTTTTATTAGACTAACTCCTCTTGGTGAGAGAGAGAGAGAGAGGTTTGGAGCTGCACAGAGCTCTTCAGATATGCTCTGTGTAGATCCGAAGCTTGTGTCTCAGCAGCAGAAGTTGGTCCAATAAAATATTACCTCCGCACCCTTGTCCCTCATCAATATGACGACAGGTTAGGGAACACCAGTTTCTGCATCTCCTCTAACACAGCTGCACTGAACCCCACAAGCAATGAGCTGTTTAAGTAGACACACCTCTACTTACAGTTACACTTGGGCACATTTTTCCCAAGACACTGTTTACTGCCCACAGCTTGTGCCTTGCTGCTTCACAGTTACCAGTCACATTGCTCTGTACACTAAGTCCCGCACTATGGAAAAGGTAGCTTAGAGAACAGAGTGGTTAAGAAAGCACAGGCATTTTGTTAGCTAGCTAGTTTAGCAAAACAAACACCAACCCAGCGACAGTATTACAGACAGTGCGCTACACGCCAGCGCCAACCCCATTTTAGTGCAAACACTGTCAGACATCCATCCAAAGTGCACTTCATTGCCGGGAAAGTCTCCCTGCCTGTCATGCAGGTCAGACTCCACTCAAAGGACCCCAAAGAATAAATCAGTGCCCTTCCCCCACCACCCCAGCAATACAAACCCCACCAGTGACATGTGAAAATCCTGCCTGCAGCATCACGCGCTGCAGAGATTGGGAGGGTGGGGTGTGTGTGTTGGGCCATTGCTCTGCTCTAGTCAGACAACTCTTGTACAAACCGCAGCAGGAGCTGGGTGACGCTCATTGTCCTGACTGGCCAGGAGACTGTTCCCTCGTCTGACAGCTCCCCTCTGCTGACCCAGTCTCCCTTGTACAAA
This sequence comes from Platysternon megacephalum, assembly GCA_003942145.1. Lineage (NCBI taxonomy): Eukaryota > Metazoa > Chordata > Testudines > Platysternidae > Platysternon > Platysternon megacephalum. The sequence continues at coordinate 1,442,059 of QXTE01000232.1, forward strand.
CTGGTGACAGCATTTCACTCCACTTCCTCTCCGTGCACGTATCCCTCTGCCCCAAACACTCCTTTGACGACTGTCTCAGCACATCCATGGAAAGTGAACTCTATCTGCTGCCCTGATTTTCTCCCCATTTCATTGAACCCCTGGAAGTCTCCTACATATTCCAACAGTATTGTGCTACAAGTGCAGCATTGCGTCTACGACTGACATCTTTCCCCAGTACACTGGCAGAGCATGAGCTGATGCACCATTCTTTTTTCTTTGCTGACGCAGTACTGTACTATCCCAGAGGTCACGTCTGATTGACCATAAGTCCCTAAAGACTGTGCGCTATGGCTAATAGCCAGCTTTGTACCTATACCCATGGCCATCATGCCTGTGTTAAACTACATCAGTGGAATGCATTTTACATATGGGTATTCATGACTAAATATCTTCTACTCCACATTCACCACCCTGAGAGCAATCAGTGAAGTTGCTAGAGGTTCTTGGTGGAGAACAGTCTTAGTTGAAGGTTATGGGCACTACAAAGCCCTCTAGATCGCAAACATGGTAAATAATATGGGAACTTCAGAGTCTGAGCTGCCACTGAATGTCTGATGGCTAGCAGGATCTAACAAACAAGGCATAGATAGAGGATCAACAATTTCCCAGTACTCCTGCTCTATGTGGTCCCAGAATTCCCAGAGGTTAGGACTGAAGCTGTGACGTCTGCACACAATACTTTCAGGCACAGAACTATGCAGACCGGAGCAGAACAATAGGCTGCAAAGGGCTGGGATGAAAACATGACAGCTCACAGGGCAGAGACTTGAGGCAATGGAGATCAACCAAGAGCGTCCAAGATCTCCAGACTAAAGTCCTGGTTTCTTCTGTGGAGAGCTTGAAGTACCTGACTCAGCAATCAGCTCTCCTTGAAATGGCCACACAGCATTGTCACATTGATTGATGTACGCACGTAGCACCTGATAGTCGAGCCTGGCTGAATCCCACTTGCCCAGTCTGAGCATGGCCCATGCTGCAGAAACTACGTTTTCATTTTAAAGAGTATTTTTCTAGTCCTGCTGGTTGGAGGGAAAACCTTAAATGGGAATGAAGTGTGAATAGTGCAGCGGCTGCTGCTATGACACAGGGCCTTGGGGGGGAGCTCCATCCCTTGTCTCAGCACTAGTCAATGGAGGAGCCCTGGCAAGCTCTTACTACCTGCGCCAGACTCCTCCTAGCTGGCGCCCCATCCCTAGGCCCAGGCAGGGAGAGTTACTGTAGGTACATGACACTGACTCTGCAGAGCAGGGAGGAAGAGACAGGAGACTCCTGCCAGCAGGGAAGCCTTGAGTCCCTGTAGGCTACAGTGGCTGCTGAGCTCTGAAGACAGAGAGGCAGATTTGGTGGGGCCAGGGAGATAACTGCTTTGTCGGGGGAAGAATCTGGTGGCAAAGAGGAGGGGACTGAGGTGGAGTGTGTCTGAGTGTGTGGGGTGTTAGTAGCAGTGAGTGAACGGTGGGGAGCTAGAAGACCAGGAGGGGGATGATGGTATTTGTGATGAGGGTAGTGTGGTAAGTTTCCCTGATGTTTTACAAGGCTGTAATAGTGCTAAATCTTCTCTTCCATCCCTAGAGCCATGTTCAGCTCCAAGGAGATACAAACTGCGCCCAGCAAGCTGGGGTTCTCCATGGCGCGTAACCAGGGCGAGAGCAGGCCAGAGACAATGGTAGGAACGGAATGGCTCGGCTGCGAAGAAAGTTGTGTCTACACAGATCCCAGCTCTGAGCAAAAGGCTCAGCTGAAAAGTGCTTTGGCAGCAGCGTTCTTTGGCTATGTCTACACTAGCACTTCTGTCCGTCAGGGGTGTGAAAAACCACCACCCTGACCGACATAAGTTACACTGATGGAAGCGCCGGTATGGACGCTCTCCTGCCGACATAGCTACCGCCATTCATTGGGGCTGGTTTAATTATGTCGACGGGAAAGCTCTCTCCTGTGGGCATAGAGCAGGTACACAGCAGGCCTTACAGTGGTGCAGCTGCAGCAGTACAGCCGTGCTGTTGTAAGGTCTGTAGTGTAGACATAACTTGATTATGCAGCCTGTTTGGAAACCTGAAAAAGTGAGAGCTGCCAGGGATCAGACAATGAACAGGAGAGCTAATGCATTTGCTTATACTGGGGGCCTGGCTCTGCTATGATCCAGCAGTACAGGAGACAGACTCCTGCTGCTCTTAATCATGCTAAAATGCCACCAGTCATAGGTGCACCCATCAACATGCTCTTCCGAGAGATCTGGTTTTAACCTGACTGCTCCACAGCAAGGCTCAAAGGCAAACAGGACAGCCATGTGTAAAGACGACCAAGTGCTTACTAGGTGGGCGCTTGGGAAGGCCTCCCTCCAACACACTGTTGGTTCTGCTTTAGCAATGTTTGTATGTAGCTGAAGTCGCAGAGGGACATTAGGGAGCAGAACATAAAGGCTCACACTGGGGTGTGGCCAGGACTAACATCAAGAAACAAATTCCTAGGATCCTTACTGGCTCAGGCCCTGCTTTCCCGGGGCATCCAAGAGACAAAAGCTAGTAAAAGTGGTTTGCATTTTGCAGGTTTATTTGGTTCAAATCTATTAAAGCTATTAAACAAAAACCCAGCCAGCATCTTTGGTAGCTAGCTCTGCCAAGATGAACAAGAACGTCCCCTATGCTCCACCAGGAAGCCCTGTCTCCCCTCTAGGGGTTAGTAAAAGCTTGGCTCTGCTACTTAGAACAGGCACCTAACAAAACCGGGCCTTGCAAAGGAGCGAAGGCTGGGATCCAGCTAGCAAAGCACCCCCATACACACACTGAACACAAAGCACCAGCGTTGTGTGGCCTGGAAATGGCGAGTTTTGGGAAGCAGCTGCTGTCTCCCGCCCTGCTGCACAATCCTTCACCTACTCATTACATCCCCCACAGGCTTAGCTGGGCCTCCAAATTTGTAAGATACCCCAAGGTCAAAGCTAGTCTCTAGGTCATAGGAGATGGGCCTCTGGGACAGGAAATGGGATTCCAGTCTCCTAATAAATTGTTATTTTGACCTTTGCTTCCATTTCTGCATTCTGTAGGGGGCACAGAGTCGGATGGGCGAGGCAGTGAGCGAGTGAAGGCATGTCTGGCACTGGGGGAGCGGCTGAACCCTGTAACTCTGACAAGGTGCGGTCAGCCCCTAATGGAGGGTCGGGGGAAGAGACAGACCCAGCACAGCCTGTTCCAAATTTCAGTCAGAATGGGGACTGGGAAATCAAGGAATGCTGGGCAAAGCTGGGGGACAGAGGCCGCCTCCTTCCCAGCAAGGGAGAGACCCATGACAGGGCACAATCTCGAGGGGCTTTCTGCTAGAGAGCTGGGGGGAGCTGTGGCACTTGCCGCGGTCTCCCCAGGCACACAGCCCACATGGGGTACACAAATGGACTGCCATGGGGGCAGCCAATGTCTGGAGAAAAGGCTCCTGAGGGGTGGGGCATGGTCTGACAGTCAGAGAGAGATGGACAGACCTGAGGGAGCCTCGGGGGCCTCTCTGACATGGAGACTGGCTGAGAGGGAGCAAATCCCAAGGGGGGAAAGTTCGCTGAACTGTGGGGCCGAATCACCCCCTTGGCCAGGCAGACTGAGGAGATGCCAGTGATGCCAGTGACCTGCTGCCCAAGGAAAGCTCCCTGTCCCAGTGATGTCAGGGCTGGTGTGCAGCTGGATCCCATCGACACTCTCCCAGGAAGGGTGGGTTAGGTTTCCCAAACAAGGCCCGTTTCCATAGGGCTGGTGGAGCAGTGCTCCCTCCATGACCAGCTGCTCCAGGCCACAGCAAGGTGTGCTGGGGCTATGTCTGGGTGCCCATCAGGGCTGGGGGTGGGCAAGGAGAGGTTTAGCACGGGGACACTTTACGCACCTCAAGGTTGGTATCTAGAAGACTGAGCTCTTAAAAGTTACCATAGACAAAACACTGCATCTTCCCCACCCCCGCTCTGTGCTAGCCAGGCATCCCATGGTCTCTTCGCACTCCTCGGTACCCCCATCCTGAGTTCCTGCCATGCCTGTGCATGCCCTACTGTCTCCTCCTCACGGTCCCTTTCTGGGCTCCCATCACCCCCTCCCCCCATGCATGCCCTTTCCCAAGCCCATGGCTTAACGCCACCCCTCTATGTGCTCCCCAGTCCATACCCCATCTTCCTCAGAGCCCTCCCATCACAGCACAGCTCCCCCAGCCAGAGCTAGTCAGCCTTGGGGAAGGTCACGTTTAAACAGGATGGTCTGGGTCTAAGCAGAGTGTGAACGTGAGTGTGAAGTCGGGCCAGCTGACAATGATCTGAACAGGGCCATCTTCACATCCAGAGTGTTTGAATGTTGTGTTAATTAACATGACCTCATCTCCAGCGCAGACAGCCCTTGGTGTCCTCCCCCTGTGGCTCAGCCTGGCAGATAGCAGCAGTCAGGTCAGTAGCATGGCAGTTTAAACTACCAAGATACTAAACATCCATAAATATAAACCCAGCTCTTCACACACTGAAAACCCAACAGTAATATAGCTCCTGGACACTCAGAGGCATGTCTCAGCAAGGCCAGCTAAGCACATGCAAACAAAGCACGCACAGCTGGAGTCCCCGGGTGAAACCCTGTTTGGGATACTCTGAACCACACTTCGGAACAGTCTGATCAATGAATCACAGGCTCATTTTAAAAACATCAAATTTCCTTTTGGGATTTTTACCAAACTCCCCAGAAAAGCCTCTACCTTGAGTGAGAAGCGGCACAGAAAAACTCAGGAAGATCAGGCTCTTTCTGGAGGAGCTAGGGAAGGGTTAAAAATGGGGCTTATAATGGGAAGCCAGCTTCCACTTTAACTACAGCATGGCAGTAGCCACTTCACAGCAGCACAGAGAAGGAATGAAGACAAGTGACTTATGACATGCTGCAGACTGACTCTCGCATGACACACTGGCAATATCAGCAGGAAAGGTCAAGTGCAGAATGCTGGAAGTCCAGCCTGGGCAGGATGCTAGCAGCACATTGCCCGGATAAGCGCAGCGACCTCAATGCAGAGTGAGGCAGGGACATCTCTTCAACAATTGCCCCAGAAGATTTCTCTAGACAGGGCTTGGGATCAGAGGCCTCTCCTCGGCACTAAAAGTGGTGCAGCAGCTTTCACACCCCCTAGGGTTATTTTACTTCCTCGCCTCCTGTGCCTGTCACTGAAAGGAGGGGGTCTGTGCACGTGGGGTTGTAAACACTACATTCTAGTGCAGGGATTCTCAAACTGGGAGTCAGGACCTCTCAGGGGGTCGTGAGTTTATTAGATGGGGGTCACGAGCTGTCAGCCTCCACCCCGAACTCCGCTTTGCATCCACCATTTATAATGGTGTTAAATATAGAAAGAAGTGTTTTTAATTTTTAAGGGGGGGGGGGTCGCACTCAGGGGCTTGCTGTGTGAAAGGGGTCACCAGTACAAAAGTTTGAGAACTACTGTTCTAGCAGCTCTTGCTCAATGCTAAAGCACTGCAAGTAGAGCATGAGCCGAATTTAGGCTGCTCTTCTGTTAAGAGAGAGAAGCAGTGACATGGGCCACACCCAATCTGTTTCTTTCCTAACAGCATCCAACTAATGTGCTTGCTAACCCCACAGTCCCTCTGGCACTAGAATGCATCACCCTGGAGGAGACCCTTAGCAGTCAAGTAGGATTATTTCAAGGATCCTTGTTCTAAAGGATCTTGTATTGTCTCAGGCCCTTTGTGTACCCTATGGAGAGCCAAAAGTGTCAGTGCTTCCTGCTTACTGCCACAATTCCAATAAATCAACACTGGCTAAAGCAAAAAAAACACATGCTACAACAGAAGCCAAACAAGGAAATGACAACAGGTATCTTCAGAATAGACATCCTGCTGAGTTCTTGAAAGGAATGCTGTGTGCTCTAGCATGCCTTTAAAGAATCCTGCTGGCTCGAGAATGCCTCTGCATTATGCACTCTTTGGCACTGATACTAAGAGCAATGGACGTCAGCTGCAATAGATGACTCCATACTACAGGCAATGTGTAACCTCTAGATTACATGGTGTTACAGGGGTCAGGACTAACACTGGTCCTTTCCCCGAAGATGCTTAATGGATCCCACATTCGCCCAACCTGTCCATACAAGTTAACTCACGTTGCTGCAGGTGCCCTGCTCTCAGACAGCAGTTTGCCTTCACTGACACTGACAATCAGTTTCCCAACAAGACAACAGCTGACGCTAGAGCGGAGGAAATTTTTATGGGTCTCCCTGGGCCAGCTGTCAGTGACAGCGTAACCTCACAGGCCAGATGGCCACTACTTTATGGGGTGGAAAGACCTGAAGCCTCCCCCACCCACCCCAGAGATGCAGGGGCTTCTGCTTGTCTTTTTACCTTAGATAACAGGGAAAAAAAGTGTACTCTCCTGTTCTTGCTGGAGGGCCTCCTGGGTGTCTCAGAGCATGTGTATTGGGGGGGGGGTTCTCACTCCACGATGAATATTTAACAGAGAGTTCCTTTCCCAAAACACTAGTCAATCATTAGTGTCAAGACACTGAAGCAACATTTTTAACAGTCTGAACCAGACTTAACCTCAATTGCTTAGATATTGAGTCTTCTGTGATGGCAATGCCACTACTTACTCCAGTCACTCAAGAGCCTTCCAGGGTAGGCAAGAGCCACGTCTCTAAAGTAACCAAACAAGCACAACACGGATAATTTTAAAGCCGCATGGGCTACCTTTGTACAGGGCAAAGCAGCACTAGAGGGCAAAAGCCCAGTTCTGTCCTGTGCAGATCTCCTTTCAAAACTACTCAAAAGCAGGGCTAGGAAGCTCTTTGTACATTCAACTGCAGAACACACTGAAATGAGGAAGAGGCGCTGCCGACTCTCCTGATGGCTGCTGCTGCTAGAGCAATGTTTGGTACAGATACCCTCTCTTATAGGCACTCAGGGGGTAAAACGTAGCCACAACAAACTTGCCATCAAACATCCTTCCAGTGAGCAATTTCTGGGCAGCTTTGGAATCACCAGCATTTGCATATTCAACGAAGACCTGGAAAGACAGAGACAAGGGCATCACTGCCATTGAGTCACAGACCCCAGGGATTTCATCCATCACCCACTGATTGGGTAAGTTTGGCTTTATTCCTCTCCTCCTTAGTGAGGAATTATCCCTAACAAATTGCTTTCCTTGCCTGTAGCTCCAGAGTGCCCTCAGCAGACTCCGTGGGACTAGACCAGCAGGGGAGAGGGCCCACAGCCCCTGAGTCTGTAGGGAGGGACAGTTAAGATTCTACCTACCATTCCTCATTTCTCTGGACTAGACATTTAGCAAATTGGCGCTGAACATCTTAACACACCCCTTTCTCACCCCACTTTCCTCATCCTCCGCTCTGTACCCCAAACCCTCCCCTAAAACTAGTCTGGCATCTCTTAGGCTAGGAAACACTGAGCCACCTTGCCAAATTCATGCTGCTGCACAACAGAACCAGGTACTTCTAGTTGCACAGCACTGCCCTCATCCAGCAGGATTAATGCTAGACAGTGAGGCTGGTAGTGTAAATATCAAGCCCCTTCCCCTCCACACTTACTTGGCCTTTGCCAGGATTCTCCTTTGGAACAAGCATGGAAACCACCGGGCCGTATTTCTGACACTCCTCTCTTATGTCTTCCAGCACATCTGAGGGAAGAGAAAGCCATGTGGCCTGTGCTTGGCAAACTATTACCAGTTATAAACCACACTAGGGCAATCCAACTGTGCGGAATGTGAGCAGTCCCGACTGAGTCTGGATCAGTCACTTCTCATCGTACACTTAATTCTCCTTCTTTGTCTGCGTACACCAGAGATGTCCCAACGTCTGAGTGAGCTGGAATCTGGACGGAGCTGGCTTGGCGGCGACCCAGCTAAGACCGAGAGAATCCTGGCAGGGAGAGGGAAGGCGTGCCAGGGGCTGGGCAGATAGTGAAGTGACTTGCCCGAGCAAGGCCGTGGCTAAGCCAGCACTGGAGAGTTCTCATGATGGACTGAAATGCCACCTCCATAAAAATGACTTGCCCAAATACCCTCCAGTTTGGTGAAAAAATTCTCTGCTGGCCCCTGGTTTGGCAGAACTTCTGCTGCAGGTTTTGAGGAAGGGGCAATATCAGGGTTAGCCTACAGAGCGGCTGCCATTGCTCTGCAAGGACACATACTGGAAGGAAGCGCTAAGCCTACAGGAGGGAATTCCAGAGAGCAGCCACCCAGCTCTCCCCACCCTTCATATCTTCATACCTACTCCACCTCCCCCTGATCTATAGGATCTTCTGCAGATCTCGCTAGGCCCAGGAGGAGCCAGGTGCTCAATGGGGCCCACAGCAGCTCCTGCAGATTTTAAAGAGGCAAATCTGGAACCAAAAACAAGAGTCCTGGGGGAGAACCTGGGGAAGCAGGTGGCAAACAGGGAGGCCAGCTGGGAAGCCAGGAAATCTGCTCAGCTAGCGTGCTCTCCCTGAACTCTGCACTATGGTGGGAGGGAGGCCATAGGGAGCACAGGATCTCTGGGGTGCTACGGGGAGCCTGGAGTCCAGCTCCAGCTCCCTCCTGCTACACACTTGGGCACACTGAAGCACATGATGGTCCTGAGGCACCCTACGCTCTTGCATGAATAGTAGGCAGCAATCCCGTCATGGTGCCCAGGAGAGTACTTATCCCATGATGCTCCAGCTCTTCTTAAACCCCATTAACTTCACCTTCCCCACCAGGAGTCAAGCACTGAAGGGAAGATGCTTCCACAAGCCTCGGTGTGGGGGTGGAGAACTGTTTTTTCTCCCTAGCCACTGGGGTGTCTCAATGACTTTTCTGCTCCATAGCGCTGCTACTTGGGAGGTGGCGACGGCCCTGCTGCTGTCTGCCTCCCCGGTGCCGACTGTCCCCCCGCCTGCCCACCAGGAGAGGGAGGGGATTGGAAGATTGCCACAGGAGAAGTACAGGAGCATTTAGACAAGGCTGCTGCTGGGAGGCAGCGGCGACCTGGTGTCAGATCCAGGAGCATGGAGGCTGGGGAGGGGCATTGCTCTCTGTTCCCAATACACGGCAAGGGGGCTTTTGTACCTGGAGTATTCCCAGCCCCCAGAAATGCTTGCACTCAGTGGGCCACCCACTGATTCTGCTTGTCCCAGAAGCATCAGCAGAAAAACCTTGTTATTTAAAGGGGTCTCAGTTCCAGACAGATGACAGAGGGTCTGGCAGAGCGCTGCATCCTTCAGTGACCAAGTCTCTGCTACATCACAGTGGGAACAAGCCCTGTCTAGGACAAGGGTGAGAGCCTGGGTCCCCAGAGGGGAAACACTTGTGGCACGGACTAGACACGTGTGGCTGCACTGCTTGCTCACAGCAGTGGGGCCAGTCCTGTTCCCTGGTGTGTGCACTCACTGATTGTTTTGCACAGCTAGAAGCTGGAAGTTCCATGAGTGCTCTATACTGGGTTATAATGTCACTTAAAGCAGGGAGGAAACCCGGCTACTACAAGCCAGGCTCTTTGTGAAGAGAGCTCATCCCATAGCCTACCCCCCATAGGGGGCTCTCCTAGCTTTCTCCGAGCGTCTGCACTTTGTACACAACGACAATACAGATAGATTATTTTAAATCTCTGCTGATGTCTGAATGACATCACTCAACGCATTTCAGCATTCTCCCCTCCCTTCCACCCTGTTCTGCACATGCAGGTGTCTGGCGCTGCTTTGACCCATTGGTTATGTGCTCAAGCAGCCCTTCTAGCCATCCATGAACTTACTCCAGTCTCTGGGTCACCCTCTCTAATCAGCTAGGCCCAGTCTCTTCTCAGAGCATTCTCTGCAACTCCTGCCGTCTGGAACAGCATTCCTTACCTGTGCACTTGTTTCAAATCCCAGCCGAGTTTTTTCGCTCCCTGTTCCTTATGCCTCTAAACTCTCACCCCACTCTGATCCCGACAGCATTCTGGGACGTGGATTTGTACGACGACATTACTGCACTGCAGTCTGTAATACAGATACCAACCTTCATATTCTTCTTCACTCTGAAGAGAAGCGTCACTCAAGACATTGAGCAGCCTTAGCACTGGAGTTGGAAGCATCACCAGATCTTCAATATGGGGAGCTGCTTTGCCACCACCCAGTTCCATGGAAGGAAAGGCATTAAACGGGAAAGCAGGGGGAGGGGAGAAAGGCTGTATCAGTATTTACACTTTTGGAGGTACAGTTCTGTCTCCCCTCACCACATACATGCATTACACCCTGTAGCCATGCTGTGTGCAGCTGGCCTCAATCTGCAGATTGACCAACCTCCCTTCCAGGAAGGCTCTGAGTGCAACCTGTGAGACCCAAAGGCCAGAAGGTTAGTTTGCCCAGAGACAGTGGCTGAAAGTGCTTTTAAAGGCACAGAAGCAGTGTGACTCAAGTCTGAAATTATTGCTATTCAGCTTGGATTCAGACATTGACAAGGGTCCCCATGGCCAAGGTAGCTTGACCAGGTGTTACTTATACAGCAGGATATAAAGCCGCATGGCCCCACAATATGCCAATATTTTTATGGCCGACCTGGAACAACGCTTCCTCAGCTCCCGTCCACTCACGCCCCTTCTCTACCTACGCTACATTGATGACATCTTCATCATCTGGACCCATGGGAAGGAGACTCTGGAAAAATTCCACCAAGATTTCAACAGCTTCCACCCCACCATTAACCTCAGCCTGGACCAATCTACACGGGAGGTCCACTTTCTAGACACCACAGTGCAAATAAGTGATGGTCACATTAACACCACCCTATACCGAAAACCTACCGACCGCTATGCCTACCTTCATGCCTCCAGCTTCCATCCCGGGCACACCACAAGATCCATTGTCTACAGCCAAGCACTGAGGTACAACCGCATCTGCTCTAACCCCTCAGACAGAGACCAACACCTACAAAATCTCCACCAAGCATTCTCAAAACTACAGTACCCGCACGAGGAAATAAGGAAACAGATCAACAGAGCCAGACGTGTACCCAGAAGCCTCCTACTGCAAGACAAACCCAAGAAAGAAACCAACAGGACTCCACTGGCCATCACATACAGTCCCCAGCTAAAACCCCTCCAACGCATCATCAGGGATCTACAACCCATCCTGGACAATGATCCCACACTTTCACAAACCTTGGGTGGCAGGCCAGTCCTCGCCCACAGACAACCTGCCAACCTGAAGCACATTCTCACCAGTAACTGCACACCGCACCATAGTAACTCTAGCTCAGGAACCAATCCATGCAACAAACCTCGATGCCAACTCTGCCCACATATCTACACCAGCGACACCATCACAGGACCTAACCAGATCAGCCACACCATCACTGGTTCATTCACCTGCACATCCACCAATGTAATATACGCCATCATATGCCAGCAATGCCCCTCTGCTATGTACATCGGCCAAACTGGACAGTCTCTAAGGAAAAGGATAAATGGACACAAATCAGATATTAGGAATGGCAATATACAAAAACCTGTAGGAGAACACTTCAACCTCCCTGGCCACACAATAGCAGATCTTAAGGTGGCCATCCTACAGCAAAAAAACTTCAGGACCAGACTTCAAAGAGAAACTGCTGAGCTTCAGTTCATCTGCAAATTTGACACCATCAGCTCAGGATTAAACAAAGACTGTGAATGGCTTGCCAACTACAGAACCAGTTTCTCCTCCCTTGGTTTTCACACCTCTACTGCTAGAACAGGGCCTCATCCTCCCTGATTGAACTAACCTCGTTATCTCTAGCTTGCTTCTTGCTTGCATATATATACCTGCCCCTGGAAATTTCCACTACTTGCATCCGAAGAAGTGGGTATTCACCCACGAAAGCTCATGCTGCAAAACGTCTGTTAGTCTATAAGGTGCCACAGGATTCTTTGCTGCTTTTAATGAAAGGAGAGTTACTCATCTTGCAATTCTACTTCTCTGTGTGTACCATCACTACAGGATCCACACTCGTGGGTACCATGTTCAAGCAGGAGAGGGACTACACACTCCCCTTGACCAGTGTTTTGCACAAGCTCCTTCCATTCCCAATGTCACGGCCTCAGTTCTCCCAAGAATATTTTCTGTCAGTTCCTGAATGCATGTGAAGCAAGAGCTCCCTTCCAAATCCAGCTGTGCAAAACTGCACCATGAGAACTGCACAGTTCACGGTATCAAGGGCGGAAGAAACGTGTTGGTTTTTTTAAATGCAACCCTTTGCCTTAGTGTAGGGCCCCGTATTCTGGGGAGGTGGAAGGACAGGTGAGTGAGAACCCTGTGTGAGCTCTTCACAGAGCAGAGTTACAAAGTAAGCTTCCTTTCTTTAAAGGCAAGTTGCCACTCTTGGAGAACAAGCTCAAGGGATGCCTAGAAATCCTGCCACGTGCACTCTTGCTGCAGTGTGACCAGCGAGGCCAGCACAGAATAGCAAGATCCTAATGAATGGTTCGTCGTCAAAAGAGAACCAAGACCTCTAACAAACCCTAAAGCAACAAGAACTGCCCATGCCTTCAAAGGTATGAGGTGGGTTAAGTTCCCTAACAGACCACGAGGCAGATTGTAGATTGAGACCATGGCAGTCTGGCCCACCTTCCCTCAAGGCCCTTATCTGTAGGTTACAGCAGCCGGGAAAGCAAAGAGGCAGTCCCTGGAGTTTTCACTCAGCTCCAACTCTGCCCAGCTAGTTGGGGTCCAGGAAAATTTTGGAGCTCCTTTAAGGGCCTTATTCCATGTAAGACACACCCATAGGGCCTTCCCAATTAAAGTGGGAGGAGGCAGCCTCTCTAGGATGGAGAATGTTAGGAGAACGTTAACCAGCTAAGCAGCTATCTGTCCTAGAATGACTCAAGACCACCACCACCACCTCGCTAGACCTGTGTCAGGAGGTGCTGCAGTCCAGAGTATGAGCGGAAAGAACAAAGAGTTAACAGGCAATGGCTGCTTCCAAAGGAAGCTGATCAATTTAGGAACGAACACTAAGTGTCAGTCCGAATGCAGCGGAGAAGGGGAAGAGCTCTAGTATAAATCACCGGTCTGAGGGCTTGTCTACATGAAAATTTAGTTCACAGCAAGCTGGAGTGTGAATCTAGACAAATTAGAGGATTGGGCCAAAAGAAATATGATGAGGTTCAACAAGGACAAGTGCAGAGTCCTGCATTTAGGACGAAAGAATCCCATGCACTGCTATAGACTAGGGACCGAATGGCTGGGCAGCAGTTCTGCAGAAAAGGACCTAGGGGTTACGGTGGACGAAAAGCTGAATATGAGTCAACAGTGTGCCCTTGTTGCCAAGAAGGCTAATGGCATTTTGGGTTGTATAAGTAGGGGCATTTCCAGCAGATCGAGGGATGTGATCATTCCCCTCTACTCAGCACTGGTGAGGCCTCATTTGGAGTACTGTGTCCAGTTTTGGGCCCCACACTACAAGAAGGATGTGGATAAATTGGAGAGAGTCCAGCGGAGGGCAACAAAAATGATTAGGGGGCTGGAGCACATGACTTACGAGGAGAGGCTGAGGGAACTGGGATTGTTTAGTCTGCAGAAGAGAAGAATGAGGGGCGATTTGATAGCTGCTTTCAACTACCTGAAAGGGGGTTCCAAAGAGGATGGATCTAGACTGTTCTCAGTGATAGAAGATGACAGAACAAGGAGTAATGGTCTCAAGTTGCAGAGGGGGAGGTTTAGGTTGGACATTAGGAAAAACTTTTTCACTAGTAGGGTGGTGAAGAACTGGAATGGGTTACCTAGGGAGGTAGTGGAATCTCCTTCCTTAGAGGTTTTTAAGGTCAGGCTTGACAAAGCCCTGGCTGGGCTGATTTAGTTGGGTTTGGTCCTGCTTTGAGCAGGGGGTTGGACTAGATGACCTCCTGAGGTCCCTTCCAACCCTGAGATTCTATGATTCTATGATTCTACCCCCACACTAGCCTGCCATGGACTAAGTGTCCATGTGGACTCCGCTGATTCGCATGAACAGTTCGCTAGCGTGATTTGATTGAGTCCCATTTCAAAGTGGACTAGATCAAAGTGGACTAATAAACTGTTCATGCGAATCAGCAGGGTCAACACGGACAGTTACTCTGCGGCAGGCTAGTATGGGGTAGAGTCACACCCCATCTTGCCGTAAATGAAATATTCCTGTAGACAAGCCCTGAGTTTGCTGAGACAGGACTATCATAGAATATCAGGGTTGGATGGGACCTCAGGAGGTCATCTAGTCCAACCCCCTGAACCCATCCCCAAATAAATCATCCCAGCCAGGGCTTTGTCAAGCCTGACCTTAAAAACATCTAAGGAAGAAGATTCAACCACCTCCCTAGGTAACCCATTCCAGTGCCTCACGACCCTCTTAGTGAAAAAGTTTTTCCTAATATCCAACCTACACCTCCCCCAGTGCTACTTGAGACCATTTCTCCTTGTTCTGTCATCTGGTACCACTGAGAACAGTCTAGATCCATCCTCTTTGGAACCCCCTTTCAGGTAGTTGAAAGCAGCTATCAAATCCCCCCTCATTCTTCTCTTCTGCAGAGTAAAGAATCCCAGTTCCCTCAGCCTCTCCTCATAAATCATGCGCTCCAGCCCCCTAATAATTTTTGTTGCCCTCCGCTGGACTCTTTCCATTTTTTCCACATCCTTCTCGTAGTGTGGGGCCCAGAACTGGACACAGTACTCCAGATGTGGCCTCACCAATGTCGAATAGAGGGGAATGATCACTTCTCTCCATCTGCTGGCAATGCTCCTACTTATACAGCCCAAAATGCTNAAACCAGCCCCAGGACCGACCCTTGGGGCACTCCGCTTGATACCGGCTGCCAACTAGACATGGAGCCATTGATCACTACCCGTTGAGCCCGACGATCTAGCCAGCTTTCTATCCACCTTATAGTCCATTCATCCAGCCCATATTTCTTTAACTTGCTGGCAAGAATACTGTGGGAGACCGTATCAAAAGCTTTGCTAAAGACAAGAAATAACATGTCCACTGCTTTCCCCTCATCCACAGAGCCAGTTATCTCATCATAGAAGGCAATTAGGTTAGTCAGGCATGACTTGCCCTTGGTGAATCCATGCTGACTGTTCCTGATCACTTTCCTCTCCTCTATGTGCTTCAGAATTGATTCCTTGAGGACCTGCTCCATGATTTTTCCAGGGACTGAAGTGAGGCTGACTGGCCTGTAGCTCCCCGGATCATCCTCCTTCCCTTTTTTAAAGATGGGCACTACATTAGCCTTTTTCCAGGCATCCAGGACCTCCCCTGATCGCCATGAGTTTTCAAAGATAATGGCCAATGGCTCTGCAATCACATCCGTCAACTCCTTTAGCACCCTCGGATGCAGCGCATCTGGCCCCATAGACTTGTGCTCGTCCAGCTTTTCTAAATAGTCCTGAACCACTTCTTTCTCCACAGAGGGCTGGTCACCTCCTCCCCATGCTGTGCTGCCCAGTGCAGCAGTCTGGGAGCTGACCTTGTTCGTGAAGACAGAGGCAAAAAAAGCATTGAGTACATTAGCTTTTTCCACATCCTCTGTCACTAGGTTGCCTCCCCCATTCAGTAAGGGGCCCACACTTTCCTTGACCTTCTTCTTGTTGCTAACATACCTGTAGAAACCCTTCTTGTTACTCTTAACATCCCTTTCTAGCTGCAACTCCAAGTTTGATTTGGCCTTCCTGATTTCACTCCTGCATGCCTGAGCAATATTTTTATATTCCTCCCTGGTCATTTGTCCAATCTTCCTCTTCTTGTAAGCTTCTTTTTTGTGTTTAAGATCAGCAAGGATTTCACTGTTAGGCCAAGCTGGTCGCCTGCCATATTTACTATTTTCTACACATCGGGATGGTTTGTTCCTGCAACCTCAATAAGGATCTTTAAAATACAGCCAGCTCTCCTGGACTCCATTGCCCCTCATGTTATTCTCCCAGGGGATCCTGCCCATCAGTTCCCTGAGGGAGTCAAAGTCTGCTTTTCTGAAGTCCAGGGTCCGTATTCTGCTGCTCTCCTTTCTTCCTTGTGTCAGGATCCTGAACTCGACCATCTCATGGTCACTGCCTCCCAGGTTCCCACCCACTTTTGCTTCCCCTACTAATTCTTCCCGCTTTGTGAGCAGCAGGTCAAGAAGAGCTCTGCCGCTAGTTGGTTCCTCCAGCACTTGCACCAGGAAATTGTCCCCTACACTTTCCAAAAACTTCCTGGATTGTCTGTGCACTGCTGTATTGCTCTCCCAGCAGATATCAGGGTGACTGAAGTCCCCCATGCGAACTAGGGCCTGTGATCTAGTAACTTCTTTTAGTTGCCTGAAGAAAGCCTCGTCCACCTCATCCCCCTGGTCTGGTGGTCTATAGCAGACTCCCACCACAACATCACCCTTGTTGCTCACACATCTAAGCTTAATCTGGAGACTCTCAGGTTTTGCTGCAGTTTCATACCAGAGCTCTGAGCAGTCATATTGCTCTCTTACATACAATGCAACTCCCCCACCTTTTCTGCCCTGCCTGTCCTTCCTGAACAGTTTATATCCATCCACGATAGTACTCCAGTCATGTGAGTTATCCCACCAAGTCTCGGTTATTCCAATCACATCATAATTCCTTGACTGTGCCAGGGCTTCCAGTTCTCCCTGCTTGTTTCCCAGGCTTCTTGCATTTGTGTACAGGCACTTAAGATAACTCACTGATTGTCCTGCTTTTTCAGTATGAACCTCTCAAACCAAACACTCAACATCTATGGCTGGGTGGCACCACACCCCATGAATTCTCTCTTGTGACCTGGAGGACTCCTTCGGGGGTGGCAGGAATACCATGTAATACCATGCCCAGAGAGCTTTGGCTTGGCAGGAAGCACTGCTGATCTGGATGTATCCAGATGCTGATTGACACTGCGATCATTCCCTCATTGCTATGGGACCAGTCACTGACACACACCTGCAGCCGAATTGAGAGGCAACACTCAGGTAAATACAGAACTGAAGGGCTGCTCAAATGGTGTCTCACTCCTGGACAGGACCCTTGCTACCAAGGAAGTGGAGAACAGGTATACAGGCGCATCTTTTTCTGCTGGACACAGGATGCAGAGACTGCATGGAACAGCCCAGTACCATGAACTGCCAACTAGCAGACCCTCCTACATGTAAATGACAGAAATGGTATTTCTCCAGAGACCCACTGTTGCCTAGTTCAGGAGCTAGCTACTAAGTGTCTCCAACCCCAGTCCCTGTCTTAAGGAGGGGCCAGCCCACAATACAGCTCACAGCAAATACATCTCTACCCCAATATAACGCAACCCAATATAACACGAATTCGGATATAACGCGGTAAAGCAGCGCTGCGGGGGGGGGGGCGAGGGAGGGGGCTGCGCACTCCGGCAGATCAAAGCAAGTTTGATATAACGCAGTTTCACCTATAACGCGGTAAGATTTTTTGGCTCCCGAGGACAGCGTTATATCGGGGTAGAGGTGTAGTACCATACCCATGGGTAGGGCCCTACCAAATTCACGGTCCATTTTGGTCAATTTCACGGTCATAGTATTTTAAAAATGGTAAATTTCATGATTTCAGCTATTTAAATCTGAAATTTCATGGTGTTGTAATTGTAGGCGTCCTGACCCAAAAAGTAGTTGTGGAGGGGTCGCAAGGTTATTGTAGGTGAGGTTGCAGTATTGCTACTCTTATTTCTGCACTGCTGCTGGCGGCAGCCCTGCCTTCAGAGCTGAGCAGCTGGAGAGTGGCTGCAGCAGGCTGGTGTTAGGATATAGATATTCAGGCCTGTCTGTAAAGGCCTATACTTTAAGAATTTAGGTGTATTCTTATCACTTAGCTAGTTATAGAGGTATAAAAGAAAGAATCAAAATCACTTTCTGTATGTGTAAGGGCCTTCTCTCACTGTGACAGTCTGAGGCCTGGTTCTTAGGCTAAGGCCTTTGGCTAAGCAGCAGAGGCAGCCATAAACTGGGAAATGTATGGTCACATCCTCACATTCCAAACTAGTCACATGGAAATAAGGTGCTATTGGGCTGTTAGGAATACAATCCTGTCCTGATATTCCTATCACCTCCAGAGAAAGGAAAGAGCCTAGAAGATGTAAAAGGAAACTTAGTTTGATAGCATCCTGTCTGGCAAGAACTCACTTATCAATAGCTGGGATGTGAAATCCTCATTTCTGTATTGTTCTGTCACTGTAGTCTCCACTTCCCTATTGTTTGTCTGTATAATCTCTGTCTGGTTCTGTGATTGTTTCTGTCTGCTGTATAATTAATTGTTGGGTGTAAACCAATTAAGGTGGTGGGATGTAACTGGTTAAATAACCATGTTACAGTATGTTAGGATTGGTTAGTTAATTTTCAGTAAAATAATTGGTTAACTCAAGTTTTACTATATAGTCTGCAGTCAATCAGGAAGGGGGGAATGGGAACAGGGAATGGGAACAGGGATGGCTCTGTGGTGTCAGAGCTGGGAAGGGGGACACTGAGGAAGGAAACTGGAATTATGCTTGCTGGAAGTTCACCCCAATAAACATCAAATTGTTTGTGCCTTTGGACTTCGGGTATTGTTGCTCTCTGTTCATGCGAGAAGGACCAGGGAAGTGAAAGGGTGAAGGAATAAGCTCCCTAACATCTTGGTGCTGTGACTCGGATGCATCGCATCGGATAGGTGAGTGGCAGCCTGTAAGTCCCCCACCCCAACAGTCCGCGCAGCTGCTTGGAGGGGGTATAGTGAACTCTCGTGATGGTAGTTGCGGGTTCTGGCAAGCCAGGGTAAAGGATTTTTTGGATAAATGGATAAGGAAGAACCAGGGCCCATACCAGGTGCAGGGGTCAGCCTGGGATCAGATTAACAAGGAAATGGAGGAAGTGTTAGGGGACCCAGAGGGATGGGGGGTGGCTGAGGAGCCCACTCTCCTTTGGTATATGGGTAGTGGAAGGAGGTCGCTGCCCATATACCAATATACCACTGAATGCCTTCCAGGGAAAGGAGGCACTTCAGTCCACTTGTGAGAGGTTTGAAGTAAGGGTAGCATTATGGGAAGCTGCCAGTAATCTTTCA
The DNA here is from genome assembly GCA_003942145.1 of Platysternon megacephalum. NCBI lineage: Eukaryota > Metazoa > Chordata > Testudines > Platysternidae > Platysternon > Platysternon megacephalum. The sequence continues at coordinate 1,461,107 of QXTE01000232.1, forward strand.
AGTTTGGTGCTGTTTCAGCAAGGGCTGCTGAAGGGTTGTAAATTAGTTAGGGGTGGTTAAAGATGATTTGGCACAACAGGGTTTAAAATCAGAAGCACAGTTAACAGACCACCTTTAGAGACAGGAGCTGGGACTTGGTCCTGGGGGAGTGGGGAAAAAAAAAAGTTTCAAAGTAAAAAATGGCAGGGTTTGCAGGAGCAGGTAACAACCCCCTCTTCTTCTAGAGCCAGGTTGAGAACCTGGGGGTAAGGGTTCCCAACTGTTTCACCCGGGGAGCCTACTTTTGGTTCAGAGCTAACTATATCCTTTTCTTCTTTCTCTCAGTTTACTTAATTTGCTGCTGGTAGCCTGTACTTTAAACTGACCTGACAGGCTTAATTGGTTTCTTTCCACCTCTTCCCCTTCCTCTCCCCCTACCTTTCCACACTTTCGTTTTTCTGAAGTTTTAATGGAGGGTACTTTGGATACTTATGTAAAATGTTTTTGGTTTTTTGTTTTGTTTTGTTTGGGACAAAGTATAATGGAGGTCTGCTGTATTCCACTGGAATTTTTGGAGTAAAAGATCCATGGGCAACCATGGAGACAAATGTTTTACTGCCTTTTAAACAGTCTCAAGGTAAAGACAGCACAGGTTAAGGCAGCTGTGTGGCAATAATTGTACTTGGTGGCTAAGTTGTTAAAAACAAAGTGCACTACCTTAAAGAACTAAATGTAGGAGCAAGTAATTTAAAAAAGTAAGTGAAAAGTTACAAATACCTTTTGCAAAAATTAATAATACAGGGTTTGAAGTAAACATTTGAAAATTGTAAAAATGGTAAAGGTAACAGTTGTGGTGTTACAAGAAGCAAGTTTTTGGTTTAATAATAAAACCCAGTTATATAAATGTACCTGTATGTGCAACTTTGTGCAGTCACATTGGATGGAAGCTTGGTAATTAAATTATACCAGGGGGTCAGGTAGAGTGGCTACTACCACCACTATGCTTCTGTCCCCATAAGCCTTTACAGCTATTCTGAGGAAAAATGGGCCCTTTTCCCACAGAAATGGTCTATAGGGCACTGCTGCAGGCAGCAGGCGGAGGAATAATCTGATCAAAATTATTTGACTATTGGGTAATGTAATCAAAATCACTAAAGGAATGTCAGGGGTTTCTATTGGAACTTAACTTGACTGCCCCAGGCTGTCTCTGGTTGTACAAGATGGAAGTGTAATCAGGGTACAGTTGTGTAAAAAAGAGTAATCACAGTGCAAGAAATGTTAGGCAAAAGATAATTTTGTGTGCGCGCACAGGAAAAAGAAAAGGAAAAGGGGAGCAATGATGGGAACACTGAGCCTTGGGGTGGTCACTGTCACTTCGGTGGGGGTGCATGAAAACTCTGTGGGCACGGGGGAGGCAGTTACACCTTGTGTAAAATTAATATGGCTAATATAATGTTATGGAGGTTAAACTATTTCCCAGGACATGTGCAGTGTATATTAAAAAAGGGGTAAAAGAAATGCAAACAAAACATGGTACTTAATTAAAATCCTATTAGGCTCCAAAAGGAGCCACAATAAATTGTGCTTTCTTTTTCAGATCTGTGTGTGTTTTGGAGCAGGAGATGAAAGTGAAAAGTAATCAGAACTCTGGTGGAAGTAAAATGTGTCCCTTTTAAGACAGTCTCTGAGCTGCTAATAGCTTTGGATCCAGAGGCAAGCCAAAGAAGCCTCTGTGTAAATGCAAATTACCTAGATGATGGGGGAAGGAGGAAACTGCCCATAAGTAGCAGCACAAAAAACCTGCAAATAATAAATACACCTGGTCAGCAAACAAGCTACTAGAAGACTCAGATTATGGCCCTCCAAAAAAGGGAGGTGAAAAACCAAGTCAAGCCTGAAAATAAGGGGGACAAGTTAACCCTAAGAGGGAGGGGTGTGTGTGTACACAGAGCAAAAATCTAAAGCTGTCTCTCAGCTATTACCTAAAAATAAACTTAAAGCTTGGTACAGCAAGTGAAAGGGTGAAGAAATAAGCCCCCTAACATGGGAGCCCAGCTCTGAAGGCAGAGTCGCTGCCAGCAGCAGCACAGAAATAAGGGTAGCATGGTATGGTATGCCGCCCAGCTCTGAAGTCAGCACAGAAGTAAGGGTGGCAATACCGTGATCCCCTAAAATAACCTTGTGACTCCCCAGCAACTCCCTTTTGGGTCAGGACCCCCAATTTGAGAAAATCTGGTCTCCCCCCATGAAATCTGTATAGTATTGGGTAAAAGCACACAAAAGACCAGATTTCACGGTCTGTGACGCATATTTCATGGCTGTGAATTTGGTAGGGCCCTACCCATGGGTAGCTCCAGCAAAATGAACTGACTTGTGGAGTGAGGGTATCACAATGCGATTGTAGATAACAAGTCTATCCCCAGTGCAGCCAACTTCCCAGCAGAACTGGACTGTAGGGAGCTCTGACCCGGCTGTGTCAAAAGTGAAAGCGAAAGCTTCAAGAGATCTTCTAGATTAACTCTCTAAGAAAGCACCAATCAATGCTTCCTTCTGGAGCACCACCTCACACCATGCGAACAGGCAGAGGAAGGCTTCGAATACCACCAGACGGTCACAAGGAGCAGAGCTAGGAACTAAGCTATAATGGAATTGCAATATAGGAATCACAATCTGAAGCACTGACCTAGCAGCCACGCAGCGATCCCAGAAGACAGAGCGGTCACTGGGTAAAACAGCACCGGGAGTGGACTGTTGAGATGCTGGTCCCCCTGGAGTTCTGTCAGTGACCCAGGGCAACAGACACACATACTCCTAAAACTTCACCCTTCATGGCACCAGGACATGGAAGAACTCATTGGTCTACTATCCTGAGTCAGTGTCTTGGTGGGGAAGGGGTGCTTCTGCTGCTCCATCAATAGGACAAAGGCATCAAACACCAAGCCTAAGACATTCCCAGGTTGAAATCTTCAATGCTTCATCCCAAGTGGGGCCCCTGCAGACCCCACAATGCGCAGCCCCTTGAACAATGCTGTGGAATGCAACTCCTAATTCTAGACTGTGAGCGTCTGTGCTTCGCTAAGCAAAGGAAATGCACAATTCTTCCTGTTGGGAAGTCTTCAATACCATGCCCTCCTGGACTCCCACTGCTGTCATTCCCAGGAGGCTCTGCCTCCACATGGTGCCCAAGACTTCAGTGAATCAGGCACCAGGAGCTTTGATGGTGAAGAGCTGCCACCTACACACTGACTGAAATGGGACCCAGGGCTGAGCTGACAGGTCTGACCTGGCAGAAGTGCTGCTTTTCTGCATCTCAGGCTGTGGAGATGCAAGTTCTTTTATTTAGCATTAGCCAGCTAACACTGTTCAGTTGCTTTGTTAACGAGATACGCACTGGCCTAGACCCCTGGAGAGGTTACATAGCTCCCACATGGTGGTGGCCCAGGGAAGGCGGATTTCTTGCAGCCTGTTTCCTGGTGCTGGAAGCCTTGCCTCTCTGCTTTCCATGCTCATCTGAGAGCAGAATCTGACAGATCTGGGTGCAGTGAACTGGCTCTTAGGGGCTCAGCTGACTTCTCCTGTCGAGTCATTACTATAGCTCAGCCTGGCTGGTATGCAGGGGAAGACAGCCTGGCAGGATGACCACAGATGTATCCGTGCTGCCTCCCACTGTCCAGCACTTCAAAGGACATTGTACCGCTGCTGTGGCTAGAAAAGCCTCAGCTGGTGGGCACCTCAGAGCCTGGGGAAGTGAGGATGATGCTTTAAATGGTGATAGCTACCAGATGTCTTAGAAGACAGCTCAGGCTTCAGCCCCGGGGCATTTCTCCAGAGGCTCACCACTTTAGAGCCCAGTAACACTGCTGTGATGGAGCATCTCTGCTGCTTGGCACCAACATGCCAACCTGCCAGAAGGCCTCAGGGGGTGTGCCAGTGTCTTTCCTACATCGACACAACGCAAAAGCCCTGGACCACCTCATGTTCTATGGCACCAAGCCATACTGGAATACTGCATCCAGTTCTGGTGTCCACACCTCAAAAAGGATGCTACAAAATGGAGAAGTTCAGAACAGAGCTACAAAGATAATCTGAGGTCTGGAAAGCCGACCTAACAGTTGTCTAGTTTACTGAAGAAAAAGTTAGCAGATGATTTGATCATGGTCTACAAGTCCCTATGGATACATTTACCCTGCAACAAAAGACCCATGGGCACGGCTGCGACTGGCCTGGGTCACCTGACTAGGGCTCCTGGGGCTCAGGCTGCAGGGCTAAAAACTGCAGTGCAGACAGTCAGGCTTGGGCTGGAGCCCGGGTTCCAAAATCCCATGAGATGGTTGGGTCTCAGAGCCCAGGTGTCTACACTACTATTTTCAGCCCACAGCCCGAGTCAGTTGACCTGGGCTCTGAGACTCAGTGCTGCAGGTTTTTCAGTGCAGCGTAGATGGACCCTGCGTAGGGAGAAGACTCCTGAGAGCAGCAAGTTCTTTAATCTAGCAGACAAAAAAAGCAGAACAAGATTCTCCAGCTGGAAATGGAAATCACCAAATTTCAAACTGAAAATATGACAAGTGTTTTGAAACACCTCGGGTGCTGAGCCATTGGAACAACTCACAAGGGCTGGGCTGGGGTCTCCTGCACTTGGGAGTCTTTAGAGCATGACAAAGTGATGGCCTTCTAAAATATCTGCTCTAGCACAACCGTATGGCCTGTGTTATCAGGTGGGCAGCCCAGAGGGTCTTAATTGCCTTAAAACGCTATGAGCCTACACTAGGTCTTACACAGCCCTAGAGCTGTAGTGTTGCAAGCAGTCATAGCTTTATCCTTCTCAAAGACTCACAGACTTTGAGAAGGAACCTTAAAGGTCAGAAGGGACCATTATGATCATCTAGTCTGACCTCCTGCACAATGCAGGCCACAGAATCTCACCCACCCACTCCTGTAACGAACCCCTAACCTATGCCTGAGTTATTGAAGTCCTCAAATCGTGGTTTAAAGACCTCAAGGTGCAGAGAATCCTCCAGCAAGTGACCCGTGCCCCACGCTGCAGAGGAAGGCGAAAAACCTCCAGGACCTCTGCCAATCTGCCTTGGAGGAAAATTCCTTCCCGACCCCAAATATGGCGATCAGTTAAACCCGGAGCATGTGGGCGAGACTCACCAGCCAGCACCCAGGAAAGAATTCTCTGTAGTAACTCAGATCCCACCCCATCTAACATCACATCACAGACCATTGGGCCTATTTACCTGCTAATAATCAAAGATCAATTAATTGCCAAAATTAGGCTATCCCATCATACCATCCCCTCCATAAACTTATCAAGCTTAGTCTTGAAGCCAGATATGTCTTTTGCCCCCACTACTCCCCTTGGAAGGCTGTTCCAGAACTTCACTCCTCTAATGGTTAGAAACCTTCATCTAATTTCAAGTCTAAACTTCCTAATGTCCAGTTTATATCCATTTGTTCTTGTGTCCACATTGGTACTAAGCTTAAATAATTCCTCTCCCTCCCTGATATTTATCCCTCTGATATATTTATAAAGAGCAATCATATCTCCCCTCAGCCTTCTTTTGGTTAGGCTAAACAAGCCAAGCTCTTTGAGTCTCCTTTCATAAGACAGGTTTTCCATTCCTCGGATCATCCTAGTAGCCCTTCTCTGTACCTGTTCCAGTTTGAATTCATCCTTCTTAAACATGGGAGACCAGAACTGCACACAATATTCCAGATGAGGTCTCACCAGTGCCTTGTATAACGGTACTAACACCTCCTTATCTTTACTGGAAATACCTCGCCTGATGCATCCCAAGACCGCATTAGCTTTTTTAACGGCCATATCACATTGGCGGCTCATAGTCATCCTGTGATCAACCAATACTCCGAGGTCCTTCTCCTCCTCTGTTACTTCCAACTGATGTGTCCCCAATTTATAACCAAAATTCTTGTTATTAATCCCTAAATGCATGACCTTGCACTTTTCACTATTAAATTTCATCCTATTACTATTACTCCAGTTTACAAGGTCATCCAGATCTTCCTGTATGATATCCCGGTCCTTCTCTGTATTAGCAATACCTCCCAGCTTTGTGTCATCCGCAAACTTTATTAGCACATTCCCACTTTTTGTGCCAAGGTCAGTAATAAAAAGATTAAATAAGATTGGTCCCAAAACCGATCCCTGAGGAACTCCACTAGTAACCTCCTTCCAGCCTGACCGTTCACCTTTCAGTATGACCCGTTGTAGTCTCCCCTTTAACCAGTTCCTTATCCACCTTTCAATTTTCATATTGATCCCCATCTTTTCCAATTTAGCTAATAATTCCCGATGTGCAACCGTATCAAATGCCTTACTGAAATCGAGGTAAAATAGATCCACTGCGTTTCCTTTGTCTAAAAAATCTGTTACCTTCTCAAAGAAGGAGATCAGGTTGGTTTGGCACGATCTACCTTTTGTAAAACCATGTTGTACTTTGTCCCAATTACCATTGACCTCAATGTCCTTAACTACTTTCTCCTTCAAATTCTTTCCAAGACCTTGAATACTACAGATGTCAAACTAACAGGCCTATAGTTTTTTCNTTTGAATTCATCCTTCTTAAACATGGGAGACCAGAACTGCACACAATATTCCAGATGAGGTCTCACCAGTGCCTTGTATAACGGTACTAACACCTCCTTATCTTTACTGGAAATACCTCGCCTGATGCATCCCAAGACCGCATTAGCTTTTTTAACGGCCATATCACATTGGCGGCTCATAGTCATCCTGTGATCAACCAATACTCCGAGGTCCTTCTCCTCCTCTGTTACTTCCAACTGATGTGTCCCCAATTTATAACCAAAATTCTTGTTATTAATCCCTAAATGCATGACCTTGCACTTTTCACTATTAAATTTCATCCTATTACTATTACTCCAGTTTACAAGGTCATCCAGATCTTCCTGTATGATATCCCGGTCCTTCTCTGTATTAGCAATACCTCCCAGCTTTGTGTCATCCGCAAACTTTATTAGCACATTCCCACTTTTTGTGCCAAGGTCAGTAATAAAAAGATTAAATAAGATTGGTCCCAAAACCGATCCCTGAGGAACTCCACTAGTAACCTCCTTCCAGCCTGACCGTTCACCTTTCAGTATGACCCGTTGTAGTCTCCCCTTTAACCAGTTCCTTATCCACCTTTCAATTTTCATATTGATCCCCATCTTTTCCAATTTAGCTAATAATTCCCGATGTGCAACCGTATCAAATGCCTTACTGAAATCGAGGTAAAATAGATCCACTGCGTTTCCTTTGTCTAAAAAATCTGTTACCTTCTCAAAGAAGGAGATCAGGTTGGTTTGGCACGATCTACCTTTTGTAAAACCATGTTGTACTTTGTCCCAATTACCATTGACCTCAATGTCCTTAACTCCTTTCTCCTTCAAATTCTTTCCAAGACCTTGAATACTACAGATGTCAAACTAACAGGCCTATAGTTTTTTCCCCCTTTCTTAAAAATAGGAACTATGTTAGCAATTCTCCAGTCGTACGGTACAACCCCTGAGTTTACTGAGTCATTAAAAATTCTTGCTAATGGGCTTGCAATTTCATGTGCCAGTTCCTTTAATATTCTTGGATGAAGATTATCTGGGCACCCCGATTTAGTCCCATTAAGCTGTTCGAGTTTGGCTTCTACCTCGGATGTGGTAATATCTACCTCCATATCCTCATTTCCATTTGTCATCCTACCATTATCCCTAAGCTCCTCATTAGCCTCATTAAAGACTGAGGCAAAGTATTTGTTTAGATATTGGGCCATGCCTAGATTATCCTTAACCTCCACTCCATCCTCAGTGTTTAGCGGTCCCACTTCTTCTTTCTTTGTTTTCTTCTTATTTATATGGCTATAGAACCTTTTACTATTGGTTTTAATTCCCTTTGCAAGATCCAACTCTACATGGCTTTTGTCCTCACTTTATCCCTACATGTTCTGACTTCAATAAGGTGGTTTTCCTTGCTAATCCCTCCCATCTTCCACTCCTTGTAGGCGTTCTGCTTTTTCTTAATCACCTCTCTGAGATGCTTGCTCATCCAGCTTGGTCTACAACTCCTGCCTATGAATTTTTTCCCCTTTCTTGGGATGCAGTCTTCTGATAGTTTCTGCAACTTTGACTTGAAGTAATTCCAGGCCTCCTCCGCCTTTAGATCACAAGTTCTTCAGTCCAATCCACTTCCCTACCTAATTTCCTTAATTCTTTAAAGTTAGCCCTTTTGAAATCAAAAACCCTCCTCACAGATCTATTTTTGTTTATCCTTCCATCTAGTGTGAACTGAATTAGCTCATGATCACTCGAACCAAGGTTCTCCCCTACAACCATTTCTTCTATGAGGTCCTCACTACTCACCAAAATCAAATCTAAAATGGCATCCCCTCTTGTTGGTTCTTCAACTACTTGGTGAAGGAATACATCAGCTACTGCATCCAGGAAAATCTGAGCCCTGTTATTATTACTAGCACTTGTCCTCCAGTCCATATCTGGGAAGTTGAAGTCTCCCATGATCACACAATTTCCATTAGTGTTTACTTCATTAAAAAGATTCTCTATCCATATCCAAATCGGATCCCGGCGGTCTGTAGCACACCCCAAGCACTATCTCAGGGGAGGCTCTAGTAGCTTTCTTTCCCAATGTGATTTTTGCCCAGACAGACTCTGTCTTATCCATTCCATCACTTCTTATTTCTTTACAGTCTACCTCATCATTGATATACAATGCTACTCCACCACCTTTGTCTTTATTTCTGTCTTTCCTAAACAGCACATAGCCTTCAATACCTGTACTCCAGTCATGACTACTATTCCACCATGTTTCTGTTATCCCTATAATACCCGGTTTCACTTCCTGCACCAGTAGCTCTAGTTCCTCCATTTTGTTACCTAGGCTCCTCGCATTAGTGTACAAACATCTTCATTTTTGCCTTTTGGCTTCACTGACATTCTTTACCCAATTAGGCACAGACATTCTACCACCAGTATCACCTATTAGACTGGTATCTACACTACCCTTCCTCCTTATGTACATTCTCCTACCCACGACTGTATCCTTTCTTACTTTGTTTTCTTCCTTCTCAATGTTAAATTCTGGCATGAAGATTACCTGGACATCTCCCAACCATCTCCCCCAAATTCCTAGTTTAAAGCTCTCTTAATCAGTTGTACCAGCCTCCATCCTAGAAGTCTATTGGGGGGAGGGATAGCTCAGTGGTTTGAGCATTGGCCTGCTAAACCCAGGGTTGTGAGTTCAATCCTTGAGGGGGCCATTTAGGGATTTGGGGCAAAAATCTGTCTGGGGATTGGTCCTGCTTTGAGCAGGGGGTTGGACTAGATGACCTCCTGAGGTCCCTTCCAACCCTGATATCCTATGATTCTATGATTCTATGCTTTCCCTCCTTACTCAGGTGAAGTCCATCCCAAGAGAACAGTCCTCTGTCCATGAATGCTTCCCAGTGGCCTTACATCCCAAAGCCCTCCTTATAGCACCACTGCCTGAGCCATCAATTGATCGCCATAATCTTGTCACACCTTTGTTGCCCTTCTCTAGAAACAGGCAGAATCCCACTGAAGATCACCTGAGCCTCGATTTCCTTAAGCGTCTTCCCCAGCCTGGCATAGTCTCCCTTGATACGTTCCAGCGAGAATCTAGCTGTATCATTTGTTCCCACATGAAGGACAATCAGCGGATTCTTTCCCGCTCCCGTTAGGATCCTTTTCAGCCTCAGGTCCACATCCCGTACCTTTGCACCCAGCAGACAGCACACCCTTCTGTTCTCCGGATCAGCTCTAGTTACACGCCTGTCTATTCTTCTCAGTAAGGAGTCCCCAATCATGTAGACCTGCCTTTTCCTGGTGATGGTGCGATTCTCCAGTCTATCCCCTGCTCCCTCTGGCTGCAAGTCCTCCCGATTTCTATTGTCCCTTGCAATCCTCCGCAACCCATCCCGTATCCTCCTGGGGCTCATATTTGGTGTTATCTCCATTGACTCTTCCCCTCTTCCTATAGGACTAGCTGCTCTTCTCTTCTTCCTTGCCCTCTCACCTTCAGTGACCACATGCTGTGCCCCTTCTTCATTTTCCAACTCTGCAAACCTGTTCCTGAGCTCTATTTCTCCTTCACTAGCCCGTCTTTTCCTCTGCCTGGTTCTCTTAGTCACATGCTTCCACTGTCCACTTTCCTCACCCAGCAGTCTCCCCTCAGAATTCTTTGGTCCTGCTTCCATCTGCAAGTCTGAGCTTTTTCCTTCAGCCTCCTCATGTCTTTGCTCCGTCATCTGCTCGAACCCCCTTCTAAACTCAACCAGAGTTTCCACCTGCATCTCCAATCCTCGGATCTTTCCCTCCATCAGCTCTATCAGGCAGCACTTCATGCAGACGCAACTCTTTTCAGGTACCCCCTCCAGGATCATATACATGCCGCAGCTTCCACATCCAGTCATCCTCATTGTGTCTTCCACTGCTGCCTCTGTATCGGTCATAGCCTTCCCACCTAAAACCTGTTAGTCCAGGAAACACAAACCAAACCACAACCACCCACAGCAAAACAAACCTCCAATGGGCACCAAAACACCGGCAGAACACCACCCACTCCCTTCACTAGCCTGTCTATTCCTCTGCCTAGCCCTCTTAGTCTCCCCCGCAAACTCCCCTTGCAAACTCCCCTTGCAAATTCCCCTGTTTACAGTTCTGTTTGCTGGCTCTTGTGCCGCTGCAGCTGTCTTCTGAAGTATGAGCCCCATTTTACATATGGAGAACTGGTCACAGAAGTTACAAGACTTGCCCAAGGTCACGTAGGAAACCTTCGGCTGGCCACAAACAGAACCTGGATCTTCTGGGTCGCAGTCCAGTGCTTTAACCACAATGCCCTAGTGTCAATGCATCAAAGCTCCTTGCCTTCCCAAAGCCCCGAACCTTCACATACACATGCCTTCATTCTTCTGGGCTCGAGCTGTTGCGCAGTCTGACCGTAATGCCCTTGGGGGCAGGTGGACAGAAGAGCCATCTAGAGCCTGCCACTGTCTTTCAGCGGGAAAGGGCCAAAAATGACCCTGAGATGCAGAAGTTGTACTCTCTAAAAGTGGGAGGAGCCCTGGCTCAAGGAGTCTGCCAGGCAGAGCACTCCCAGATAGCTGGGGAGATAATACTTCAAATGCAACCCAAATCCCTCACAAAACAGGAAAAGTGTTAACATGCTCCCCAACCAGCCAGGCACTGAGCCTGCCCAGAGCAGCTGTCCTCAGCCCCAGGCTGCCGGCTCAAATGAAGCTACTGGCCTGAGCCCTCACAAACCAAGGTGTTCTACCAAGGTCTATGAGAATTCTTTGAGGGGGTAAATAAACATGTGGAAAAGGGGGATCCAGCGGATATAGTGTATTTAGATTTTCAGACAGCCTTTGACAAGGTCCCTCACCAAAGGCTCTTAAGCAAGGTAAGCTGTCATGGAATAATAGGGAAGCTCCTCTTATGGATTGGTAACTGGTTAAAAGGTAGGAATAAATGGTAAGTTTTCAGAATGGAGAGAGGTAAATAGGGAGGTCCCCCAGGGGTCTGTATTGGGTCCAGTCCTATTCAACATATTCATAAATGATCTGGAAAAATGGGTAAACAGTGAGGTGGCAAAATTTGCAGATGATACAAAACTACTCAAGATAGTTAAGTCCCAGCCAGACTGCGAAGAGCTACAAAAGGATCTCTCAAAACTGGGTGACTGGGCAACAGAATAGCAGATGAAATTCAATGTTGATAAACGCAAAGTAATGCACATTGGAAAACAATCCCGACTATATGTATAAAATGATGGCGTCTAAATTAGCGGTTACCACTCAAGAAAGATCTTGGAGTCATTGTGGATAGTTCTCTGAAAATATCCACTCAATGTGCAGCAGCAGTCAAAAAAGCTAACAGAATGTTGGGAATCATTAGGAAAGGGATAGCTAATAAGATATAAAAATATCATACTGCCTCAATATAAATCTATGGTACGTCCACACCTTGAATATTGCATGCCGCATCTCCAAAAAAAAAAAAAAAAAAAAGAGAGAGAGATATTGGAATTGGAAAAGGCTCCAAAAAAGGGCAACAAAAATGATTAGGAGTATGGAATGGCTGCCATATGAGGAGAGATTAATAAGACTGGGACTTTTCTGCTTGGAAAAGAGATGACTGGGTGGGGAAGGGGGGGGGGGATATGCTAGAGGTCTATAAAATCATGACTGAGGTGGAGAAGGTAAATAAGGAAGTGTTATTTACTCCTCATAACACAAGAACTAGGGGGTCACCAAATGAAATTAATAGGCAGCAGGTTTAAAACAAACAAAAGGAAGTATTTTTTCACACAACACACAGTCAACCTGTGGAACTCTTTGCCAGAGGATGTTGTGAAGGCCAAGACTATAACAGGGTTAAAAAAGGAACTAGATAAATTCATGGAGGATAGGTCCATCAATGGCTATTCGCCAGGATGGTCAGGGATGGTGTCCCTAGCCTCTGTTTGCCAGAAGCTGGGAATGGGTGACAGGGGTTGGATCACTCAATGATTACCTGCTCTGTTAATTCGCTTTGGGGCACCTGGCACTGGCCACTGTCGGATGGACCTTTGGCCTGACCCAGTATGGCCGTTCTTATGTTCCAGGGCCACTCTGAGCTTTGAGAAGCTTCCTCTTCTGCGAGCCTCTCCACTCCACACTTCACACAGCTCAGGGAAAGCTGCAGAGACTCAGCAGAAGCCACTTGCCAGCCCAGAGGTGAGAGGCTCCACACCTGCTAATAATTAACACTGGCACTAATGAATAAGGGGTACAGCTGTGCTGCCTAAAGAGCTAAAGCAGCAGAATGCAAAGCCATGTGTGCAGCTCCTGGGGGGACTGACAGACATTCCAGGAGGGGCTGAGGCAGGGTAATTGGATACAACATGGGGAGGGGGTCAAGACTCCAAAGAGGCAGGAGTGTTCCTGACTTCTCTCCAGCTGGAAGCTTGTGACCCAGAGTGCTATTTGGCGCAGATGGCCTCTCCATTTCAACTGAAGAGGAAATCACACTGTTGGATCCAAGGGGGCAGTGCTGACTGAGCAACGCAGTGACCCCAACACCAGCATGCAGTGTGATTTGCTATGTAGTCCCCAGAAGGAGGACTTGACTCCCACTCGACCACACTGCTGCCTTAGTGGGCAGTGTATTGACATTGCTCAGCTGCTAACAAGCTTAATTTGACGAGGCACTAACAGAAGCCACTGTCAGACAGCTTCCCCCTCCCCCTCATGGTGCTTCAAAAGCCCTGAGATTCATACTCAGGCCTTGTCTACACTTAAAATGCTGCAACCGCGCCACTGTAGTGCAGTAAAGACATTACCTACGCCCCGATGGAAGGGCTTCTCCCACTGATGTAGGTAATCCACCTCTACGAGACAGTGGGAGAATACTCCCATCAACGACTGCGCCAGGGGTTAGTTCGGTTTAACTGCACTGCTCAGAGGCTGTGGATTTTTCACACCCGAGCAATGTAGTTATACCAACCTAATTTACTAGTGTAGACCAGGCCTAAGTGGGGAACAAAGTAACCTATCTGCTTACCCTGGCATCTAGAGCTCAAGGCTAACCGAAAGGGCTTTTCATAGTACCCATAACAGGCACATATTACTGGTTACCCTTCTTCTTTGTTCCCTAAGATAGTCAGTAAATGCTGGTTTTGTCTAAGTTAAGCAGAATCTGTGAGAAGCGCCTGCCTGCCCTTCTAGAGGGAGACCAACACTTTGTGGCCTCCAGTTAGGGAGGCAGGCCACAGTCGGTCCCTGTTCACAGGGTGAAGCATGGGCAAAGCTTGAAGCAGCTGTGCTGCAAAGGACAGGTGGCTGCCATCAGGCACAAAAGACCAACCCAGGGAGAATACGTGAAGAAAGCCTGAGGGGCAAAACAATTCCAGCTGGACACAAGGGCTCCTTGCCCTCAATGTTAGAAGCCTGAGGCGGATGGAACTACACAACTTACCGAATGGAATGCTGAAGAAGGGGCTGCACAGGGCCTTTGCAGCAGTGGCTCTTTTAGCTTGGTCACCATGAAGCATGCTAGAAGACAAAGGGAGACGTTATGTTTTTGCACACAGCATCCCCACAGCAAAGGCAGTGATGAGATCTGCATTTCAAGTGAGGCTGGAACCTTACGTACAAATCCCACAGCACATCTGTCCCCTTACAGCACTCACACACGGGGGATTTCTGTGCACTCTCTTTTGTCCATAGTCTCTGAGAATTTAGGCGTTACAAGCACCTTAAAGGACTTCTTACAGGAGTGTTTGGTGAGTAACTTTTCCAGACTCCTCTACCAAAACTGAGTTTGGAAAGCGACACTTAGATTTTAGCACAGGCCACGCTGATGAGTGGTTTCATTTATACCATCAGTTATAACCATTTCTAGCTACAGGTCCATGATTGAATATTCTCCTACAGATGCTGCCCTATGGCTGCTCCAGAGTTGACCCTTTCACAGTGAGATGGCTGTTCTCTGAAAAGCCTCTGCATATTCCCATTTACGGGATGGCAGGTGACCGTGCCCCGGTGACCTAGAACCTTCTGGGGAAAGCTGTGATCATTGGGGCTCACAACACTGAATGCTCAGGGACAAACTTCTATCTCATCTCCCAGCCTCCGTTTTTAGGTCCTCTTCCCCATGGGAGCTCTGACTCAGCTACTGCTCAGAGCTTCCCCCACTAGCAGCAGGGAAGTGACATGACTGGAGCTCCATTGCAGCCCACCAGGCAGTCAAGTCAGTTTCTTTGCTGCTAGAGTTATTGATTTACTCTGCTGCTACTTGGGAAAGATCTGAGCAGCAGCAGCAGTGCTGAGCCCTCTCCTCTACTAACTTAGGAACTGCAGATGCTCCTATTTGGACCTTATTGACATCACAGGGAAGGCATTTTTCCAAACATGTTTCATCTACTGGCTTAAAGAGATGCTGCCAACGCCTCATCACCATCAATATTTTTATACAAGTTCCCCATCATCCCATTCCCTGGACGGCAACAATGGGAGTGCTAGCATAGGCAGGCCACCAATGTTCTCTACACCCACTCTGTGCAGCCCTGCTCACACAGTAGTTAGAATACCAGGAGTCAGGCACTCCTGGAGCTGCACTGCCAGCACAACCACGGGAAAGTATCTGAATGCAAGACAAACCTTTACAAGTAGAACAGTACTGCTTGGATCAGCATACATGTACCTCAGAGTAACATGTAACATTTGCTATTTGCAATATACCTCTTGATAAGGTCTCTGAGGTGATAGGCTGGGATGGCTGAATTTACCACACCTTCACTGGCAAAAATGTGATCAATGATGGCAGAACTGTTTGTCTGGAAAGCAAAAGCAGCAAGGGTTAGAAGGAAAATAAAATCCTGGGGTGAACATTCACCAAAACGCTGAGACTGAGGGGGCATTTCCTATGGGTAGGGGCCTACCAAATTCATGGTCCATTTTGGTCAATTTCATGGCCAGAGGGTTTTTAAATTGGTCAATTTCACAATTTCAGATGTTTACATCTGAAATTTCACATTGTNGGGGGGGGGGGGGGGGGGGGGGGGGGGGGGGGGGGGGGTCACAAAGCTGTTGTAGGAAGGTCACAGGATTGCCATCCTCACTTCTGTGCTGCCTGCAGAGCTGGGCAGCAGCCCCGGAGCTTCCTGCAGCAGGAGGAGGCTCCCAGAGGTGGAGGTGAGTCTGATCTCCCAGTGCTGGTGGGAGCACCCCAGCCAGGGGCTACTAAAGGCTAGCACTGGCCAGTGGCGGATTAAAGCATGGGTCCTGGCCAATTTGGGCACCCTGAGCTGCAGGGAGGGGGGCAAGCAGGGAGGTGGAACCCCGAGCCTGGGCAGAAGCCGTGGGGTGGAAGCCCTGAGCCCAGCTACACAGCTACTGCAGCGCAGAAGTGAGGGTGTACCACACTCACTTCTGTGCTGCCTTTGGAGGTAAGTCTGATCTCCCCACTGAGAGCAGCTGTGCAGGGGAAGGACAAGTCCTGTCTCTCCCCAGCCCAGCCTGGCCTAGCAGCTAGGAGCCTCCAGCAGCATGGGGAGATCAGATTTCACAGGGAAGGGCTTATTTCGCGGTCTGTGACACATTTTTCAGTTCCTTACTGGGAGTCTTTCTGAATTATGCCTACTGCCAAGAGAGGAGCTGGAAATAAAAGTGACCATTTCAGAGCAGAAATGTGGAGTCAGTCAGTCAGACATGCCTTGCAGCACTCTCCTGTCCTCAGTGCACTCCTAGAGTTAATAAACAGCCTTACATTGTGAGAGTCGCACTAAAAGCCAGAGAAAGTTACTGCTTTGTCACCATGCCACTGACTAGTTGGCAGAAACGTAACTGATCTATTTCACTTTCCATTCTGGTATTACACCAAAGCTGGCAGTCTTACAAACAGAGCCAAGATCTAGGCTAAGTCTACAGTGCAGAATTTTGTCGACAAAAGCGATGCCGCTCTAATTAAGCCACTGTTGCATATCCACACTATGCTCCTTGTGTCAGTGTAGCGCATCCCCACTAGCAGCTCTTGCATTGACACAGAGCAGTGCACTGTGGGTAGCTATCCCTCTGTGCAACTGGCTACAGGGTGCTTTGGGAAGGGTTTGCAATACCTCCTGGGGCAGGTACAGCATCATATGATGTAGATTCCTTGGCCATCCTGCTAGATTGGCAGCCTCTTTTCAACTGAAGTGTGTGTGTGTGTGTGTGTGGGGGGGGGGGGGAAGTGTGTGTTGGGGGAGAGGGAGTGTGCTGGCACGCTGTCTCTAAGTTCAGACAGCTGCCGGAAGCAACCAGTCCTGAGGCAGGGGGACATCCCTGACATCAGCCCCCGCCTCCCTCCCTGGCTCTGCACAGCAGTCTCTCTCTCTCTCTCTCTCTCTCACATGCACACACACAGACACACACACGCCCCTGCCTGCCTGCCTCTGTGTGTAGTGCAGGAGACAGCAGCATTCTATGTTAATGATTTTCTTTGTTGCAGGCATGCTCAGCTGTCAGCATTTCCTGGAGCTTTGAAAAGGGCTTTGCATGGCAGTCAAGTTCAAAACAGTGAACAGAGCGGTCACAGCGGGCATTGTGGGATACTGGGGGAGGCTAGTTCTGGGGATATAATGAACAGCAGCGTCTACACTGATGCTTTGTCGCTTTAAGTTTGCCACAAAAAGCTCTCTGCCTTTCGTGGAAGTGGTTTGATTTTGTCACCGAAACTGAAGAGTTTTGTTGTCAAAAGTGGCATTGCAGTGTGTACACCTCCATTGTTTAGTCGCCAAAAGCTGCCTTTTGGCAACAAAACTCTGCAGTTTAGACAAGACCCTAGGCTCCCAACACAGTCCTGGAGCCTTAGCATTTCACCCGTCCCG
Organism: Platysternon megacephalum; assembly: GCA_003942145.1. Classification (NCBI taxonomy): domain Eukaryota; kingdom Metazoa; phylum Chordata; order Testudines; family Platysternidae; genus Platysternon; species Platysternon megacephalum. The sequence continues at coordinate 1,478,484 of QXTE01000232.1, forward strand.
CAGTGTGAATTCAGGCCCCAAAGAGACATCCCCATCCTGTGGACAGGTGCAATTTTAGTGCTCCAGAACAGTAACTCCCAAGAAGGCTGAAGACAGAACTAAAGGGATGGTTTCAATGCATTTTCTGGGTATTGGGAATAGCATCATATAAACAGGATAAAACAAGGGAGCACAAGCTCCTCCAGCATGAACAATGACCCTGGATTTGGGAATCCAAAGAGCAGTTTTTCCTCACCTTCCATTCCTGAGATTGGACAGTATGTTTCAGTTTCATTCCTGAGAACATTTCCACTAAAACGATTCCGAGACTCCACAGATCTACAGCAGAGGTACATTCCGTTTCACTCTGGAGTCCCGCCTGAGCCAGGCAGTTCTGCAGCTCTGCCTCTGGAGCCCGATACCCGTCTGTCTGAATGTATTTCACATCCTAAGGAAGATCGAACATATTATACTAGAACCAGGATTCAGCCAATTCCCTCCCCCCCGCCCCCTTATACCAGCTTCCAGAGTCCTTTACAGATAGGCAGCTTAACAAAAGCTTGCTAAATCTCCAGGTGTTAAACAGCCAGCCAAGTTTAGAAAGTTCAGTCTGGTTTGGTAGCCCAGCCAGTAGTTTGGTGAGACACTATAAGAGAGAACCACCTCCCAGTAAGAAAACTAGTGGCTCATTTTGACATCAATGATTTCTATTGGAGATGAAAGTGAAAGGCAGAGCACCAATATCAATGCAAGCAGTGGCATCCTGGACCAGTCCAATGATCCATCTGAACAGGTATCCAGTCTCCTGCCAAGGAGAATTCCAGATGCTTCAGAATAAGGTGTCAAGTCCCCATAAGAGTTTGAAACTAAATTCTCCAGGCAAAGTGTGGAGCCAGCCAACTTTACCAGGAACCCATTCAAAGAGAATTCATTTCAATTCAACTAATTGACTGTACATCTCTTGCAGATAGATTTATTCTCACGAAGTGCCTTTCATCCGAAGGAGCCCAAAGTGGCTTGTAAACTTCAAACTGACATATGAGCTGTATAAAAGGATCGCTTCACCCACTCTAAGTGCAGACATGTTTGAAGCAAAACACATCCAAGGTTTAACCACCACACTGGCTAGCTAAGACCAAGAGGATATAGGCCAAATATAATTCCCAAAACTGGAATTTAGCCACCTCTGCCATCGGGAAGAGCCAGGATCACTGGTAACCACAAGTGGTCGAGACCTCATTTTACCAGAGAACCTCTCTAAAAGCCCAGCACCTGCTAGCTTTAAGTGATAGAAAGGGAGATATTTTTATTTAAAAAGAGAAGAACCATGTCAAAGAGGCCCAAGAGTCAGAAGTGAGGAAATTAAAAATCACAGACAAGCAGCCCTAGTGGTCACAGAAGGCACTTACGCACCTAAACAACAGTGGGAAGAGGACAAGCCAGCTTCTCTCTGTTCTCATGGCAAGGCTCGAGGTTATTCAGATCAGCCTGGATGGCTCCCAACACCAAAACCAGGAAATTCAGCCCAACAGAAAGGTCCAAATACAAGAAGCGAATTAGGATGGTTAAGAGGGAATTAGAGGAGCAAACGCGACGGGAAAACCTCAACACATTCTGCTAGGCAGAGTAACAAGTCACTAGCACAGCATGGCAGACAGCCACAGGTCCCGAAAGCACTTCAGAGCAGATTGGCCATGCCACTAACTAAAATATGCTCATTAAAATCAGCTACTGTACCAGAGAGCTCAAAGGTAGCAAATCAAATGGATGACCTTGGCAATCACAGACAGTGAGCCTTGCTTTCAGTACCAGGCCAAGTAGTTGAAATAATTGAATCATAGAACATCTAGATGAACAGGATACAAGAGGGACAAACCAGCACCACTTCTGAAAAAGAAAATCATGTCCATCTTGTCTACTACAATTCTTAGTGGGTGACAGCCACAAGGTGGATGAAGGAGAACCAGCTGACAGGCAATCTGGACTTCAAAACCCCTCTGACAGACCCCTCACAGGAGGCTATTAAGGAAACTAAGTAGTCCCGGATGAGAGGTAAATTAGTGTCATATGTTAACAGTGAGGTGTCCTACAGCTCCTTAGGAGGACTAGTGCTGATTAACATATGAATGATCCAGAAAAGGGGCTGCCCAGGAAGATGACGAGATTTACAGATGACAACATGGTTTAAGTTAGCTGAGACAAGTAAAGCCTGAAGCACCAAAAGGGGTCTAACAGAGCTGGGTGAATGGAGGCTGCATGGTTTTAGATGAAAGTCGGTGTTGATAAATGCAGGGTAGTGCACATCAGGATAAATAATCTGAACTGTCCATACACTGGGGGCAGGGGTGGGCGGGCTCCGTATTAATCCTAGGCATATGGAAAAGGAACCAGGGCATCCTTGCAAGGAGCTCAATGAAAATCTGCTCAATGTGAAGCAGCAGTCAAAAGCTCAAACAGAATGCGAGGATTCATTAATAGCATCACCCTATCTTGGAAGGAACATAGCAGAAAAAGAGGTCAAAAGATGGGTGAAAACTGAGTGACAGTGAGATTTTCATAGGAGGAGAGACTGAAAAGATGAGGGTTGTTAAGCAGGAGGTGAATAAGAAGGGACATAGGGTAATGGTCGTACATGAAATAAGGAATGCTAGAGGAGAGCCTGTAGATTTATGCACCCCCGTTTACCCTCTTGCACAATACAAGAACAAGGGACTGTCAGTGAAATTGAAAAGCAACACATTTAAAAAAGGCATTTAAACCCAATGTTTAATCAGCCTGAGGAATACACAGCCACAAGGTATCAAGAGACTAAGATCAAGAGAAGAATTAGACATTTACATGGATAATGGGAACATCTGCATCCTGTTAGATGACATACAAGCTCGTGTTCCAGGGCACAGGCCAGGCACTAGCTATCTGGGCTTAGGAAGAAACTGACCCTAGGGGCCAACTACTTTCTAGCTGCACCTTCCTCTGAAGCATCTGGTTATCGGCCACAATATGGACCACTGGTCCGACTGGGTCTGCAATCCCTACATTCCTACAGAGCTGGACCATTGGCTCAGTAATGATCTACAGAGACGGGTAACCCCTAAAGAGTCACCAGCCCCTCGACGTTCCCAGCCAAGCAAATCCACATAGCTGCAGAGAGCTGACAGGAGCACAGCACAGTGACATGAAACAGAATTAAGTGCTCCTATAAACAATGTTCCAAACCTGATTCCCCTCTTTGAAGCTAAGCCCAAAGTCAATGAGTTTAAAGCACTCTTCCTCTGCGCTCCACAGGATGTTGCGTGGCTTGAGGTCTGCATGCACATAGCCTTTGTGGTGAAGGAAAGACAGGGCCTCTAACACATCACGGGCACAGTGCTGGATCATCCACATGGAGCAACCCTGATGGCTGGAGTAGAGAAGCAGCTCTGACACACTGATGTCCAGCAGCTCCAGCAGGAGGCAGCGAGAAGGGCCATTTGCAGAGAAGTGGTTGGTGAACACGCCATACAGGGTCACTGGAATCAGACAAGGGCAAAGCTGGTGAATTCAATCATAGAATCTCAGGGTTGGAAGGTGTTGGGGTTCGAGTCCCCGACAAAGGGACCTCAGGAGGTCATCTAGTCCAACCCCCTGCTCAAAGCAGGACCAAACCCAACTAAATCAGCCCAGCCAGGGCTTTGTCAAGCCTGACCTTAAAAACCTCTAAGGAAGGAGATTCCACTACCTCCCTAGGTAACCCATTCCAGTTCTTCACCACCCTACTAGTGAAAAAGTTCCGGTTATAGATGTTGCTGGGAGGGGCTATGAGCCCCAACACAGCCTGGGGGAGGTCCCAGTTACCAACACTGTGGAGGGGGATGGGAGGCCAGGCCAGGGGTGAGGGGGAGCCAGGGTATCTGTCACTGCTGTGGAGGAGTCCCGGTTCCTGATGTTGCAGTTGGAGTGTGTGTGTCTCGGCTTGGTGGGAGATCCCAGGGAATGGTGGGGGGTCCGGGTTACTTGTGTTGCGATGGTGGGGAGATCTCTGTCCCAGGGGAGTTGGGTCCTGGCTCCTGATATTGCAGTGAAGGATCAAAGACCGGGGGAAGAGAATATCTTGGTTACCGATGTTGCAGTGGGGGAGTGGCAATCTCTATCTTGGGGAGGTCCTAGCCCATGCAGGGGGTCCCAGTTACCAAATGCTGCAGTAAGAGGGGCCCCATTCCGATTACTGACATTATAGCTGGAGATGGCCTGGTGGTACAGAGTTGTGAGCTAGTGAGGGAGGGGGCCCTGGTTACCAATGTTGTTGGAGGGTCGTAGTCCCTGATGTTATGGTGGGGGGGCCAGGCCTGGTGGGGGTACTGGCCCTGTCACCGATACTGTGGTGGTCGGGGTTCCAGCCCAGTTGGACCAGCCCAATTACTGATGATGTAGCGTGTGGAGAGGAGGATGTGCTGTGGTGGTGCAGGGGGAAGGGGGGGGGGGGCAGGGCTGACAGGGGCCAGGGTCCCCATTACTGATGCTGTGAAGGGGCAGGGAGAGGGGGGCCAGGGCTGGCAGGGGCCTGGGTCCCTGTTACTGATGCTGTGGTAGGCCTCGGGGGTTCTGGTTCATGAGGCAGTAGGGATTCCAGTTACTGATGTTGCAGTAGGGATGGGGGGGTGGGGTCGGGAGTTCTGTCCTGGAGGGTGGGGGTACCACAGTTAGCAGTGTTGTGGGGGGATCAGGGTGCAGGGGTCCTGAATCCTGATCACTGATGTTGTGTGGGGGAAATGTGGGTCCTGTCCTGGTTATTGGGGGTGGGAGTAGGGGGCCCAGGAGGGTCTTAGCCCAGAGGACTAGCAGGGGTCCTGATTACCAATTTTACATAGGGTCCCTGCCCAGTTACTGAAGTTGTGGGGGTGCTAGTATGTGGGGGTGCTGGCCAGGAGGTCATGGCGGAGTCCCAGATGTTGCAGGGATTAGGAGGAGTGGTCCTGGCCGGTCCCAGTTACTGCGGTGGGGGAGTGTGTGTGGGGTGGGGTGGCAGGTTACAAATGTTGGGGGAGAGTGCAGGAGGCCCCAGGTTGTCCCTGTAACCACAAGTAGGGTCCCGGTTACCCATGTTGCGTGGGGGATCCTGGTTACGGATGTTGTGGGAAGGGTCATGACCATGGAGGCCTGGCTTGTAGGCAGTGCCAGGGGCCCTGATTACTGATGTGTGTATGTGGGGGGTCCTGGCCTGGGAGAGGGATGCCAGGGGCCCAGGTACCTGTGTTGCAGGGGGGTCCTGACCCAATCCCAGTTACTCAGGGGTCCTGGCCAGAGCGTTCAGGGGAATCCTGGTTACTGATGTTGCTGGGGGAGTGTGGGGCATGTCTCAGCAAATCCCGGTTACTGATGTTGCTGGGGTGTGTGTCATGGAATTCAGGGGGGGTCCACAGCCTAGGGGGTCAGAGGGTCCCAGTACCAATGTTGCCAGGGGTAGGATAGGCGGTTCGGGGAGTGGGTTGGGGTCCTGGTTACCAATGTTGCGGCGGGGATGGGGTAGAAGATGGGGTCTAAACGGGGGCTGGGGGAAGGAAGATGAGGGGTGTCCCAACTGGTCCCGGTTACCGATGTTGCCAGGGAGTGCAAGGGCTCCTGGCTGGAGAGCACAGGGGTTCCCAGTCAGTCCAATTATGGGGACTTGGAGGGGGCAGGAGGTCCTGGCTACCGATATTAGAGGGACAAGGAGTCTAGGCCTGGCCATGCAGGAGGCCCCAGCTGGTCCTGGTTACAGTGGCGGGGTCCTGGCCCAGAGGATGCAGGGTGGGCCCTGGTTACGGGGGGGGGGGGGGGGGAGGGGGGGGGGGGGGGGGGGGGGGGGGGGCGGGGGGGGGTGGCGGGGGGGGGGGGGGGGGGGGGGGGGGGGGGGGGGGGGGGGGGGGGGGGGGGAAGAGTTGCGGACCCAGCCCCCAACACAGGGACAGTCCCAGGCTACAGGTCCCTTTCCTGATGTTGTGTGTGTGGGCGGTCCCGGTTACATGTTGTAGGGAGGTGCTGGGTGTCCTGGCCAGTGCCGGCTATCAACGCTGCTGCGAGGCGAGGGGGGGGTGGTGGTCCTGATTACTGATGTGCAGGTCCCGTTACCGATGTTGCAGCAAGGAGGGGGAGGGGGTCCCGTTACCGATGTTGCCGGGGGGGCAGGGTAGGGGGGGGGTCCCGTTACCGATGTTGCCGGGGGAGGTAGGGTGGGGGGGTCCCGTTACCGATGTTGCCGGGGGGGCAGGGTAGGGGGGGGTCCCGTTACCGATGTTGCCGGGGGAGGTAGGGTGGGGGGGTCCCGTTACCGATGTTGCGGTGGCCCCGCAGCTGCTCCAGCGCGGCGCGCTCCTTGCCGAAGCCGTACTCCGGGGCGCTGCGGGCGGCAGGCCCGGGCCGCGCCGGGGGCACGAACTCCTTGACGGCGCCGAGCGGAGCGCGCGGGTCCCCGCAGCAGCGCACGCGGAAGACGGAGGCGGAGGCGCCGCTGCCGAGCTGGGCCTGCACCTGCCACAAGCGGCCCAGCGCCTCCAGCAGCGGGGCCCCGGCCATCGCCTCAGCGCCCGCCGGGAACAAGCCGGAGCTCCGCCCCCGCCAACGGACCACCCCTGCCTCCCTGGCCCCGCCCCTATGACTCCGCCCCCACTGGCCCAGCCTCCTTTCAGACCCTATTGATACCCCCCACTGGACCCTATACACCCCCACCAGATCCTATAGACCCTGGACACCCTATACACCCCCGACACCAGACCCTGTAGATCCCCTACCAGGCTCCATACAACTTATATATCCCTTGCCAGATCCTATACACCCCCACTGGGTCCTATAGGCTCACCACCAGACCCTATGCACTCTATGGACCCTTACCTGACTACAGACACCCTCACCACCAGACCCTATACTCCTAATAACTCCATAACCCGCTATAAATTCCACCAGCCCTGGCATAGTGGTAGGAGCATTGCCAGCTTATCGAGGGAAGTGATTATTCCCCGCTATTCGGCACTGGTGAGGTCACACCTGGAGTATTGCATCCAGTTTTGGTCCCCCCACTATGGAAGGGATGTGGACAAATTGGAGAGAGTCCAGCAGAGGGCAACAAAAATGATTAGGGGGATGAGGCACATGACTTACGAGGAGAGGCTGAGGGACCTGGGGTTATTTAGTCTGCAGAAGAGAAGAGTAAGGGCGGGATTTGATAGCAGCCTTCAACTATCTGAAGGGGGGTTCCAAAGAGGATGGAGCTCGGCTGTTCTCAGTGGTGGCAGATGACAGAACAAGAAGCAATGGTCTCAAGTTGCAATGGGGGAGGTCTAGGTTGGATATTAGGGAACACTATTTCACTAGGAGGGTGGTGAAGCACTGGAATGGGTTACCTAGGGAGGTGGTGGAATCTCCATCCGTAGAGGTTTTTAAAGCCCGGCTTGACAAAGCCCTGGCTGGGATGATTTAGTTGGTGTTGGTCCTGCTTTGAGCAGGGGATTGCACTAGATGACCTCCTGAGGTCTCTTCCAACCCTAATATTCTATACCTCCATACCCTGCACTCCATGTACACACCTATATCCCTCAATACAGTCCCAATACCTCCAACTGCCTCTATATCCCCTATAATGCCCATTGGCCCCCATATACCCCAATACTCCATAGCTCCTGTCTGCCTTTATACCCCCTATAACCTCTGTATTCCCTAGACTTCCCATAAGCCCCATACTTGCTATGCACCCCAATATCCATCCTATACTACCTCCCCTCAGGTCCCTATACCTCACACTATCCTATAACCCCACCTACACTTATGCCACCCTAGAACCCCCATACCTGCTACACTACCCATAGGTCCCTATAAATCCCAATACCCTGTTGCCCTCATCCATCCCTATGCTCGTCTGTAATTCCCATTGTGTTTCTTAAGGCCTTAGGTTCTAGAGGCCTGTCATTAGGGGAGAGTGTCAACTTTCATTTAAAAAATAAGTTTCTAGCCCGCCAGGTGGTGGTGAAGTGTTTGAAAACATGACCCGAGCGATCCCTAAAGACTCAGAAATCTCACACCAAGAAAAAGAGCCCAACACTGATGATTTCTTTTAAATATCATAATTTTTAACCAATCTCATGATTTTTTGGTACCCAACTCACTATTTTGAAATGGATCAGGTTGGCAATACTGTCTATTCTATACTTATTGAACATGCAGTTGTCTACTTTACTGAACTGGGTGAAAGTGATCTGCTTGTGTGTGTGAGACAGAGAGAACAAGTTTGGGGAGCTGCTGTATATTCCCCCATCCCCAACACAACACCACCCACAGGATTTGAGGGCAATGGGGCGACTCATGTGAAGTGAAGCTTGGGATCGAGGTCTCAGTGAGGGTCTGTTGTTGTTAGTCTGAGATATCTACCCACCCTTACTCACATGTGCAGGTTTGAACTCATCAGCAAAGCTGGATCTGAGGCATTTCTCCCCCTCCCCCCGCCCAAGAGGACATCTTGTCAGAGATGTGTGTGTGTGTGTGTAGAGTGTGATGCACCTCTCTCTGGAGCAAGGAGTGGGCATATCCAGCACCATCAATGTCCGGTGACAGTGACAGTGCCCAGGCAATAGGTTACACAGGCACTTCCTATCTGTGTCTGTAACACAGTTTTGTGTGTAAAAAACAGTTACCTACCTTCCGTAACTGTTGTTCTTCTAGATGTGTTGCTCATGTCGATTCTATGCTGGGTGTGCGCGCAGTGCTCCACCACTGCTGGAGATTTTTCCCGTAGGGATATCCATAGGGCTGGTTCTGGCAAACCCCTGGAGGCGCACTCTCAGTTCCTTCTTGCCACCAACTCCAACGGCGAGGTAGGAGGGCGGGTAATGAAATGGACATTAGCAACACATCTCGAAGAACAACAGTTATGAGAGGTACGTAACCATTTTTTCTTCTTCGAGTGCTTGCTCGATTCCATGCTAGGTGACTCACAAGCAGCACCCTAGAGGTGGGCTCCGAGTTCACAGACGTGCAGCTTGCAACACTGCTCTGACGAATCTGGCGTAATCTCTGGCCTGTTGGGTGATGGTGTAGTGCAGGGGTAGGCAACCTATGGCATGCGTGCCGAAGGCGGCACGCGAGCTGATTTTCAGTGGCACTTACACTGCCTGGGTCCTGGCCACCGGTCCGGGGGGATCTGCATTTTAATTTAATTTTAAATGAAGCTTCTTAAACATTTTAAAAACCTTATTTACTTTACATACAACAATAGTTTAGTTATATATTATAGACTTATACAAACAGACCTTCTAAAAACATTAAAATGTATTATTGGCACGTGAAACCTTAAATTAGAGTGAATAAATGAAGACTCGACACACCACTTCTGAAAGGTTGCTGACCCCTGGTGTAGTGCAATGCAAACATATGCACTGATGACCAAGTTGCGGCCCTACAGATGTCCTGTATTGGTATACGTGCCAGGAAGGCCGCTGAGGATGCCTGAGCTCTTGTGGAATGTGTCTTTATAATGGTCGGAGGTGGTGACCCCTTTTTTGTAGCAGGCTCAGATACAGTCTGTGATCCAGGAGGAGATCCTCTGGGCTGACACTGGAAGGCCCTTCATCCTGTCCGCTACCGCAACAAAAACCTGTATTGATTTGTGACAGGGTCTTGTCCTGTCAATATAAAAGGCTAGGGCCCTTCTTACATCCAGAGAATGCAGACGCCATTCTTCTTCTGACTTCTGCGGTTTCATGCAGAAGACCGGCAGAAAGATATCCTGTTTGATGTGAAATTGTGACACCACCTTGGGCAAAAAGGCTGGGTGGGGACACAGCCAGACCTTGTCCTTGAAGAAGGTGGTATAAGGGGGTGCAGAGGTTAAAGCCTGAAGCTCAGAACCCTTCTTGCCAAAGTGATCACCACCAGGAAAGGGACCTTCTAGGGGAGTAGCAGAAGGGAGCATGATGCCAAAGGCTCGAAGGGTGGTTTGGTGAGCCTAGACAGCACCAGATGCAAGTCTTAAATCGGGATGGGGGCATAAACCTGCAGATAGAGCCTTTCCAGCACTTTGATAAATCTGCCCGTCATTCCCTGTGTGAAGACCAACCTGCCATGGATCGGGGGATGGAACACTGATATTGCCACCAAGTGGACTTTTATAGAAGACAGTGACAGGCCTTGGGGCTTTAGTTGGAGAAGGTACTCTAGGATGGACTGCAATGATGTCTGCATCGAAGAAAGACCCCACTCGACTGTCCAGCATGAGAAGCGTTTTCACTTAGCTAAGTCAGTCGCCCTGATAGAGGGTTTTCTACTACCTATCAAGACCTGCTGCACCTGCTCAGAGCACACTCACCCCTCCAGATTCAGCCATGCAGCAGCCCTGCAAGGTTCAGATGGAGGTGCCATCCTTGATCCTGTGAGATTAAGGCCGGTCTGAGTGGGAGAGTCCACGGGACTGCGACTGCAAGGTCCAGGAGCATGCTGAACCAATGCTGGCGAGGCCATGCTGGAGCGATCAGGATGACCTTTGCCTTGTCCGCTTTTATCTTCAGGAGCACCTTGTGAACCAGAGGAATTGGCAGAAAAGTGTACAGCAGGCCATCTGACCATGGACGAAGGCATCGGATAGCGCGCCCCTGCCCAGGCTGAGTCTCAAGCAAAGAGGTGACACTTCTTGTTCTCTGCTGTGACAAACAGATCCACCTCGGGAGTTCCCAACTGCTGGATTATCTCAAGGTGGAGAGACCACTCATGGTGAGAGGAGAAGGACCTGCTGAGGCAATCTGCTAGAACGTTCTGTTCCCCCGGGAGGTGCATGGCCTCTATGTGGATGGAATGTGTGACACTGCACTCCATATGCTTTATGGAAATATGCTTATGAATATGACATAACTGGAATATGCTTTACGCTAAATACCCCTTGTATGGTGTCATTAGTAAGCTTGTAATTTACTAAGTGTGTTCATTTTATTTGTTTGCATGTATTATTTTTATATTTGGAGTTAGGAGAATAAGATATAAACTTGTATCACTGATGTAAACCTATTAAGTGGAGGCCATTAAGGGTGCTCCAGAAACAATCAGTTGTAAATGGCCTTAGTTACTTGAAAGCCTTCCTGTGTACGTGTGGGCCAGCCCATGGGGAATGGAGACTAGAAGTCTTACAGTGACATGTGACCATGTTACCTGATAATGAAATCCATCTTAAATCTGGTATTTTTCCAATTAGAAGGAGGGATGGGGACCCAGAGAGACAAAAAACTCCCGCCTTGTGCCAAAGCTATAAAAGGGGATGGAACAGGACAAAAGAGGCTTCCAGTCATGAGAAAATCCCTGCTTACCACCTGAGATGTCTGCTGGAACTAAGAAGGACTGTACCAGGGGAAAGGACTGTACCAGGGCCCAGACTAAGAAGGAGTCTAGTCTGTGAAAGAAGCTTATTGGAACATCTCTGAGGGTGAGATATTACCTGTAATCAGTTTCTTTATGTATTAGGCTTAGACTTGCATGTTTCATTTTATTTTGCTTTGTGACTTACTTTGTTTTGTCTGTTATTACTTGAAACCACTTAAATCCTACTTTTTATACTTAATAAAATCACTTTGTTTATTAATTAACCCAGAGTAAGTGATTAATACCTGGGGGAGCAAACAGCTGTGCATATCTCTCTATCAGTGTTATAGATGGTGGACAATTTATGAATTTACCCTGTATAAGCGTTATACAGAGTAAAACGGATTTATTTGGGATTTGGATCTCATTGGGAACTGGGTGTCTGAGTGCTGGAGCAGTAACCTGCTAAGCTGTTTTTGCTTAAAGTCTGCAGCTTTGGGGGCATGGCCCAGACCCTGCGTCTATGTTGCAGCAGGCTAGCGTGTCTGGCTCAACAAGGCAGGGTTCTGGAGTCCCAAGCTGGCAGGGAAAACGGGCTCAGAATTAATTTCAGCACATCAGATGACAGTCCCAAGGGGATCCCTGTGACCAAACCCATCACAGAATGCTTCACACAGAAGTTCCCTCGCCTGAGGGCTTCCTGACAAAGGACACTGGAGCAGGCCCCTCCTTGCTTGTTGACACAAAACATCGCTGCTGTATTGTCCGTCAACACTTGCACCGCAAGCTGGGGGAGGAACACCTCGCATGCCAAGTGGATTGCTCTGAGCGCCTTCACATTTATATGGAGAGGCAGCTCGTCTCTCGCCCTGAGACTCTGAGTCCTGAGGTTGCTGAGGTGGGCTCCCCACCCCAGGTCTGACATGTTGGATAACCAGCATTATCGCAGGCTGTGGGGTCTCGAAGGGCACACCTGAGAGGACTGCCACTGGGTCCAGTCACCACGGCAGGAAGCTAGGACTGACCTTGGGATGGTGAGGATCAAGCTTGGTGAACAGATCGAGGCAAGCCTCATCTGGAGCTGTCTGACGTGCAGGCGCATGTGTTGCACGACATAAGTACGTGCCACCATGTGGCCCAGAAGCCGCAGACATCCTGGGCAGTCATCAGCAGGTGAGCTAACAGCAGAGATCAAGTCTGTGATGGCTTTGAACCTGGCTTCTGGGAGGAACACCTGGGCTTGGGAGGCTTTGAGCATGGCTCCTATAAAGTCTATCCTTTGCACTGGGATCAGTGTCGACTTTTGCTCGTTTATGAGAAGACCCAGAGATCTGCAGGTGGTCATTGCCACCGAGATGCTGTTCTGAACTTGGTCCATCAAGCAGCCTTTTATCAGCCAGTCACTGAAGTATGGGAAAATCTGTATTCCTCTGCGTCAGAGGAAGGCAGCAACCACTGCCATACACTTCATGAAGACTCTTGGGGCTGCTGAGAGTCCGAAGCGGAGCACCATAAATTGGTAGTGTTTGTGACCCACCACGAACCTGAGGAACAATGTCCTGTAAGGGAACTAACTAACAATGAGAAACAATCCTAAACTAAACTCTAACAACAACTACTAACAACGATTTACAACGAGAATCAGGAAAAACCACTAGAGGTTTGCTGAAGCAAAAGCACTGTTCCAGCAACCATCATGGGCAGCAAGAAGGAACTGAGAGGGCGCAGGGCTGGTGACGCCCGTTATACCAGCACATGAGTGTGGGCCTCCAGAGCCAGCCCTATGGATACCACGAGGGGAAAAATCTCCAGCAGCGGTGCACGGGGTGCACGCACACCTAGCATGGAATTGACATGAGTAACACATCTCGAAGAACAAGCCCATTTCCCCGGACTCAGCTATCCTTGAGAAAACTCATCACACTGGAGAAAAAGTCTTTATTGTGCAATCTGTGTATTTCCTCCAGAATACCTACACATCCTAAACTATATAAAGAGAGGCTCTCCAAGCACAGTGGGCTAACTCTGGGCTTTTCAGAACGTCAGTGCGGTGGGAGACTCTGCTTCATTACACAAAGGGACTTTCTGGTGTTTCTGTAATACATTATATAGGTGCTTACAGAAGCTGTATACTTCTATACAGATTTCTATTTGTGTGGTAGCTTTGGACATATACAGAATCTACACACATATACATGGTTCATTTTGTATCAAAAATCACCTGGCACATTGCAGCACTCATTGGACTCTTTTGTATGTATCATTTATTTTCAGATGGTCCCTTTCCCTGGGAATTAAAGATCAAGAGGACATCCTCCCAGCAGCTGGCACTCAGCCTGGCTAGTACATTACTCATAGTGTCTGTTTCCCAAACCAAAGGACCCATCAATAGCCACGGCCTCATTACCTCAGTAGGATGATGAGGTGGATTTGGATGGTACAAAACTGTCTCCACCCACAAAACTTCATTTGTAAAGTAGTTGAAAAGCCTGGTCTTCTGCCCCTGCCCCTCCTATCAGCTCAGCAATGGAACTGTGCATTTCCCTCAGTGCAAGCAAGGCAATGGGTCTGAACCAGGGCTGAAATTCAACCGGCGCTGTCTGGAGCGGAACTCTGGTAAATATTTTCACTCCCCCTGGAGTTTTCATAGCATGTTGGGGGAGGCCTGGGGGGCTCCGGGAAATACTCTATGAGAATTTAAGCCCTGGTGTGAACAGGGAGGTTTCATTGCAATGGATGGCTCTAGTGGAGCTGGGATGGGAAATGTACACTCCCCTCCGTTCCCAGAAGATTGGGGCCCAATCCCCACCCACAGTGAATCAGCAGAGCTCCACTTAAGTCCAACAGCGTTATGTCAGTTCACACCAGCCAAGAATCTGGCCTTTGGGGATTTTCCGCCTGATATTTTTTGCTCTCTGTCTCTGAACCTGGCCAGAGCCCGTTTCCTAGGGATGAGGAGTTCCTTTCCTTGAGACACACTGAGAGGCTCACATTTGCCACTGTGACATGCACACTTCCATGCCCCCAGTCTCAGATACACTTCTGCACATTGTGCTCCACCACTGGAGCTGGCCGTGTCATAAAATACAGAGCTCTCAAGCCAGCAGTAACTCCATGTGCTCAACCCCCAGAGGCAACAGCAAGCCCTAGAGTAAGCTCCAACTCCAACCTCCCCTACCATTGCTTGCCACCCGCCAGACCCATGCAGGGAACTCAAACCCCTCAGCAGGAAAGGGTCCAGCCCATCCAGCTCCCAGGCAACTAGCTTCCAAGATTCTGGCTCCTCACGACGCCCCCAGCTGGTTCCAGCTCCATACAGCGTGGCAGATAGAGGTTGCTTTCCCTTGCTTTACGTCCCACCAGAATCAGGGATTGCTTGCTAGGCACTGTTGTGAAAGACAAAGGCACCTGAGGGCTTTAAGGATCCAGTCGGGGTCTCTCCTGCTCACTGCAGCGGGTACAGACATGGAAGGGGCATGTGCGCACAGAGAGGGCAGTGGCCCCTTTGTTTGGCAGATCAGAGAAATGGCAGTGCAAGTGGCAGCTGTCAACAGACAGTGCAGGTGTCTGCTCACTGCCACACAGAGCTGGGGGGCATCTGGCAGGAGAGCAGGACAGGAGCTCGTGCGCCAGGCCTGAGATCCACCTACAGGACACAGAGACCTGACATTCCATGCGCGGCCTGGCCCATTGGCAAGAGATGAGGATGCTAGGCCTCACCCCAGCCCTTCTGGGCCCAGGCAGGTGAGGGGGCTGAGGGCTCACACTAGGCGCAGGGGTAGGATTGCCAGGCATCCAGTTTTCGACCGGAATAGCTGGTCGAAAAGGGACCCTGGCAGCTTCATTAAAAATCCAGTTAGCGATGCTGCCAGCGCAGCAGGACTGGCAGGCTCCTTGTCTGGTTCTGCACAGCTCCCGGAAGTGGCTGGCATGTCCCTCCGGCTTCTTGGTTGATGCGTGGCTATGGGGGCTCTGTGCGCTGACCCCGCCCAGAGCGACGGCTCTTCAGCTCCCATTGGCCAGGAACAGCGGCTAATGGGAGCTGTGGGGGTAGCGCCTGCAGACAGGGGCAGTGTGCAGAGCCCCCATAGCTGTCCCTCCGCTAAGGGCTGGAGTCCGCACCTCAAACCCCCTCCCTCACCTCAAACTCCTGCCCCAGTTCAGAACCCCCTCCAGTGCCCTAACTCCATCCTGGAGCCCGCACTCTGCACCCCCTCCCGCATCCCAACCCCCTGCCCTGCCCGGAGCCCCTCCTGCACCCCAATCCCTCATCCCCAGCCACACCCAGAGCCCGCACCCCCAGCCGGAGCCCTCAACCCCCCACTCCGAACCCCTCGGCCCTAGCCCAGAGCCCCCTCCTGCACCTGAACCCCTCATTTCTGGCCCCACCCAGAGCCCGCACTCCCAGCCTAGAGCCCGTACCCCTCCCAAACCCCAATCCCCTGCCTCAGCCTGGAGCCCCCTCCCACACTCCAAACCCCTCGGCCCCACCCCCCAGCTCCCTCCTGCATCCCAAACTCATCATCCCCGGCTCCGCCCCAGAGCCCACACCCCCAGCCAGAGACCTCACCCTCTCCTGCACCCCAATCCCCTGCCCCAGCCCAGTGAAAATGAGCAAGTGTGGGGGGGGGGAGCAAGTGACGGGGGGGGGAGGGAGCGAGTGACGGAGGGAGGGGGGATGGAGTGAGTGTGGGGAGGGGGCCTCAGAGAAGGGGCGGGGCAGGGCCTTGGAGAAGGGGCAGGGCACAGGTGTTTGGTTTTCTGCAATTAGAAAGTTAGCAACCATACGCAGGGGAGCTCACGCTGGCACCAGCGCAGTGTAAGAAAGGGGCATAGGACGGAGACTGCCCAGTCAACGGTACCCAGTGCATGCTGGGAGAGTGATGGATCAAGTGGGAGGGGAAGATTTCCCCCAGGCAGAAATGGGTTATCCTGCCTCTGTGGCTGACAGAGCGCATGGCCCCAGCTGGAACAGCTGCTGTGCATTTTACAGTGCAGGTGGGAGACACCAGTCCTGTGGGCTGTGCCTCAGGGCCATGGCCTTCAAGGCACGTGAGCCATCATCAAGTCATTTCCCTTCTCCCAGCCCCCAGCAGAGACCAGCCCCTGCTGCAGACGGGGTATGGCCCAGAGGGGCTAGAGCAGCCCGAGGGAGCCCTAGATTGGGGCGATCTGTGTGCGAGGGGCGGACTGGCTTCCCCTTGAGAGACCAGGTCCAGTGCCCCTTGCTCTGCACAGCTCAGGGAAAGGTGCTGCTGGAGATGCAGGCACCGCCACCGGCCAGTGCAGGAGCAGGAACCGTGTATGAGGGACTCGAGAGGGACCTGCGGCAAATGGCACATGGCCTGCCCCTGCCATCAGCCCCAGGGCTGCTTGTGAGACAGGTACTGGGACAGGAGGGTGGCAGGGGGTGCAGGGCGTGGCTGGAGACCCTGATGGAAGAGAATGGAAGTTCCGCCCAGGGTCCCTGTGCAGGCCTGGCCTCAGTGAGCAGTGTTCGCTTGCACAGCCTGCACTAAGGCCCGGGGGGAGGGTAGGCAGTGATTGTGTGGACAGCCCAGAGGATCACCCCCACGCCCTGCCATTGTTTGAGGAGACAAGCGGGCAGGGGCCAGGCTTCTCGTCCAGCCCCCTGGACAGAAGTCACTGCTGAGCGCCCCCAGAGTGCAGTCAGCATGCCCCGCCCCCACCTCCACGCCTGCAGGGCACAATGCAGCAGAGGGGGCGGGGTGTTCTTGAGCGGGGAAGTGGCTGACTCCCCTGGGATATGGGGACTGCTACTCAAAGGACAGGAGGTCTGGGTGGGGCCCCTCGTTTTCCAGGCCGGAGGGCTGTGCCACAGGCTGGATGTTGCCCACGGGGGGCTGGTACTCCAGCAGGCAGCTGAGGGCGGGTTTCTCTGGGCAGGGCGGGGACACTGCCCGCCTGTCAGCAACTTTGAGTTTGCCCTCCAGGTTCTCCTCGTGGATGAGGTCAGGCACTGAGAGGACCATGCTGTGGGAGGGCCCGTCCCCGTTTGGCACCACTGTGCCAGGAGCACCCAGCTCAGCACTGCCCTCTGGCTGAGACATGTCCCATGCCACCTTCCACTGCTCCCCCTGGGCAGCCTGCTTGGGGTGTTCCTGGCCTTGCTCGGGTAGCGCCTCGGCACTGCACTCCAGGCTGCTCACCACCGGCTGGGAGGAGATCAGCATGTCCAGAGGGGTCTTCAAAGCCCGGGGCGTGCGTTTCTTGGCTGCCGGGGGCGGCGGGTCGAGCCGGGGAAAGGTTTCCAACAGCACACACCTGCAAGCACAATGGCCCTTTGGTGAGCGACAATAACACCCGACAGCGCTGACAGCTGCCCGGGGGTTCCCTGGATGCACTCCCATCCAAGGGCTGAGCCAGCTTGATGGGGTCCAAGGCATCAGTATGGTATCAGCTCACAGACACAAGCACACTCCCAGCAGCAGGATGACTCGTGTGTGCTGAGTGCTGACCGCACAGACTGAATGGCAGAGAGGAAAGAGGGCCAGGAGAGGGTGCTAGCTTAGGACACCTGAGTTCAATTCTTTGCTCTTCTACAGATTCCCTGCGTGACCTTGGGCAAGTCACTCAGCCACTCTGTTCCTCAGTTTCCCATCTGTAGGGTGCTGCAATGAAGGCCCTTTGGACAGGCAGGCTCTGGGAGCAGAAACTACTGGTGTAGAAATAATTCAGTAAGTCAAATAGTTCCTAGGGCTGCTTTTATTCACCGCGGCCACCCACTGCTTCAAATCCCTCCCTGCTGTATTGGGATGCGTCCATTCCTGCTGCCGGCCCTAGAGAGGGGCACAGCCCTCGCTTCCAACTGGAGAGACGGGGCTTCAGTGTAGGGACGGGTCCATGGGAAAGGGGCTAAAGCAGCCCTGGGCCGCAGGGCAGGACCCTGTAGCTTTCCTCACATAGCTCTGCCCTTGTGCAGCAGCTCCCCTTCTCCTCAGACATTGCAGTGAGTCCCAAGCTGGGCCCGGAGCCATCCCCTTTCAACAGGAAGAACTCCCTGCAGCCAGCCTGTCCCAGATGCCATTGGAGGGGGAAGGGCAGGGCATGCAGGAGGGGGAGAGCGGGACAGGAGGGGCTCGGAGAGGTGGGAGCAGCAATGCGCAGCATCCCCCAGCCAGGGCCGTTGCACCGCAGCTGCAGCACGGCCCTGCAGTCCCAGCATGTGCTCCAGCTCGGGGGGGAGTGGGGGGGAGTGTCAGCATGCAGTCAGGCAACGCCTGAGGGGAGACTCACCCTGCATCGTGGGCCTGGTGCCCCAGCAGCGCGAGCATCCCGCACGACAGCTCGGCCCCCGCGCTGGCATTGACCTCGGTCACTCCCACCTCGCCCAGACTGGCGGGCTCCTTCCGGCGCAGGAAGTCGTTGACTTTGGCCCCGACAGCCTTGCTCAGGTTCTTGAGGTGCTGGCTGCTCCCCACCCGCAGTCCAGCCTCAGCCGCGGCTGGCAGAGCTGCCAGGGGGGGCCCCAGCGAGGCTTTGGAGACAGACCGGCTGGGTTGCAGCTTTGGCGTGGGGGCTGTGTTTGAATTCTCAAACATGCTTTGGTCAACTGGAAGAGAAGAGAAGAGTGGAAGGGTTAGTGCGCAGGGGAAGAGCACGCGTGGACAGAGGGGTGAGCGCATGGTGCACGGGGAGGGGCTGGTGTATGAGGAGGAGGTGGCACGTGCGGAGGGGCTGGTGCGCGGGAAGAGGTGGCATGCAGGCAGTGGGTGGTGCGCGGGGAGGGGGTGGCGCATATGGAGTGGTTGGCCTGTGAGGAGTAGGTGGCACATGGGCAGTGTGCAGGGAGGGGCTGGCGTGAGTGTGGAGGGGGTGGCATGTGGGCAGCAGCTGGAGTGCATGGAGTGGTTGGCATGCAGGCAGAAGGGCTGCATGCAGGCAGGGGGTGACATATGGGTAGTGGGTGGCACGCATGGATCAGTTGGCACGCAGGCAAGGGGCAGCATGTGCAGGCATGGGTGAGTACGCGGGCAGGGGGCAGCATGCAGGGAGTGGTTGGCATTGAGGCAAGGGGCGGCATGTGTGGAGGGGTTGACATGTGGGGAGGTGGTGTGCACAGAAGGGGCTGGGACATGGGCAGAGGGGTGGCGCACGCACAGGGCTGGCACGTGCAGGCTTCCCAGCAAGACAGGGCTCTTGCCAGACACAGAGGTACATTGCTCTGGGCCCAGAGGCAACAAATGCTTCTGCACAGTACATGACAGGGCAGAGCCCTAATGTCAATGGCAGCCACTGCCCCCTAACCTGGGGCTCTGCACCCCTCCCCGTCGTTCAGGCCTCCATGCCCAGCAGCAGGCCCTGAGTCCAAGAGGCTGGCCCTGCCCCAAGGCTGCAGAGCCTCCTGCTACCGGCTCGAGCGCTGGTGTCACTAAAGAGGATTTACCCGCCTGGTGGGCATGAGCCATGGGCCAGGCAAAAAAAGGGCAGTGATTCTCCTGGTGTCAGTGCTGACACGCCGGGGGACTGGGGGACGCATGTAGGGACATGCAACTCGGTTCCTTGGTGCAGCAGGTCCCAGAGCTGGGGTTACTGGTGGGGCCTGTGACCAGTGACACTGGGCAAGAGGGTGGCTGCACTGTGCCAGGCAGGGCTGGGCATCGCCACAGGCAGCACAGGGATCACTGTGGGAGGCAGCGAGGCTGGGAGGAGCCATTGCATGGACCTGCGTGGTGCTTGGCCCTTCTCCAGCTCCCACAGCCGCTGCCCCAGGTGCTGCCCTAACGGGAATGCCAGCAGCCCACGAGAGCCTGGCATTAGAGATATACCCCATTAGACAGGCACTGAGAGGCTGATGTTCCCAGAGAGCTCTCTGGTTCCCTCAGCCTGGCCCTGGTTGCTGGGGTGGGGCGCTGGGCCCCTGGAGGGCCCCCGGGCACTGGCTGAGGGTGCTTGTTCCGTTGGGATGAGCAGGGTCAGGAACAGGCACGGAGACTTGGTACCCAGGCTGTGCTCCTCAGTGGCACAGAAGCTGTGCAGGGGGGCACTTGCGCAGAACAAAGCATGGGAGTACTCCACTGCAGTACCCCAAACCACTGGCCACTTGTGAAAATCTGGGTGGGCCTCAGGACTTGCCCAAGGCCCAATGATGAGTTAGTGGCGGGGGCCAGGGGACCCAGCACCCAGCTCTGCACCAGCCACTAGACACACTCTTCACTCCCCTCCATTCGCTGGCGAATACAGACTTCCTGCGGGGAGGGGCGGCATGCTTCACAAGCTAGGTGCTAGCCTGGAAGTTGTGCAGCCTGCGTTCTGTTCCCAGCTTGGCCACCAACCCCCTGGGTGACCTGGGGCAAGTCACTCCCCTGCTCCGTGCCTCAGTTTCCGCATCTGTAACATGGGAAACATGCTCCTTCCTCTCCTTTGTAGAGGGCCATGGGGGTGTTAGGAGAAGAGTCTGGCTTATGCGTGATATTGCAAACAGCTCCCACTCAGCAACCCCCCATAGCATCTGTTCCTGGGTCTCACAAACAAGCCAGCTCAGGTCAGCCAGCTGACAAGCCCCTGGCAGCGATGAGACTCAGTGCTACAGGAGAGGGGCCATTTCAGCTAGCCCAGAGTCTGTGCCGGGGAATCAGCCTGTGGGTTACTCAACTGCTTGAGAACAGCCTGGGCACTCACAGCAGCCACCGCTCCCCGAGCACACCCCTTGGGCTCTGTCCAAGTGACCTGATCCAGGCAGGAGCCATCCAGGCCAAGGGGGACATGCCTGGGCCCAGGATCAGACTGTGCTGCACACCCATCTTTAGGCTGCTCTGGCTGCCAAAATGCCCTCTGGCAGAAATCAGAGTGGCCTCTGGCTGCTCTAACGTCTGGCAGCCTGTTCCAGGCTCCCATACAGGGCCCCACGACCTCCCTAGGGAGAAGGGGTCTCTGGGTGATGAATCAGTCACTGGTCTCTCCCTGCCTCTAGGTCCCACTGTCCTCTCCCTGCTCCCTACCCGTTGATCTGAAAGCCTGCAGCCTGCCCTGACGTCCCCATGGCAGACAGCCATGGAGCATAGGAGGTGGAGGACATTGCTGCTGCTCTGACTGCTGAGCGGTTGTTTCCAATGGGGCACCTGCAGCAGGGCCGGGTGTATGCGCGGGGGGGAGTGACAGCATTAAGCACAGAGACCATCCTGGGGTTCTGGCCTAGCCGACACTCTGGCCAAATCTTTGCCAGGCAGCTTCCCTGTCTCTGAAACCCAGCGTGGATAGAGACAAGCCAGCAGAACAGGAAGCTCTTGTGTTTCCCAGAGCGCACCAGCCAGTCAGCCTCAGCCATGGGGTGGGTCTCGGGCTAGCCCCTTTCAGAGCTAGGCGGGGCCGCTCTCACACCTTGCTGGGAGTGTACCCTAAGAACCCCAGCCTTCTGGCTGGCTGGAGACAACCCTCCTAGGGGCAGAGAGCTGCATCTGGGCCCCCATCTCAGACTGACTGGGAACAGACAGGCACCCTGGGGCAGTGCAATGGACAGCGTGCGGTTCAGTGCCATATGGGGCCGGGGGTGAATGGCGGGAGTGGGCAGGGTGGAGGGCAGGAGGAAGGCGAGGGAGGGGGGGAAATGCTCACCCTGGTACAGACACACGGGCGCGGGGGGCTCAGCAGGGTCAGCTCTTACCTGACACTGAACATGACTCGGGAAGCAGGTTGCAAACAAAGAGAAGTGATTTTCAGAGCAGACAGCTTGATGTCTCTGGAGGGAAGTCCCCAGTCTCCCCGCACTGGCTGCACCCATGAGCCTCCTGCAATGAGGGACCTGCCTGTGTGGCACACCTCCCCCAGAGCCAGCCCCGGCAGTGCCCTCCGCTGGCACCACTGCTCAGGGGGCTAGGCAGACCCAGCGAGATAGTCCTGGCTGGCAGCTGGGCATCAGCGATGAAGAGACATGTCTGTAGCATGTCATGCAGTGGGCACTGTGGTGCAGCCATGAGATGGCTCTTCTTATTGGGCCGACACTCGAGGGCGGGCAGTCCCTCCCTAGATCGCTGTCTGCAGCTGCGATTGCCTGGCAGAAGTCAGGGAGCAGTGGGGAAGTGCCAACGTGCTCCACTAGCCGGGGCTAAGGCCACGTCTGCATGGGAGAGCTGCATCAGTTTCACTTACACCACTGTTCAGACTGGTGCAAAGCCCCATGTAAATACTCTGATTCGGATTTCAGAGCAGCTTAGAATCATAGAAGATTAGGGTTGGAAGAGACCTCAGGAGGTCATCTAGTCCAACCCCCTGCTCAAAGCAGGACCAATCCCCAACTACATCATCCCAGCCAGGGCTTTGTCAAGCCGCGCCTTAAAAACCACTAAGGATGAAGATTCCACACCTCCCGAGGTAACCCATTCCAGTGCTTCACCACCCTCCTAGTGAAATAGTGTTCCCTAATATCCAACCTAGACCTCCCCCATTGCAACTAGAGACCATTGCTTCTTGTTCTGTCATCTGCCACCACTGAGAACAGCCGCGCTCCATCCTCTTTGGAACCCCCCTTCAGATAGTTGAAGGCTGCTATCAAATCCCCCCCTTACTCTTCTCTTCTGCAGACTAAATAAACCCAGTTCCCTCAGCCTCTCCTCATGTCATATGCCACAGCCCCCTAATCATTTTCCTTGCCCTCCGCTGGACTCTCTTTAATTTGTCCACATCCTTTCTGTTGTTGGGGGGGCGGGGAGGGTGAGGGGAGGACCCAAAACTGGATGCAATACTGCAGATGTGGCCTCACCAGTGCTAAATAGAGGGGAATAATCACTTCCCTCGATCTGCTGGCAATGCTCCTACTAATGCAGCCCAATATGCCGTTAGCCTTCTTGGCAACGAGGGCACACTGCTGACTCATATCCAGCTTCTCATCCGCTGTAATCCCTAGGTCCTTTTCTGCAGAACTGCCTCTTAGCCAGTCGGTCCCCAGCCTGTAGCAGTGCTTGGGATTCTTCCGTCCTAAGTGCAGGACGCTGCACTTGTCCTTGTTGAACCTCATCAGATTTCTTTTAGCCCAATCCTCCAATTTGTCTAGGTCACTCTGGACCCTATCCCTATCCTCCAGCATATCTACCTCTCCCCCCCAGCTTAGTGTCCTCCATGAACTTGCTGAGGGTGCAAACCATCCCATCATCCAGATCATTAATGAAGATGTTGAACAAAACCAGCCCCAGGACCGACCCTTGGGGCACTCCGCTTGATACCGGCTGCCAATTAGACATCGAGCCGTTGATCACTACCCATTAAGCCCAACAATCTAGCCAGCTTTCTATCCACCTTATAGTCCATTAATCCAATCCATACTTTTTTAACTTGCTGGCAAGAATACTGTGGGAGACTTGTCCTTGTTGAACCTCATCAGATTTCTTTTGGCCCAATCCTCTAATTTGTCTAGGTCACTCTGGACCCTATCCCTACCCTCCAGCGTATCTACCTCTCCCCCCCCAGCTTAGTGTCATCTGCGAACTTGCTGAGGGTGCAAACCCATCATCCAGATCATTAATAAAGATGTTCAACAAAACCCCAGGGGTCAGTCCTGGGGCACTCCACTTGATACCGGCTGCCACACTGAGCATGGCATGGTGCAACCACACACTGACCAACAGCCTGTCCACGCAGCGAGCCCAGTGCGGCTCTGGGATCGGGCCTGCTCAGCCACTCAGCCCTGTGGGGAGGAGCTGGAACATGTGCCTCTAAGGGGTCAGCGTGGGCCCAGGGAGCCAGCATGACATGGCTCCCTTGATGGCAACCCAGCAAAGAGAGTCTGGGACTGGCAACTGACCCCCCTTCCTCCTTTCCCGGGCTCCCTCCAGGTAAGGACTGAGGCCGGGTGGGGGGTGCTCTAGCTCTTCTGGAGCCAGCGGCCTGCCCTTTGCTCCCTAACACAGCTGTCAGCAGTTCCACCCCCCGACCCGCTGGTACCAAGCCTTGCCCACCCCAGGGGAGCTGGAAACGGCCCTACCTGTTCCACAGCTACCGCCAAAGGCTTCTAAAAACCCAGCCATGAGGCCCTATCTGTACACCTGCTGGCACACTTACACACATGCAAGTGCATGCACCCGGCTCCATGCAGCCCAGTGCACCCCGGCCCCACCGGCACTGGGCAGTTCCCTCCAGCGGGGCAGGGACCAGCCTGGTGGAGCTGTGCTCTCCCGCAGAACCCTCCCCAGCCAGGGAGACAGGCCCTGGGCAATAACTGCAGCTGTTCCAGCAGCCTCCATAGGGAGCCTCCTGACCCCACAATGTGTCTGACCAGGTCCCAAATCAGAACCCCGAGTGAGCACAGCCCATGGGACCGAGTCATGAAATCTCAATGCATGGATCAGAACATAGAAAGGTCCATGCCCCGACTATGCCTGGAGGGTCAGCTTCTCTGTTCCTGCCACATAGCCAGTAACCCCAGAACAGGCTCTGAAGAAGTGGGGAAGGAGAACCAAAGGTGCGGGTCTGTAGGGGTGTGACAGTGAGAAGCAATAGTTTAAGTACTAAGGAAGACAAGGCCATTGTGGTGACGCTAACTGTTTGCATCAGTCTTCACTGCAGAGGCTGTGTGGGAGGTTCCCACACCTGAGACATTCTTTTTGGTGATAAGTCTGAGCAATTGTACCATATTAGAGGTGGTTTTGGAACAAACTGACACATTAAGCAATAATAAGTCACCAGGACCAGATAGTGTTCACCCAAGAGTTCTTTTGAAGGAACTCAAATATGAACTTGCTGAACTACTAACTGTGGTATGTAACCTATCGCCTAAACCAGCCTCTGGACCTGATGACTGGAGGGTGGCTAATGTAACATCGATTTTTAAAAAAGGCTCCAGAGGTGATCACATGCTGTTAAGCTAACTTCAGTATCAGGCAAATTGGTTGAAACTATAGTAAAGAAGAGAATTATCTGACACATAGATGAACACGTTTTGTTGGAGAAGAGTCAGTATGGCTTTTTAAAGGGAAATCATGCCTCACCAATCTACTAGAATTCTTTGAGGAGGTCAACAAACACATGGACAAGGATGATCCAGTGGATCTAGTGAACTCAGACTTTCAGAAAGCCTTTGACAAGGTCCCTCCCAAAGGCTTTTAAGCAAAGTAAATGTAGTAGAAAGAGAAAGTCTGAGACATGAGACCTGGTATAAAGGGCCTGGTATGAGGCCTAAGGCCTGAAGTAAAGTCAGGCCCTGATACTATAAAGCAAAATTAGCAAGAGTCAGGCTATGAGCAAAAACCAGGCCCTGTTACAAGACATACCTGCTCTTAGGTTCACTATCTGATACATGAACTTGGCAAGAACAGGGCTAATATTGCAAAAACTCCTAAGAAGTGCTAGGCACAGGAGGCGCACATAAACACATTCCAGAAGGATGGTGCCAGAACACCCTGATACCTAGTATGGTATAAACATACTCCCCGAAGATAATAGGGACACACTAACCCCTCCTAAAGATAAGGTCAGAATGACAGTGTGATGGAGAGAGGTGTTTTGATCGAACCAATAGGTACAAGGTAAAGGATGATAACTAGCCATGTCAGAGGGGCAATATGTCACTGGTTTGTATCACTGTATGAAAGAGGGGTTGCTGACAGGGTGTCTTTGTCTGGCCGAGGTGGGAGAGGAAGGTTCAGCCGCTCACTGAGCTGAGTCCATTGTGACAGGCATACACGTGTTAGTGGCCCCATAGAGTCTGCCGGGCACTAGGACTGTGCTTTGTTGGCAATAGATCTGGCCAAGTGCCTTCACTACCAAACTGAGTCTGTGGTCTTCTTGGGCAGTTCGATCGAGGTCTGCTGGGCCAGCTACCTCACAGAGCTGGTGCAGCACACAGAGAGAACACACATGCAGCCAAGAACTGACAATGGTAAGAGGTCATGGGATAAGTGGGAAGGTCTTCTTATGGATCAATAATTGCTTAAAAGACAGGAAACAAAGGGTAGAAATAAATGGTCAGTTTACAGAAAGGAGAGAGGTAAATAGCAGGGTCCCCCAAGGGTCTGTACTGGGACCTTGTGCTGTTCATAAATGATCTAGAAAGGGGAGTGAACAGTGAGGTGACAAAGTTTGCAAACAATACAAAATTACTCAAGATAGTTCAGTCCGCAGCAGATTGCAAAGAGTTACAAAGGGATCTCACAAAACTGGGTGACTGAGCAACAAAATGGCAGATGAAATTCAAAGTTCATAAGTGCAAAGTAATCAACACTGGAAAACATAATCCCAATTATACATACACAATGATGGATTCTAAATTAGCTGTTATCACTCAAGAAAAGTTTTGGAGTGGCGGATAATTCTTTGAAATATCTGCTCAGTGTTACTTCTGAGGGAATTCTGCACCAAAAAAATTAAAAATTTCTGTGCACAATATTTTAAAATTCTGCAAAATTCTGCATATTTTGTCAGAATAACACTATTTTCAATTATTTGCTGACAATTATTATTACCAAAATAATTGAAAATGATGTGATTATATTGTTATTGTTTTTCTGTGTTATTTTGACAATTAAAATATGCAGGACTTTGCAGAATTTTAAATGTTTTTATTTTTCTGGCACAGAATTCCCTCAAGAGTACTAGGGTTCTGTGTGGTGCAATCTGGGTGCGGGCAGCATGGTGGGAGGTCTGGGTGCAGGGGGGAATCTGGATACACAGGGGTTAGTGTGTGGTTCTGGGTGCAGGGGGAATGGAACTCTACAGGGGAGTCCAGGTGAAGGTGGTTAGGGCTCGGGGGGGGGGGGGGGAAGGGGGGGAGTGGGGCTTGTTAGGTTGGGGGGGTCAGGGTGCAGCTGGTTGGGGATCAGTGGGATGGGGGTACGAGTGTGGTGGCTCCTCTAGCAGGGGGTGAGGCTCAGCAGAGTAGAGGTTGGGGGGCTTGAAGGGGGGGTTCTGGGTATGGGGGGCTCCTGATGGAGGGGGGCTCAGTGTGAGAGGGTTCTGGGTGCATAGGTGAGGGGAGCGAGTCACTGTACAGGGAGCTGCTCCCCCTGTCCATCCAAACCCCCTGCACCCAACCCCCCCACTGAGCCTCACCCCCTGCACCTGGAACCTCCCCCCCCAAAGACCCCCACTGAGGTGCAGAGCTTCCTGCAGCCGGGGAAGTTTCTGGGGCTTGATCTGACCCAGCCGCGGCTGCTATGTGCAGGGAAGGGGGAGAGGGAACTCCGTCTCTCCTCTGCCCAGCTGGGAGTAATGTCCCTGGGTGGCTGGCGCATCCCCCCTCTCCCCCCAGTGATTTACCTCTCCCCCTGGCTGCAGGGCCCCAAACAGACCTGTCGGGAGGCGTGAGTGAGCACTGGTGCAGCTTCTCTTTGCTTCCCCACAGAAACCATTTTCTGCAAGGAAACAAAAAAAAATCTGCGGGGGGCAGGGGGCAATTTTTTGCTGCGCTGCAGTGGTGAAGAATTTCCCTAGGAGTATCAATGTGCAGCAGCAGTCAAAAAAGATAACAGAATGTTAGGAATGATTAGGAAAGGGATGGATAATAAGACAGAAAATATCATAATGCCACCATATAAATCCCTGGTACACCTGCACCTTGAATGCACCTGCATGCAGTTCTGGTCACCCCATCTCAGAAAAGATATATTGGAATTGGGAAAGGTCCAGAGAAGGGCAACAAACATGATCAGGGGTATGGAACGGCTTCCATCTCAAGAGAGAGATTGGGACTGTTCAGCTTAGGAAATAAACAATTATGGGGATATGATTGAGGTGTATAAAATCATGACTGGTGTGGAGGTGAATAAGGAAGTGTTATTTATCCCTTCACATAGCATCTGAAAAAGGAGTCACCTGATGAAATTAACAGGCAGCAGGTTTAAAACAAACATAAGGAAGTACTTCTTCACACAATGCACGGTCAACCTGTGGAACTCATTGCCACGGGATGTTGGGAAGGTCAAAACTATAACAGGGTTCAAAAAAGAATGAGATAAGTTCATGGAGGATAGATCTATCAATGGCTATTGGTCAGGGGGACATACTCTGGGTGTCCCTAAACCTCTGATTGCCAGAAACTGGGACTGGACAACACTCAATCGTTGCCCTCTTCTGTTCACTTCCTTTTGAAGCACCTGGCACTGGCCACTATCGGAAGACAGGATACTGGGCTAGACCCAGTATGGTCTGACCCAGTATGGTCATTCTTATGTTGTTATGTGATTAGCTAATTAGCTGGTGATTCAGCTCGTCAGTTGGAAACAGTTAAAAGAGAGGCAGGAAGAGCTGCTGGAAGAAAGGGCCAGAGAAGCCCAGGGTCTCAGAGAGATGAGCTTTCCCCATCCCATCTGGGGAAAGTGTAAAAGCCTCACAGGGGAGAAGTACTTGTTATGGCACATTGTCAATAAAGCACATGGTGTTGCACTTGCCAGGGGAGTGTGTGAGGACGGCTTGCACGAAAGAGTGCTGGGGGAGGGAACCCTGCCCTTCTAAAGGGGCAAGCTACTCAAAGGCCTGCTGTAGCTGGCATGTACTTTGCCTGGCCATTCTATGAATGAGGAATAGGATGGCACTGCTGTTCTCCTCCTGACAGCAGATCTAGCTGTGAAGCTGAGAGCAATGCTGCATAAAAGTCTGACTTGCACTCCAGGCAGACCTCAGCCGCGCGTGTCTAATTGCAGCGTAGCCATGCCCAGAGAGAGGTGTTTCTGAGACATGCTGCAGAAGCAGCTTTAGTCCAAGGTGTCTGAAGCCCTTTGGCCTGTGACCCACACCTGTAAGTTCCTAGCAGAATCTGGTCCAGTCAGATAACCGCTGAGCGGAGACCAACTCTCTCCCTGCAGTTCTCTCTACATGGCACAAATGCCCTAGGTGAGCTGTAAATAGGTCTAGTCCTAACTAGATAACAGCTGTGAGCTTTTTTAACCGGTGCAATGAAGCTTGCCCTAGGAACGTGCTTGGGCTGGGGAAAATAGAGATGGTGAAAGTCAGAATGGCAAAGTGTGGGGGAAGGACACCCATCGCTATGGACCACCACGTGGGGAGCCTCATCATCACCGCTGGCATCTCCTTAACTCTCCAGGTTGATACCATGGCCACCCAGGGGGCAGAACCAGCTTTGCACAACCGGGGGTCTCAAGTCAGCCTTTGGCGGGTGCAGCACTTGTGCAAATCTGGCTGCTTAGCCAGGTGCCTACATAGGAACATAGCAACCTAGCTTTGGGCCCCCATTTTTGAAACTCTTGGCTGCAGTCTTTAGAGACAGACAATACAACGAGCACTCTCCCCATGGCACAAACAGAACCTCCCTCAGCTTCCTGAGGGTTAGATTTAAACCAAGAGGGCTCGGGGGGACTCACAAGCAGCTGGGAAAACAAGCAACAGCCATTTCAAATACCTCTTTATGATCAGGTGTGCGAAGCCGGAAGGTCCTGCACCAGAGGCCGGCAGGTGGGCTTTGGAGAGAGTTGCTCCAGGATAATCCAAGTGCTTGAGTGCTAACAAATGGTCCAAGACGAAAGGGGCTGCGGGAACTAATGGCAAACGGCTGTACGTGTGCGGGAGTACTGGGTGCATGGGGCAGAGTGAACGCAAGTACTTTGGATGCAGTCAATGCGTGTGCCATGAGACTGGAACGTGCCTGTCTCCAGATGCAGTCACTGATATTTCAGGGCTGTGGCGCGGTCCTTGCTAGGCCACTGTACGCACTAGCAAAGGCCCCAAGACTTACAGAGAGACAAGTCCCAGGAACAGCTGCTACATAACCTCTTTAGACCCATTCAAACATCCAGGCCAGATGCTCCCTGCTCCTTTCCTCCAGAGCCGCGCTGATCCCTCCCTGGAGCTGGGGGACCCACCTGGTGACTGTGAGGTCAGCCGGTGATGTCACAAAGCCAAGGCCCTGGGCAATCCAGCCAGAGGCTGTCCAGAGCCCCAGAAACTCTCCAGCCAGGACCTGCTCCCTGCACCCGTCTCAAGAGGGAATGGAGAACTTCTCCCTGCTGACGATCTCTGGGCCTTGTCTGCCCAGCTGTGCCATGAAGAGCGTATGTGAGCTGCCATCCCCCAGGAGCACACCCAGCCTGCCAGGTAACAGGGCCAGTGAGAGCCCGCAGCCAGCCCTCGCATGGCATGGAACAGAACGATGTTGCACTTCTCCAGCACCCTCACCACCTGCCCCAGGGCACTTTATAAGCAGCATCCCAGGGCAGCCCATGAGGTGGAGGAGGGGTATGATCCCTGCTGTACAGGTGGGGAAACTGAAGCACACAGATGCTGATGTTTTCCAAAGTGTGCTCTGATTTTGGGTACTCATTGTTAGAGCCCTGGGGCCTGATTTGCAGTGGGTCTGAGCACTCACAGCTCCCACTGAGATCAAGCGAGCTGTGGGCCCCCAGCACTTCTGGAATCAGGGGCCAGCTGTCCCAAACTGGGCATTCAAAACCAGAGGCCTCTCTTGAAAATTGTGGCCTAAGTGAGTTGGGCAAGGTCCCACAGTAAGTCAGTAGCAGAGGCCAGGAGATGAGCCAGCTCTGATCCCCGCCTTGGGTCACACACGTCACCTTTCCTAGGCAAAACACAGCCAACCAGGCCAGGCCCAGGAAGTCAGGAAACCAGTGAGCTACTTCCAGCGGGGCTAGGCATTGGCAGGTGACCTTGGACAAGGCACTGCCCTGCTCTGGGTCTCATTTCCCCAGCTCTAAAACGGGGCAAGGGAAAATGCACGGGCCTGTCGTTCATGTGCCCAGAGGCCTCGTGCAGGATCTCAGGCCGGGGCGATCGCTGTTCAGCCACAGAACCCCCCTCGCTCATACGCTTTTCTGACCCACCGCAGGCTTGTGCCTGAGCCAGTCCTCGATGCCCATCACGCGCCACCACTGCTTGGGATCAGCGCTGCCCTCTGAGCCTCCCAGCGTTGGGTGAATGGCCAGGACCTGCAGCTGGACAGCTCTGCCCCTGCGCTGCCCACGGCACATGCAGGGAGAGGAAAGGTCTGACCATTTCCCGGGGGGCCTGCACCACATGGCACCCCCTGCTCCCCAGCCCTGGGACCACAAACACTGAGCTCCAGACAGGCCCAGCCATCTCTTCCATTACACTACAGAGACTCCCTACAGTGCTCACCGAAGCAGAGCTGAGCAGGGGATGACTCAGGGCACAAAGACACAGTGTGGCAGGAGCAGAGGCACAAAATGTGCATTTCCCTTGGGGACAGGAAGGGGCTCTTTGTATCACACTGACCCAGCTTCCCCTCCAGGAGGGCACCAGCTTAGCTCTCCAAACGCTCCGGGAAGGGAACTGACTGCTGGAGACAAGCCCAGACCAGTCGTTGGCACCATAGGGTCCCCTCTCTGCTGCCATGCCCCATGCTACCCCTTTGTTTGGGGCCTCTCCGCCCCCCCGAGACACATACTTGGTGCCCCTTTGGTTCACTGGCTTTTCTCTGTGTATTTGTAACATAGGAATTTCCAAAACATCTACCCCTGAGGGGCCCAGCCCTGGACAAGCAATGCCCCCTGCACCCATCCAGCGCCCCCTGGCACAGCACAACAGCAGCATGCGGTGGGGGCCTTTTGTGTGTGCGCAAACTCGGACAGCCACTGTCTGTGTATCTATCTGTGCTCTCTGAGCGCCTGTGCCTGTGTCCCTCTGGACTCAGAGTGTGGGAGTGTTGGAGGAACCGGCAGGTGATGCCCGTCCCTGGGATGCACAGAGCAAACCCCCGGAGATGCTGCCAGTTCCCAGGTATAAGGCTACAATTTAGTCACGGGTATTTTTAGTAAAAGTTCTGGACAGGTCACAGGCAGTAAACAAAAATTCACGGCCTGTGACCTGTCCGTGACCTCTACTATAAATACCTCTGACTAAATCTTAGCTGGGGGCCCCGGGCGCTGCTGCTCTGGGGGACCCTTGGGCCAGCCACACCGGCCGCTGCTTGGGCGGTCCCTGGGGCCAGCCACACCGGCCACTGCTCAGGCGGACCCCAGGGCCAGCCGCTGCTCGGGCCCACGGAGGTTACGGAAAGTCACAGAATCCTCCATGACAGACTCTCAGACTTACCCATGTGTGACAGACATGGCTGCCAGCCCACGTCCACACTGGCCCAGCAGGAACCCTGTGATCAGGGGCAGGGCAGGAGCATCCCGGGATGAACACCGACCCAAGTGGTGCCCGAGGGGGAGGGAAGCTGCCAAGGGGAGCGGGAGGGCAAGGTGAGCCTAGACCATGGCCTCCCTCCCCACAGCCTGCTCTCCACTGGGCCAGGGGCTCATTCCAGCCTCTTCTCTTGGCAGCTTGTGTCCCCAGTGACGGCCAGAGCAGCGAGCCCCTAGGGCGCAACTGCACCATCTACCGGCCCTGGTTCTCCCCCTACAGCTACTTCGTGTGCATGGACAAGGCCAGCCAGCGGGAGGACTGCAACTTCCCGGACACGCTGGTGGCCAGCGCCAGGGACACCAGCCAGCCTGACGAGCTCCCGGAGAGCATCTGCTCCTCCTCCTGCTCCCTGGAGAAGGCTCGCCCCACCGAGTGCACCAGGAGAGCCAGGGACCGCATCACGTCCCGGGACATCCTCATGGCCTCCAAGTGGCAGCCGGCGCCACAGAACGGCTACAAGTGCGTGGCCTGCTGCCGTGTCTTCCCCACCCTGCACTCGCTCAAGACCCACGTCAAGTGTGGCTTCAAGGAGGGCTTTAGCTGCCAGGTGTATTACCACAGGCTCAAAGTGCTGTGGGAGAAGGAACACACGGCCCGGTCCAGCAACCGGCCGGCCTTCGGCAGCTGCAAAACACCCAAGTGACCCAGCCCCCGGCGGACGCGCTGCCCCCAGCACATGCAGCCTGGGGGCAGTGCAGTGCTCTACGCTCCCTACGGCAGAACCTGAATAAAGCAGATTATTAGGAGCAGGCAGCGTTTCTCTGCGGAGCACCCTGTGGCAGGGGCCCCTGTGGGCTAGATGCAGGGATACAGCAGCCCCGGCCCTCCTCCTGGGACGTGACTGGGCGAACCCCCGCCTTTCCCTGCTGGATCACAGCCTCCCCTCCCCAGCAGTGTGACCCCTAAGGAGTGAGCCCCTAGTCAGCCTGCCATGGGCCCCTGGCGTAGATCCCCACATATCCCCCAGCCAACAACTCTTCAGGAGTGGGTCCAAGAAGCCATTTCTCAACAGCTCAGGTGCCTGCTTCTTGGGGCTGCTCGTTCCAGACCCCCTGGGAGAGAGATCACTCTCACCAGCCTTCGCTATCGCCCAGCAGCCCGGGCAGGAAGTGCCAACAGCTGAGCCGCTGTGTGCTGGTGACCAATCGCACAGGACCTGTTTGAGGGAGGCGTGTGTCCCCAGAACTAGTGCAGTGTGGGAGGGGCATTTCCGAAAACCAGGCAGCGACTCCGAAGGACCCTTACATCGAACGCGAGGGAATGGATGTTTTTAGCCAAAAACTGGGCTGCTTCCCAAACACGAGAGTAAAAAGCCTTCCCCCAGAGGTTCCCTGGAACAAGCGAGGGCAGGCAATGCCAGGCTAGTTGAAAGGAAGGGTCAAGACGTTATTCAAGCCACGCCGGGATCCGTCGGTGGGTGGGAAGGGAGGGACGGGTTGGTTTGGAGAGCAGAGGGGTGAGATCCTGCAGGGGCTCCAGGGAGCAGCCTCTCCGTGCACCGTCCCAGCTGCTGCCCAGTCTCAGACTGGCCTGGCTTTCCAGTGAGAGCTGCGGAGCCCTGGGAAGGGTGTGGGTCTGAAATGCACGGGGAGCCCGAGGGAGGCAGCTGCTTTCATTCCTCACTCCTGCAATCTGGATTCCCAGTAACTGATGACTGTGATGGCTCTAAAGCCCACTCCCTGTCTGAGCTGTCTAGGCCGGCGGGGAGCAGGGAGAAGATGGCCTGGCCCCTTTCCACAGTGCACTCGCACTTTGGCTTTGGAAACAAAAAATCCATCGTTTTATAAGAAGTCGTCCTTTTCTGCGTCATTTTACAGGCCGAGAGAGAGGTTGTTCTCCAGGACTGGAGTCACCCTGTACTGGGGACTCGGGGATCCGGCTCAGGGATGGGCAGGATGGTACTGGAGGGCTGGCTGTGAGACACACAGACAAGCAGCAGCAGTATATTCCCATCCACCGGGTACGGTGCTTTGGTAACAAAGGCAGGGCATGAAGCGAACGCAATGGGAGGTCCCAGCTGGATCTCCCATTCGCTGAGGTCAGCTCCTCAGCCATCGCGGTTTACAGTCACCCATGTGACAGCAGTAACGGGTCAGACAGGGCCTGTTCTGTATCGCTCTAGACACCAGCCAGCTGCTGCGTAGGACTGAATGGCCGCGGCCCTGGCTGAACAGTGACAACGAGCAGCTCGGCAGGCCCCCAGCACTGATTGGGGAGCTCTGCCAGGGTGATGGCCACCATCCTAGCCAGCCCCCCCCCTCCCCCCGGGACTAAACGGTACAGATCTATAGACCCCAAGGCTAGAAGGGACAGTCGCGATCTTCTAGTCTGACCTCCTGTAGGACACAGGCCAGAGACCGGCCCACAATAATTCCCAGAGAAGATCTGTTAGAAAAATACCCAGTCTTGATTTAAAAATGGTCAGGGATGGAGAATCCCCCATGGCCCTCACTAAATTGTTCCAGTGGTTAATGACTCTCACTGTTCAAAATTTACATCTTATTCCCAGTCTGAATTTATCTAGTTTCAGCTTCCAGCCATTTGGTCATGTTGGATGTTCCTCTGCCAGACTGAAGAGCCCCATTTGTTCCCCATGTTGATACATATAGACAGTGAGAAAGTCATCCCTTAACCACCTCTTGGTTAAGCTAAATAGATTGAGCTCCTTGAGTTTATCACTATAAAGCAGGTTTTCTAATCCTTCAGTCAGTCTCGTGGCTCTTCTCTGAACCCTTCCCAACTTATCAACATCCTTCATGAACTGTGGGCACCAGATCTGGACACAGGATTCCAGCAGAGGTCGCAGCAGTGCCAGATAGAGAGGTACAATAATCTCTCTACTCATACTCAAGATTCCCCTGTTTCTGCATCCCAGGATCACCTTAGTCTTTTTGGCCACAGCATTGCACTGGGAGCTCATGTGCAGCTGATTATCCACCCTGACCCCCAAGTCTTTTTCGGAGTCCCTACTTCCCAGGGTAGAGTCCCCCAGCCTGTAAGTATGGCCAACATGCTTTGTTCCCAGATGTACACATTTAGCTATATTAAAATGCATATTGTTTGCTTGCGCCCAGGTTACGAAGTGATCCAGATTGCTCTGTACCAGTGACCCGTCCTCTTCACTATTTACCACCCTGCCCCTCCCAATTTTTGTTCCATCTGCAAACTTTATCAGTGATGATTTTATGTTTGCTTCCAGGTCACTAATGAAAATGTTAAACAGTGTAGGGCCAAGGACTGATTCCTGCAGGACACCACTAGAAACACCCCGATCAGTGATAATTCCCTGTTTGTTACATTTTGAGACCCATCAGTTAGCCAGCATTTAATCCACTTAAAGTGTGACATGTTCATTTTATATCTTTGTAGTGTTTTAACCACAATTTTGTGCAGTTCCAAGACACATCACAGAAGTCTAAATCTCTTACATCAACGCTATTACCTTCATCAACCAGACCTGTCATCTCATCCAAGAACGATAAAGCTAGTTTGACACCATCTATTTTCCATAAACCCATGTTGACTGGCATTAATTAAATGACCCTCCGTTATTAATCGAGTCCCATATCAACGACTCCATTATCTTACCCAAGGTCTACGTCAGACTGACAGGCCTATAACGACCCGGGTCACCCCATTTACCCTTTCTAAATATAGGCACAACATTAGACTTTCATAAGCAGCTGCAGCTCCCTAGCTGGGGCTCTGGCAGGCTCCCAGCCTCTGCAACTGGCACAGAGGGGGATGTGTGGGTCACCCCACTGAATGGTGAGAGCACGAGCACCAGCCTGCACAAGGGTCAGCACGGAGCCCTGCGTGCTGTCGGACTGTGCCTGGCCCAATGGGGCAGTGCCAGCGCAGAGCGGTACTCACGGCAATCTATACTCAACCCAGCTCTCTCTCAGCAAAGATGAGGACATCATGTTGGGATGCTGCCCGCTCTCCCCTCACCATGCTGGGACACTAACCCCTTGCCCCTCCCAAACAGGTTAGTGCCTGGTCGGCAGACTGGGCTCTTCATATCGCCAGTGGCTGAAGGCACTGGGTCAAGCCTCCTCTCCGCAGTGTCTGCTGGGAGATGTGCCTTTTGCTGCTCTCTGGGGACACGTTTCACTGTCTGGAAAGCATAGGGGCTGGAACTAGGGGTGCTGCCATGCCCCCTGGCTTAAAGTGGTTTCCATCAGATACAGGGTTTACAGTTTGGTTCAATAGCTCTCAGCACCCCCATTAGACACATTGCTCCAGCCCCCTGCTGGAAAGCTTTGTTCCCAAGCAAGATGGCTGCTGGGGTATAACTGGTTTCCCTGCTTTGGGCCCCGAAGTTTGGGAGGTGGAAGGAGTGATCCAGAGATAGAGAGAGAAAGAAGAGACGACAGAAAGCCTTGAGAAATAGAAAGATTTATTTAGCAAAAGCCAACAGACAAACACCATCCAGGGGTTAAGTGCACTTACAATGACAGACTGGCTTCCCAGATCGACTGAATACACAGTTAGTAACACAACAGTTGTAGGAAAGGAAAGGACAAAAAATAGATCTATCTCTATCCCCAGCCAAGACCCACCACCACAGTGTGAGGCTGGAGAGGAGGTTCCTGGGCAGCATGGAGTTGGGAGGAGGAGAATTTACAGCTGTACAGTTCCAGGGCCCAGGGCCCAGCAGGAGGCTGGAAAGAGTTGCAGCCCAGCTCTGGGACACCTGTGAGATGCATGCTGGGGCCTTCCAGCAATGCCCGTTCACATTGCTTCATGACACTGGCTACTGGCCTTTCAAAGATGGCCCCCAAGAGAAGGGGCTGCTCTCAGAACTAGCAGCAGCCACCCTGTCCCTACCCCCATCCTGAGCGGGAGCAGACCAGAGTGATGAGAAAAAGGATGAGTTGGAAGCAGGCCAAATGAGCCAGCTGCCTGCCTGCCTGAAGGCTCCTAGTCCCTGAGGGGGTGTCCCAGTGCCATGACTCCCAAGAGTGATTCCCAGGGGCACGGGTCTCTCACTAGGACCCCTGCTCCCTCTGGGTTGACTGTTCCCGCTCCTACCTGTGCTGTGCAGAGCAGGTCTGGGGCAAGGGGAGGAGAGGGGAACAGGACTGGTCCTGCCACAAGCAACAGGGAGGGTGAGAGCCTCACAATAATGTCCTTCCTCCCTCCCCCTGCCCTGTTCTCTGCCCCTCCCTCATGTGTCAGCCAGCCAGACCCTGACTCCTGCCTATTGCATCTGGCCATGCTGCTCATTCTCCCCCCCCCTCCCCTCCAGCCAGCCCTTGCTGCATTAACTCTCTCACATGTCAAGTCCCCTCTCCAGCCCCTCCAAAGGTCCCAGGGAGTCCCCTTGCCCCCGCTGCCATCCTTACCCTTATCACCCTGCACTCTCATCTCTCTTTTCTTCCCTTTTCCAGCTGCATCCTGCCCCCCATCCTATCTCCTACCCGTGCATCAGGCCTAGCCAGGCTGCTGGTGTCCCCATCCCTTCCCACCTAAAGTGCTGCCTGGCCAACCTCCCACCCCCTCTGCCAGTGCCCACCTGCCCCTTCCAGGCCTGCAGGGGACGAGTGCAAGCCTCTTGCCCGGCAGCCCAACAGCCCAGCTGAGCTCTGAGCAGGACCACACCAGGCATCGCAGCTCCCTAGTTCCTCACAAGCCCGTCTGGC
This sequence comes from Platysternon megacephalum, assembly GCA_003942145.1. Taxonomy (NCBI): domain Eukaryota; kingdom Metazoa; phylum Chordata; order Testudines; family Platysternidae; genus Platysternon; species Platysternon megacephalum. Next base: position 1,516,460 of record QXTE01000232.1, read on the forward strand.
CAGGAGGCCCTCCTCCCCACTGCCCTGCCTGTCTGAATGACAGCACCTGGCCCAATCCCAGCCCTGGTGAGAGGAGGGGACATTGGTGGGAAGACACAGCCACTGCCACCACCTCACCCTCCATTCAGTGGGTCAAACCAGCCCCAGCCAGGGCGCTCCTGGACACCTCGCTGCAGCTCGACACACCAACATCAGCTAAACGCCCCTCCCACCTAGGGCTGCCCCCAGCTCCACAGACACCAGCTGACGACCGTGGTCCAGGCCCCCGTGCCTGCATTGCAGTTAGGGTGGATTGCAGCCCCCACCTGCTGGGGGCCCATCAGCCCAGTGCCCCTCACTGTGCTGACCCCACAGAACAGCAGCTCACAGGCCAGGTCTCAGGGGCTTCTACACCCCTTGTGCCAGAGATAGTGGCTCTCATAGCCAGGGGCCCCGCTCAGTTAGTGTTCCCCAAAGGTGCGACTGGATGCTGCCCGTGGCAGGTGGTGCTGGGGAGAAGGCAGAAGGTGCAGGCAAAAAGGAAGAGAGATCAGAGGAGCAGTGGGAACGGAAGGTTAAGAGAAAGGAAGAATCCATTCCCCAGCCCCCATGTCCTCAGGGGAGCAGAGGGAATTTCAGTGCCTGTCTTGACTCTTGGTCCTGGTGCAGCGACCAACAGCCTCAGGAACAGGCAGGGAGAGCCGCAGGCCCCATGGGAGTGACAAGGCTGGAGGGATGTCTCAGGCAGACGTCACCTTCCAGGCTGGGGCTCTGGGGCAGCCATCCTGCTGTGGGCACTCTGGCGGGACATCACTGGGACAGGCTATTGGTCAGCAGGGTCCCAACCCTGATTGGTGGAGACAGTGGTATGATATAACAGCTTTGCACCAGGATGCAGGAGGGGAGGAGGCGGGGAACAGCTCCCCCACACATATAGGGCATTGTCAATAGGGTCTGTCAACCTGGCCCTGGCCTGGCCTGTCTCTTTAATGGCATCCTCCCTGGCGCTCTGGCCAGTTTCCTCCTGCATTAGGTTAGCTCAAACACTGAGCCTCCCAGCGTGTGATATGAAGCAAGGGGGCAGCTCACAGCACTGGGGCACGGCAGCAGTGGGCGTGCAAGGGCACGACTGGAATTTCATGACCATCTGGAACTTATTTGGGCCCCTCACGCCCCCACAGACTTCAATCACCTGCATGTTCAAGTCATCATTCAAAATCAAAATAATGCACAGAAATTGGGTAAACAAAAGCCAACTAATTATTGTAATCACGAAACTGGTTTTCAAAACACTCCCTCCAGCGAGTGAGCATTCCAAAAACCTCAGGGCCACATTCCCAAAGGTTATCCCAAACTGACCTCACAGTAGCTAAGAGCACATTTATTTGCATGCACACAAACCTCAATTGCTTGCAAGTGTAATCCCCTTTCAGGTGCAAAAAACTGCACTTGCAAGGGCATCGTTTTGCATAAACAAAAATCCACATTTGCAAGTGCATTTGTGTGCACAAACAGAGTTGTCAGCTCTCACAATCTGAGCTGTAAAGCTCCAGCTCCTGGAAGCATGTGATGGCGTGAGAACCTCAGCTTTCCTTTACAAAAAAAAAGCAAGTTTCTAGCCCTCACAGTTGTGGAGAAAAGCCCGAAAACAGGACCCAAGTGCCCCCTAAAGGCTCAGAAATCAGAAAGCAAAGAAAAAGAGCCCCAGTTATTTTTGAAAGCCAATCTCATGGTCTCTGGAGCCTGCCTCCTGAGTTCTGAACGCGGGCAGCTGACCAGACTGCAGAAACCTACATGATTTATCACAGATTTTCATTGAGCACTTGGACGCAGAATCTTTGGAGATTTTGGCCCCATCTGTCCTGGTGGTGATACGAGTCTAAAAGGCCAGTTAGATCCACTCCAATGGAGCCAGAACCACCTTCAGGAAACCTCATCATGACTGGTGCCTTTCCTTAGGTCCTGGCTTCCACCCCTCAGTGCAGCTCCCACTGCTGGCTGTAAGACACAGCACGTGTTGGGCACAGAGATGGGCAGAATGGCCCTTAGCCGAAAGCCCCTCCAGCCAGCCAGTAGCTAGTGGGTGAGATGATCGACAGTGTTATGGTGACGCGTCAGTCCCCGGGAATGGAGGGAAATGTTCACAGCTGCCCTTGAGAGAGCTGTAAGTGAACCTGGAGTGCTGGGGACATGCTGTCCCGTGGCCTTGCCCTGGGGTTGCAGGCTCTGGGTTTCGCACTGCACGCGCCAGGTAACTCAGACAGAACAAGCACAGCTGATGCAGATGTCGAGCCTGGGCTTTCTGCAGAGACAGCCAGGAGAGGGGGGCCCAGCAGGCAATGCCTGGGGCCCAGTGTGGGTGAGGCAAGGCAAGGTGGGGCCAGGAGGGGCAAGGATGTAGCAGCCTTTGCTTCCCATCACTGTGCTGCTCTTCTGGAGCCCTGCTCTCCTGCTCTAGCCCATCTCTGCTCTGAGCCCGGAGAATCTTCCCAGCCAGTCTAGGGTTCCCGTCCTGTCTCCATTCCACTCCTCAAGCCCTGCCCTCACTCCCCCACTCCACTGCTCCCTTCATGGCCAGCACCCCTGCACTCACCCCCCCCCCCCACTTCTCGTGTCACTGCCACACACGCCTGGAACCCACCAGCTACTGCCCCGTGAACTCACCCCTCACCCTCCCGCAGACAGACCCAGGTCCCCTGCTCACTGCGCTCTCCCTATTAGTGTTTCCAGAGAGAAGCTGCTCTCCAGCGAGCTCTAAACCCCAAAGGCTCGCAGGACTCCGGGGATGGTCAGGAGGCCCAGCAGGGAAGGTTGCACATGGCCCTGCCCTAGTGTCAGGGCTAATGGCATCACAGCGAATCATCAGGGGAGAGCTGAGAGCAGGCAGCGACTGGAGGTAGCTCCAAGCCCCAGAGACGGGTCAGGGGAAAGAGGGGGCGGTTAAACAATTTTAGATCAGTGAATACAGATCTGTGGGTAGGGCACTGCTGGAGCCCCTCATCTAACCCATTTGCTTGCCTTTGGAGCCCTATTCTACCCGCTTTTGTTAATTTCCCATCTTTTCGGTCTGCCACCTCTTCAGGGCATAGCCAGTGCAGCCACGACAGGGCCCAATCCTGTCCGGGGCCCTGGGTGCTACAGCAAGACAATCCATCCTAACGAACTCACTCCCATCTGCTTTCTGAGATCTCCAATCTTTACTGAGTCACCTACAGGCACTTTCAGCCTTCGCGCCCTCCGAGCAAAGCCTTTTCCCTGGGAATCTGCTCTGGGGACAGCAAGCAAACACTCCCATGACAGCAAGGCCCATCAGTACAGCCTTCTCCACAGCATTGACCCAGCCAGGCCGCACAGCCTGGAGAACTTACCAGACAGCTTGAGAGCAAACAGGAGGAAGTGGTGCCTATCTGCTAGGGAGCCAGAGCAGCCAATCTGCCCAAAATGTGAAGCAAATGGGACTTTGCCCCACCAGGAGAGTGGGGGGTACACGCCACTGAAGAGTTCGGCTCCCTGAACTTGTGGAATTTCCTGACTTCATCACTGCATTAACATAAGCTTTGGCATTTCATTTCCCTGGATTTACTTAAGGAAAAAGAAAATACGAAGAGGCCAGTGCTGCTGAGCTGCTCTGCTGCTGGGATCTCCTGCTGCCACCCCGCTCTTGCCGCACACCCCTAGGGAGCTGGGGACAAGGAAAGAGTGTGCTGGCAGATGACACAATACTGAGGTTAGTCAAGACTAGGAAGGCCAGCAAGCCCTAGCTGAGTGAGGAGAATGGCTGGAGTGATGGCAGGGGAAAGTGTCTCGACAAGTGCATGGTAATGCCTGATCTGTGATTCCTTCAAACTGGGGGGCTGAAATGGACCTGAATGGCTCAGGTTCGACCCAGGCATGACTGGAACAGCGAGTGTGCCAGCTCGTCACTCAGCACAAGACTGGGATGGAGACCAACTCCAAAACTGGTGCCATGGAGCGCAAGGCTGGCACCTGCCTGGGAGACTTGGGTTCAATTCCCTGTGCTGCACAGACTTGGGCTCTGTGCCTCAGTGCCCATCTGTCCAGCGGGCAATAGCCCTGCCTGGCCTCCCAGGGGGGTGTGGGCATGAATACAGTGCCGGCTGGGAGGTGCTCTGTTGCCACCGGCTGTGTGGGGAGTTCAGAGAGCTAGGATCTGTTATATAGTTATGGGGCATTCCCTGACCTGCAACAGTGAGGTCAGGTCTGGTTCCCCAGGAATCGAAGGACGCCCAGAGGCAAGTGCCCACAATGCCGAGAGGCTCCATCTGAGGACGGGGAGTTTCAAGGACTGGGTGGCCTCTCACTGAAATCTATAGCTTGACTCCACTGGGAGCAGAGTTACCCGTACGCTGAGCTCCTGTGACCATCCCCCTGACTCTGCTCTGTTTGGAGAGGGGATGAATAGGAGGGGACATGACAGGGCCATGTCAAAGACTGAATGGGATAAGAAAGCGGGTGGGAGCTCCATCTCAGTGAGAACCAGGGGAGGTACACTGATGATGAAAGGCAATGAATCTAACGCTGATCAAGGGAAATGCTTCATTTTTACCCAGAATGGACAATGACCCTGTGGAACTCCTTGCTACAGGATGTTATGGGGCCAAGAGCTTGGTAGGATTTAGAAAAGGGTTATAGATTTTATGGCTAACGAAAATATCCCCAGTTCCATTACAGAGGACAAAGCCGTGCCACGGATGTACAGCCACACATCGCTGGCCATAGCCTATGGAGCCTGGTCAGAGCAGAAGCTGTGCCAGGCTGGCAGAGCCTTGGGGCAGCATGGTGAGGGACCTGCGGACGTGACTGCACATCGAAGGAGGGTATGTGTCTGTGCCTGCTCCTGTGTGCTCTGTGGCTGTGCTGGGTGGGTGCTCACTCAATCTCCTCTCTCTCTCACAGCAAGGCCAGGGCGTGCCCTTACAGCTCTGAGAGCCTGCTGGGATGGTATGGGCTGCAGGAAGCGCAGCCCTGGCTTTGTCCTGACACAGGGGGCGGAGAGGGAGGTTTTACTGCCTACCCAGGCCTAAAGCACTGAACTGAGCTCTGGCCTCCAGCAGCTGCTTCCCTCCCCAGGACTATCTCCTCCCTGTCTCGGTCTGGAGACAGCCACCCTCCTACACAGCGATCTCATCGTCCAGGCTGTCCCCCAGGCCCTGCGTGTGCCGCACGTTGAGCAGATGCGGTGGCTCCTCCTGAGCCCACGAGTCGCGCTCCTCGCTCTCGTCTGTGTTGGACTCGTACTCCGAGGCAATGCCCGACTCACGGAACTTGATGAGCTCCAGGCTGCCCAGGAGCGGCTCTGACGGTGACGCGGCCCCTGGGGGGAAGCGGAAGTACTCCAGCTTCACCAAGCAGTCACTCCTACCTATGGGGCTGCCCAGGGCATGGGCAGAGTCAGGGCCAGGGCCCAGCAGGGGCAGGTGGAAGTCCTCAGGCTTCGGGGTGGTGGGGTCGCACAGCACCGGCAGGGCATTGCAGCGGTAGGTGATCTCCAACAGACTGTCCTGGGAGCCTACTGGAAAAGAGGAGGGCAGTCAGAGCAGGCATGGCCTAGGGCATCACTGACCCCTCACACAGGCCGGCAGACAGCCACCAGGCACACAGGCCTGCTCTAGATCTCAACCCATGGCCAAGAGCCCCATCGCCCACCCCGACCGCGGTGCTTTTCACATGGGGAGTAGAAGCCGATGGAGGGTGAAGGGGTAGGTGGGGATCTAGCTGAACGAACAGCAACAGGGAAAAGCATGGACAGCCCCCAAAGATAACGCCCCCCCAGCCCCCTCCCCCCGCACCTCCAATGTGTACAGGGCCCTGCCCCAATAATACCCTGCCCCTGCACGCCCACCACACACACACCCGCACTGCAAACATGTGTACACGGCCCTGCCCCAATAACACCCAGCCCCCGCACGCCCACCCCCCCACCACTCCTGACATATGCACAGAGCTCAGCTCCAGTAACACCCAGCCCCTGCATGCCCACCCCCCCACCACTCCTGACATGTGCACAGAGCTCAACTCCAATAACACCCAGCCCCCGCACGCCCACCACACACAATCACCCCCCGCACTGCTAACTTGTGCACATGGCCCTGCCCCAATAACACCCAGCCCCCGCACGCCCACCACACACAATCACCCCCCGCACTGCTAACTTGTGCACACGGCCCTTCCCCAATAACACCCAGCCCCTGCACCCACGTGCGCACACAGCTGCCCCTGCAGAGCTGAGGGAAGTACACGCAGGGACTCTCCCCGCAGGGTGCCCATTATAAATTCTGTCTCCCTGGGCATCCTGGTGCTGGGACTGGGAGACATGGGGCAGTCTCTTGCATGCCACAAACCCTGGGGTGCAAAGGGGTGGGGCTGTCTAGCTGCCGTGGGTCTCACCCCCCACCCCACAAGGAGATGTGGTCACTGCAGGCCTGAGTCAGGCAGTGAGTCGGGGCACTGACCCCTGGGAACTGGGCTGAGATGTGTGCATGGCACGCCCACCCTGGCCATGGGCTGTGCTCAGCCTGGGCTGCTGGGCACGGCTCTGTGGCGACCCCTCCCACTGGTGTTCATGGGGATCCCCTCTCCAGGCAGCAGCGTATTATCGCCTAGGCCAACAAGGCCTAGGGCGGCAAATTTGTGGGGGTGGCAAATTTGCTCACTCCCCCCCTGGCCCCGCCCCAACTCCGCCCCTTCCCCAAATCCCCGGCCCGCCTCCTCCCCATGGCGCACCACGCTTCCCTCCTTCCACCTCCCTCCCAGGCTTGCTGCGCGAAAGCGCTGGGAGGGAGGGAGAAGAAGCGAGTAGCGGCGTGCTCAGAAGAGGGGCGGAGCGGAGGTGAGCTGGGGCCGGCGGGCGCAGGGAGTAACCCTTGGGTGGGGGGGGCAGGGAACTGCTCCCCGCCCCAGCTCACCTCTGCCATCCTGAAAGGGGGTTCCAAAGAGGATGGATCTAGACTGTTCTCAGTGATAGAAGATGACAGAACAAGGAGTAATGGTCTCAAGTTGCAGAGGGGGAGGTTTAGGTTGGACATTAGGAAAAACTTTTTCACTAGTAGGGTGGTGAAGAACTGGAATGGGTTACCTAGGGAGGTAGTGGAATCTCCTTCCTTAGAGGTTTTTAAGGTCAGGCTTGACAAAGCCCTGGCTGGGCTGATTTAGTTGGGTTTGGTCCTGCTTTGAGCAGGGGGTTGGACTAGATGACCTCCTGAGGTCCCTTCCAACCCTGAGATTCTATGATTCTATGATCCCCCGAGCGCGCCACAACTCCCCTTCTCCCCCCTCCCTCCCAGGCTTGCCACGGGGGAGCAGAGGTGAGCTTGGGGAGGGGGAGGGGGGGCAATTTTTTCAGGGCCTAGGGGTGGCAAATTTGTTAATCCGCCACTGTCTCCAGGGAGTGCTGGGGCCCATGGCACAGGCACACCACTGGAGCGGGGGAGAATGGGAAGGGATGGGGAGTCCCTTGTGCCCTGGTGGATCAGCACAGGGCCCAGCAGCAAGCACCTCCATGCTGTGCTACTGGATCCCTGTGCTGGCTGGGGGCCACAGCAAGGCTGGGGAATGAACTCTTACTGGTGTTGCTTCCTGACAGCTTCAGCTCCAGCTCCTGCACCTGCCTGACCAGCAGCGAGATGTGCTGGAGCATGTCCTTGTTCTGCAGCAGGAGCTGGTGCACGCGCGCCTGGGCCTCCAGCCGAGCTGCTGCCTCTGCAGCCAGCTGGTCCTTCAGCAAGTGAACCTGCCGGACAGACACGGAGACACAGCGAGTGGGTGCGTGCCAGGCCAGGCTGCCTGCCCCGAGCCAGGGGTCCGAGCCCGGAGCTCCAGCCTGCTGCTAGAGTGAGATTCAAGCACCCCGCCCGCAGCCCCAGCCTGCAGTGCCTCCAGTCAGACACCCATTCCCTTAGCCACCTGTTCTCTCAGCCAGGCACAGCGGTGGCTGTCTGCAGAGCAGGAGCTCAGGCCCAGCCCAGAGAGACTCCCCTGGGAGCCATCCCCAGTGATGGGAGCTGCTGCCCTGGGCTGGGGACGTCGCCAGCTGCTCTGCTCTGGGGCAGCAAGCAGGAGAAGGAGGGAGAGATTTATACTGGTCTGTGGAAGTCCTGGACCCACAAAGCCCTTCCAGACTTTGCCCAGAGTGCTGGTAAGTCCGTTCCCCATTCCAGTCCCACAGGAACCCCGCAGCCACAGGGCAGTACGGGACAGGGGGCATGCTAGCATCTGTCCCCCGTCCACACTGCATCCAGCATGGAGCCCCTTCTTCTTCTTCACACTAAGGCGCCCAGCCATGGGGCAGATCTGTCTGGCCCAAGCAGAGAGACACTCCCACAGAGGCTGTGCTGAGACTGGGCAGGGGAAGCAGGAGAACTGGCACCTGCTGGTAGTGATGGAATTGCAGTTCAAACCTGCAGGCGCCAAGGCATGCTGTCAGGAGCAGGGAAGCTGGAAGTTCCCAGTGGGACAGCTGCCCGTCCCCACATAAAGGGGCAGCCCCGTGGTTTTCAAAGGCCGTTCAGCTGCAGGTGAGGGCCAGGCTAGCTCATCTTGAGACAGACTCTCCCTGGAACCCTAACCATGGCTCCCTGGAGCCTCCAGTGAAACAAAGGTCTCTGGGTATGTCCACACTGCAGTTAGGCACCAGCCCGTGTGTGGCTGGCCCCTGCCAGCTGATTGGGGCTCGATGCAGGGCTGTTACATTTGCAATGTAGATGCTGGGCTCTTGCATCCTCTCACCTCGCAGGGTCCTAGAGCCCAGACTCCAGCCCAAGCCCAAATGCCAACACTGCAAACAGCCCCTTAGCCTGGTCCTGCAACCCGTGTCATCTGGCATGGACCGGCTGCAGGGTTTTAACTGCAGTGTAGACAGACCCATTGAGACCTGAGACCTGGAGTTGATTTCCCCCCCGCAGCAGCGTGCCCTGACCTCTAGGTCCACGGCCGACCCTGAGTATCAGAGAATGCAGGGCCCTGCTCCAGAAGAGCTCTGTCTAGCCCAGCCCAGGCCATGGCAGTCTGGACAATTCCTCGCTGCATTTACATTCCTGCTGAGCTGCACAGCTCTGCATGAGGGTTGTAGCCAGGACCCTGTCCCCAGCTCAGGCGACAAGGGCAGTTGATACCCATGATATTTCACTGGCCCACACACCACACAGAGCAAACAAGCCCTCAGCGCTTGTCAGATGTGAGACTTAGACAGTAGGATCAGTGCACTCTGCACACATTAGCCAGCCCCTGACTGTCAGTCCTAGTAGGCTGGCTGGGCCGAGCTAGGCTGTGTGCCCCTCTGGCCCCTGGGATGTGGCATCCCATCGTGTGCCTCCATGGCTATGGGTGAGTCACTGCAGGGGCAGCTGGGCTGCAGGCAGCGCATGTAGCTTGGGGAAGGATGTCTGTGGGTTCCCCGATGCCCCTGGCACAGTGCGTATGCGGGGCTGCTCTACTCCTTCCTTCAGTCCCACAGCTCTTGCTGTCTCCCTGACTTCTCTTCCGAGCTGCCTCCCTTCAAACTGACCGGTGTCGTGGACCAACTGGATCCGCCAGGTCCTCTCCCTCCCCCATGGCTGTCCCTGCTGAATTCCCTTTCCCCACCAGGGGTGACCTCGGGCTCTCTCCTCTCCTTGTCCAGGCCCGCACCGAGGCCCGCCCGCATCACCATAACCCAACGGCCACTTGTCCCTGCAGCCATTCAGAACACAGCTACCCTCCCCTCCACCTCCGCCCGGTTTCAGACCCCATCTCTGCCTGCTCCCTTCCTGCATCAAGGCCGAGCTTCTTGGCTGTGCCTCCAGGGCTCTGCCACTTCTGGCTTATCTGCCCGTGTCCATTTCCACCCCACCCTTCCCAGCACACCAACCTCTCACACAAACCCCTCCACATGGCCCCCTGTGCATGCGCTGCTGCCTGCACAGACCCGCTTGGCCCCGGCTAACAACCACACTGGCAGCACCTGGGCCACGGCCACTTGTGTCTGTTGCGTCTGTTGCTGCAGAAGCTGCCGGAGAAGCTGCATTTGGTGATGAGCAGAGAGAGGGGTCCCCAGGTCCGGCAGCTGAGAGGAGGAGGGGAGCAGCAGCTTGGGCGATGCAGTCAGGATACTCTCGGGGTGGACGGAGCCCTGGAAAATATAGAGAAAAGCAAAGCCTGATCCACTCTGCGTGCTGCCCCTCAGCATGCCACAGACACTCTAGTAACTCGCTCCTGGCCGAGCTGAGACCCCTGCGGGCCGGGCTGGTCAGTGCCTCATTCCCTGTACTCCCCCAGCCCCGTCTGTCTGTAGCCATCTGTTTCTCTTGGCTGACCCTTTGATTGTCAGCTCTCTGGGCCAGGGACTGTAGCCCAGACCTGCACGAGTATATAGTGCCTAACTCCCACATCAGTGCACACTAGCGAGACCTGCTGTGTGCGAGAATAGCATTGATAGCTAATCACAACACTAACCCTTAGCAGTCTAACCTGGGCAGCACAGCATGGGGAGCAGGTGACCAGCCCTCTGTGGAGAAAGAAGTGGGGGAGGGATAGCTCAGTGGTTTGAGCATTGGCCTACTAAACCCAGGGTTGTGAGTTCAATCCTTGAGGGGGCCACCTAGGGATCTGGGGCAAAATTGGTCCTGCTTGTGAAGGCAGAGGGCTGGACTCGATGACCTTTCGGGGTCCCTTCCAGCTCTATGAAATAGGTATATCTCCATATATTATATTATTATTAAGTGGTTTGGGACTATTTAGAAAAGCTGGGTAAGCACAAGTCCATGGGCCGGATGCGCTGCATCCGAGGGTGCTAAAGCAGTTGGCAGATGTGATTGCAGATCCATTGGCCATTATCTTTGAAAACTCATGGCAATCGGGGGAGGTCCCGGATGACTGAAAAAAGGCTAATGTAGTGCCCATCTTTAAAAAAGGGACGAAGGAGGATCCGGGGAACTACAGGCCAGTCAGCCTCACCTCAGTCCCTGAAAAAATCAAGGAGCAGGTCCTCAAGGAATCAATTCTGAAGCACTTAGAGGAGAGGAAAGTGATCAGGAAAAGTCAGCATGGATTCACCAAGGGCAAGTCATGCCTGACTAACCTAATTGCCTTCTATGACGAGATAACTGGCTCTGTGGATGAGGGGAAAGCAGTGGATGTGTTATTCCTTGACTTTAGCAAAGCTTTTGATACGGTCTCCCACAGTATTCTTGCCAGCAAGTTAAAAAAGTATGGATTGGATGAATGGACTATAAGGTGGACAGAAAGCTGGCTAGATTGTTGGGCTCAACGGGTAGTGATCAATGGCTCCATGTCTAGTTGGCAGCCGGTATTAAGCGGAGTGCCCCAAGGGTCGGTCCTGGGGCCGGTTTTGTTCAATATCTTCATTAATGATCTGGAGGATGGCATGGATTGCACCCTCGGCAAGTTTGCAGATGACACTAAACTGGGAGGAGTGGTAGATATGCTGGAGGGTAGGGATAGGCTACAGAGGGACCTAGACAAATTAGAGGATTGGGCCAAAAAAAATCTGATGAGGTTCAACAAGGACAAGTGCAGAGTCCTGCACTTAGGATGGAAGAATCCCATGCACTGCTACAGACTAGGGACTGAGTGGTTAGGCAGCAGTTCTGCAGAAAAAGACCTAGGGGTTACAGTGGACGAGAAGCTGGATATGAGTCGACAGTGTGCCCTTGTTGCCAAGAAGGCTAATAGCATTTTGGGCTGTATAAGTAGGGGCATTGCCAGCAGATCGAGGGAGGTGATCATTCCCCTCTATTCGACATTGGTGNACAGTGTGCCCTTGTTGCCAAGAAGGCTAACGGCATTTTGGGCTGTATAAGTAGGGGCATTGCCAGCAGATCGAGGGACGTGATCGTTCCCCTCTATTCGACATTGGTGAGGCCTCACCTGGAGTACTGTGTCCAGTTTTGGGCCCCACAGTACAAGGAGGATGTGGAAAAATTGGAAAGAGTCCAGCGGAGGGCAACAAAAATGATTAGGGGGCTGGAGCACATGAGTTATGAGGAGAGGCTGAGGGAACTGGGATTGTTTAGTCTGCAGAAGAGAAGAATGAGGGGGGATTTGATAGCTGCTTTCAACTACCTGAAAGGGGGTTCCAAAAAGGATGGATCTAGACTGTTCTCAGTGGTGGCAGATGACAGAACAAGGAGTAATGGTCTCAAGTTGCAGCGGGGGAGGTTTAGGTTGGATATTAGGAAAAACTTTTTTCATTAGGAGGGTGGTGAAGCACTGGAATGGGTTACCTAGGGAGGTGGTGGAATCTCCTTCCTTAGAGGTTTTTAAGGCCCGGCTTGACAAAGCCCTGGCTGGGATGATTTATTGGGGGTTGGTCTGTTTGAGCAGGGGGTTGGACTAGATGACCTCCTGAGGTCCCTTCTAACCCTGATATTCTATGATTCAGTCACACAGCTCTGCAGTTCCAAAGCATCACACAGCTGTAGGCTAATGCGTTGGAGCCAGAACAGCCGTAGGGAGCTTAGTCTCTAACCCCAGTTACACCTCTGACTTCAGTGCAAGCTAGGAGCTTCCTCGGCAGCAGCTCTGTCCTCAAGCTGGGCGCAGAGCAGCCCACTGGCCAGGCCAGCAGGAGGCAGACACCCTGTAACAGACTGTGAGACCTAGGTGCTCGCTCTCCCTACCGCTGGGGCCAGCTCTGTGGCTCAGGCCGACTTTGCTCCAGCAGGTGCTCACAGCAGGATCCTTCTGCCCCCTGAACGGCCACTCGGCCCGGTGAGCTGCCCTGAGCATGATGCTCTCAGCCTGGGTCACCTGTGTGCACAGAGCCAGTGGCCGCCAACACATGCTTCAAAGCCAGAGTCAGAAGGGCGGCCCCAACCTCACTTGGGGTGGGTGGAGGTCAGAGATTTGCACCTCGGCTCAGCCTTGCCCTAGTTGCCAGCAGCTGCCAGGGGTCGGGGCAGGAGGCAGCTCCCTGTGTGAGCCCTCCTCAACAACCCGTTTCTTTGCCTTCTGGCTTGTGAGCCCTTGGATTCCCTGGGTTGGGTTTTCTGACTTTCTTCTGCAATCCAGGAGGCCAGACACTTCCCCTTCTGAACAAATGGAAGCTGAGACTGTCAGGCATTCATGGGCCTCCAGGAGCTGGGGCTTTACAAACACACCAAATAGCAATAAAATGGCAAGAGCTGGCACCACTGGCAAGACGCTCCCCGGGGGACTGGCTCCCAGACAGGCTCTTGGTGTCTCATGGCTATGTGTAATGCCGACACACTCAGTTGTTGGTGGCCGGGACCAAACATAGCTCTTTTAGCCAAGGCTGTAGCTAGCTCATCACTCTCCAGCTCAGTGGTTCTCAACCAGGAGCACCCCTGGAGTACTCAGAGGTCTTCCAGGGGGTACATCAACTCATCTAGGTCAGTGTTCTCAACCCGGGGGTTGCGGGATGGGTTTAGGGGGGTCACAAGTGCTGGGCTGGCGTTAGGGGTGGACACCACGCCATAGGGGGCCCTGTAATGCTGTTACGTGCTTCAGCACCAGGCAGCAGGGCTCGGGCTCCAGGGGTACAGTAGTCTGGAAAGGTTGAGAACCGCTGCTCTAGCTGGTATAGGTGCCAGAAGAGTGGGACAGAGTGCCACACCAAGCAGGCCTGGATCACATAGGCAGCGCCCTGGCTCTGCAAGCCAGCCGTACAGAAGCTCACTCTGCTGGCTCTGTGACATGCTATATCGCACCATTCCTCTCTCCTCCGGCACTTTGGGCAGCAGTAGGACTGCCCTGCCCTGGGTGGAACAGACGGCCCCCAGCCTCGGAGGAGCCATATGGGTCCTACCTCCCCAGACCCCATGGCACCCCACTAATGACACAGATGTCAAGCCTCAATGCACGTGGCCTTACTCACAAGAGGCTCACTGCTGGGAGCACCGGTGCGAAGGGCTCCACAGCCTCTGGTGCATTGGGAGAGCGGCTCTAAGCAGCACAGTGCGGTGGTTGCAGGCTCCGCCCTCCCACGAGGGAAAGGGAGAGCCAGGAACGACGTGGGGCCACTGGCAGAGCCCAGCAGAGCCGCATGCTCGTAAGCTGGGGATTCACATGGCGCTTTCCCTACCAGACAAACCACATAGCCAACTGTGTGGCTACATCGGCGCCATGAGCACGGGGCCCATGCACCTACACCCCGACTGTTCAGCTCTCACTCCCCGAGGGTGGCCATTCTAGGGGATACAGGGCAGGCAGGAGAGATGGGACTGTCCCCTCATCCGTACCTCTCTGTGTGCCAGAGCACTGCTGGCTGACAGGGAAGGACTTGGGCCCACTGGCTAGAGAAGGGGACTGGGAACCAAGACGTCTGGCTTCTATTCCCAGTATTGCTACCAACTTGTCATGTGAGCCACGGCCCGCTCCGTGCCTCGGTTTCCCCATACTCCAGTGGGTACTCACGTACCTTGGATGGGGTTTGTGTGAGTGAATTAGGGCACGCTTGTACAGTGCTATGTGATCTACGAGAAGAGGGACTAGGGGAGGGGAGAGGTTTATCATCCTGGCGAGCCCCTGGTTCTCTGAACCCCCCTTGCAAGATGGTGCTCTGGCCAACTCTTCCCTCGCCATGGCACTCACTCAATCCTGATGTGCCCTGGACGAGGACCTGGCCTCAGCTTTGGCAGGGCTGAGCGGGTGGGAAAAATGTGCAGCACCACAGCCTAGGCAGGTTAGCAGCACGGCTGCCTGCTCACAGGGACGGCTCTGGGATGCTTGGAGTCTCTGCAGGGCGAGTGGAAAGCCAATGTCCTAGGCTGCACTGGGGACCCAACAGAGGGGTGGCTGTGGCCTGGTCTCTGAAGCACAAGCAGAACTCCTGGGTAAAGGGCGGCTCTGCTCTGCTGGCCTCTGACAATGCCCAGATGTGCTGGGTTAATGCACCAGGCGATCCTCTCCTGCCAGCAGCTGTGCACTGCCTGCACGGACTGTGTGGTCAAGCAGAGGGAGATGCAGCTCCACTCCTGCTGCTTTTCCTGGGAAACTAACATTGCTCCGTTCCCAGGACATGCCACCGCCAACGGGAGCGAGGGGGCGACACAGGGACTAGTTTGTGTCTGGACCACAGCAGTGCAAGACACAGGGGAGAGGCTCAGCGCTGGGAGCTCTGGGGGAGAACAGGATGAGGGGGAGCCAGTGACGATGAGCTTCTTTTATTGTCGGGGGGCTAACTGAAGGGGGGGGAGTTGGAGAGATGGGATCAAGGAATGGTCACTGCCCCTAACAGTGAGTAACGGAGCATGACAGCTGGACTCCCACCCTGCGCTGCCCCTGCCCAGCACACCCTGCAGCAGGAGCTGGGCACTGCCACCCTCAGGGTCCAGAGCTGGGTCTGCCATCTGCAGAGCCACAGCCTGTGTCCTCAGGGCTCAGCATCTCCCGGGGGTTTCAGGGCTCTGCGCTGACTGGCAGTGGGGAAAGGTGTGTGTTTGCTGGGTTCCCCCTCTCTGGGTGTGGGGCACACACACTAGCTCTTAAAGTGGGAGTGCACAGAGGGGAAGTGAACCTGGCCTCCTCCAGGGCCCTAGCAAAGGCAATTCGCCCTGGTCTGTGGGGCAGCTCATGGAAGAGGCATTTCCCATGTTGTGGAGTCTGGCCAGCCCCTCAGCTCCCCTTGTTAATGTCCTGGCAGAGCGGGGGATGCCAGCTGCCGCCACAAGGACACGTGCTGTTGTACCAGCTTCAGGATCACGCTGTGGCCCCCATCTGATCATCCAGCAGAGCTGCCACAGGCTGTTCCAGCCCCATATCTAGACATGAGCTCCCTCCCTACCCCACTGGAGGGCAGCGTGAAACCCAAAGGTCCCTCTGAGCTGGGGGGGGGGGGGGCAGTGACCCCCATGTGAGCCAGAGGGGGAGAGTGTGGGGAACTCTGGGGTTGCTGTGGGGAGAGAGCAGGGCACCCCCAGGCACAGACCCACATCCTGCCCCCGAAGCCACGGAGCAATGCCGCTTGGACACACTCTTGGGAAGCCACGCTATCTGCGGGGACCCTGGGCCTGTATCAGTGCTCAAGGGCCACCTTTGGGGCAGAGCTGCTCTTGGCTGGGGCCGGCGTACCTTGGTGTCCGGAGAGTGCCCCGAGTGCTTCCCCACGGCGTCGAGATCTGTCACCCCCCGGCTGAACTCCAGGGTGCTGCTCCCTGGTGGAGGGATCTCCACTGCGTCGATATCCGTCTCCTCTGCAGGGACAGCTTCCTTCTCAGCTCTGGCTGGGTGGCAGGCTGGGAGGGGGCAGCAACGGCATGGTCAGAGGTGAGATGGGACAACGGCAACTCTGCCCTAGTCCAGCTCCCCGGGGCTGAGAGAATGCGGGCTTGGCTAGCAAACAAGGCCCATTCCTCCTTGTGGGGGAAGCACCTGAACACCTGCCATGGGTCACGCATCCCTAGCTAGCAGCCCTGGCCGATGCGCCCTATGGGGCTGAAGCCCTGAGCCCCACCTCTCTGCTGGGCAGAAGCCAGAGGCGACACATGGGGGGTCATGTGGGGTCACATCCCCCACCCTTGATTTTTGCCAGGGTTTGCTAGCCCCACTCGGTCACATGGTGCTGCTGGGCCCCCTCCCTGCATGGCAGCTGCTAGAGCTGGCAACTGGGGGCTGTGGCCTAGGGAGAGGCAGCGGCTAAGAGCTGGGAGCTGCAGGGAGAACTGCTGCTTTTTCTGGGGCCTCTCCATATGGAGCTAACACCTGGGAGCCCCCGGACTGCCCCTACCACTCCAGTGGGACCCCTGCTTTCTGCGCGGCAGAGGGAGCGCCGGGGGCAGTGTTGGCTAAATTCCCAACCAGCTCCGTGGGGTGCGGTGCTGATAATGCCATGGTGCCAGTCTTGCTGTTATCTGATGCTCAGTTCCAGTCATTTCATGCTGGCCCACAGTATCCTGTTTTCAGTGTTTGCTGTGACACTGCATAACTGCTCTGAGAAGGTGCCTGCAGGGACTGGGGAACGGGCAGTCAGACCTAGTGGATAGACTGGGTCTGGAACCGGAGCCAGAGTTAGGTGCCAAGCCAGGGGTCAGAGCAGGGCCGGCTCCAGGGTTTTTGCCGCCCCAAGCAGCAAAAAAAAAAAAAAAAAAAAAAAAAAAAAAAAGCCGCGATCGCGATCAGCTCTACAGCCGCCGCTGCAGTCTTCGGCGGCAATTCGGCGGCTGGTCCTTCGCTCCCAGCGGGACCATGGGACCCGCCCCCGAAGACCCAGACTTGCCGCCCCCAAAGCAGCTGGAGTGCTGCCCCTCTCCGTTGGCCGCCCCAAGCACCTGCTTGCTGGGCTGGTGCCTGGAGCCGGCCCTGGGTCAGAGCCAGAGACAGTCAGGTGCAAGGCAGGGGTAGAAGTCAGAGTCAACATCAGGGGTAGGGCATAGGAGCAGGGACCAGGAGTGAGGCAGGAACTGGGCAGAGGTGGGGGTCTGGGATAAGGAGGGCAGGGGGTAGGAACAGATTGGGAGGCAAGGCTCAGGGCAGTAGGCAGGGGACAGTGCAGCAGCAGTCAGCCAGGGATTGACCTAGTTGCTCAGACAACTTCCTGTTTCTGGTTTAAGTAGGGCATCCCAGCCAATCGGTGGGGCAGAAGTCTCCCCCAATCTGGAGCTTTGTGGGGCCCTTTGTGAAGCAGAGCATTGCTGGCCCGCTTCTGCAATCATTCAGGTGAGCTGCTGGGTGGTGGTCGTGGTCTGAGCCCTGCCTGGGGACCCAGGGCCGCCCAGAGAGGGGGGGGGGGCAAGTGGGGCAATTTGCCCCAGTCCCCGGGCCGTGCAGGGGCCCCGCGAGCCCTGGCCCGGCGGCGGTCCGGGTCTTCGGTGGCATTTCGGCGGCGGGGGGTCCTTCTGTGCTGCCGAAGACGCGGAGTGACTGAAGGGCCCCCCGCCACCGAAATGCCCTGCGAGCCCTGCCCCGGTGGGGGTCCGGGTCTTCGGCGGCATTTTGGCGGCGGGGGTCCCTTCAGTCGCTCCGGGTCTTCGCCGGCATTTCGGCGGCGGGTCCTTCAGTGCTGCCGAAGACGCAGAGTGAGTACAAGCGCTGCAGCTCCCCCGCTTTGCCCCAGGCCCCCTGAATCCTCTGGGCAGCCCTGTGGGGACCCTCAGGTCTAGGTTCAAGGCCCAGGATCCCTCACATCAGCCCCTCTCCTTGGAAGTAGGGGCTGGGTTTTCCAGGCTGGTTTTTGTGGAAGGTGTTTACCAGGTCAGGAGTGTGGACATTCTTTGCCAGGTCCCAGGAGCACTCTTTGGGACTGTAGCCTTCCCAAGCCATAAGATGCCAGAGTCTAACCCGTCTGATTCTGGCATCAAGGATCTCACGGAGAATATAGTCATCATGGTCATGAACATGTACTGGTGTGGGGTGATGGTTGGGAGCGGTGAGGGAATGGGTCCTGAATGAGGGGCTTCAGGAGTGATGTATGGAAAACTGGGTGTATTTGGAGAGAATGGGGCAAGTTGAGTTCAAAGATGACTGGGCTAATGTGCTGGAGAATGCGGTAGGGGCCAAAGAGCTGGTAGTCCAATTTATGAGATGGCCTGTTCGTGTGTATGTTTTTTGTTGAGAGCCATACCTTCTGGCCTAGCAAAAGGGTAGGCCCCTCCTGTCATTGACAGTCTGCATGTTGTTTCTTTCTTCTAGGTGTCCTCCAGGTGAACTTTTAGGTCATCTTGGGTTTGACATATATTGTGTCTAGTCCAGGGCTGCTGGGTTGTGGGAAGTTGTGGTTAGCTCCAGGTAAAACCAAGGATGGAACCCATAGTTTGAAAAAAAAAAATGGCTTTGCACTGTAGAAGCATGTTCTGCATTATTGTACGTGAACACTTCCTGAGGTAGCAGCAAGAACCCTTTGTTCTGGTGGAAGTTTATGTAGTGTCGAAGATACTGCTCCAGAATCTGGTTGGTTCTCTCCACTTGACCATTTGTCTGAGGGTGGTAGGTGGAAGAGAGGCAGGAGCAGATGCCCAAAATCTAGAGAGCTTCTCACATAAAGTGGGAGATAAATCACACATCGTGCTCAGAGACCATGTGCTGTGGGAGGCCATGGAGGCAGACAACTTGGTCCACACAGAGCTGGGCAGTTTCCTGGGAGAAGGTTAGGCCAGTGCCGGGGTGAATGTGCCATCTTTGTGAGGTGGCCCACTACTGTCAGAGTGGTAAAAAAACCACCGGACTCGGGTAGTTCTACTAGCAAATCTAAGGCAATGACTGCCCAGGGGCCGGGGGAGTCTCGAGGGGCTGCAGGAGTTCAAGGGTTCCCAGGGGTTTATTGTGCAGTGCCTTGGAGTGGGTACATACATTGCAACACAGGCCTACATGTGAGGCCACCAGAAGATATGAGAGACAAGGCGCTGAGTTTTAAAACAGCCAAAATGTCCTGCCGGGGGTGTGTGTGTGTGTGTGTGTGATGGCACACTGGTAGGGCTGTAGTCCTTGGAGGCCTAGGGAGAACATATATATGCTCATTCAGTAGGTTACCCTGTCTCGGACATCGTGGGGATCCTTATTATGGCTTTCTGCTCGACTGGAGGGATTCCCTGGGCAAAGGCTGATCATATGAGGGTGAGCAGATCTTGGTGGGGAGCCATGCCCAGAAAGTTCTGAGGCTTGAGGATGGAGGAGGTTTTTGGGTTCAAGTCTTTAAGATCAGCGTTCCTTCTGGGACAAAGTGTCAGCCTTGATAGTTTGGGTTCCTGGATGAGAGGAGATTGCAAAATCAAAGTGCAAAAAGAATAAGGACCACCGAAGTTGTTGTTGGTCGGAGGCCTTGGCCCTATGCAGATATGTGAGGTTCCTATGATCGGTGTACACCTGGACAGACTATCGGGCCTCTGCTAGATAGTGGTGCCACTCTGTGAAGGCCGTCTTAATTGCCAGGAGTTCTTTGACCAAAATTTCAAGACATGTGGGCGCAGCAATTGTTGAGGATTGTGCCTTTGGGGTAGAACCGCTCTGATCGCCAGGTTGGAAGCTCTTGCTTTGATGATGAAGGCTTATGTGGTGTCGGGATGGACCACTTTGGGAGTGGTGGTAAACGCAAGTTTTAATTGCTTGAAGGCCTGCTGGGCCTTGGGAGACCACAGGAACCTGGTGTTTTTGAGGAGCAAGGCAGTGAGAGGGGCGATCCGCTCCAAGAACTTTGGGATGAACCGAAGATAGACGTTTGCGAACCCAGGAAAGGCTGCAGTTCATGAACGTTCCATGGTGCTCCCCCATTCAAGGACTGCCTTTATCTTGAGTGGGTCTATTTCAGTACCCGCGGGAGATAGGATGACCCTAGGAATTCTATGGAGAACTGATCAAAGGCACATTTTTCTAGCTTCATATAGAGACCGGACGGAACAGACATGCGTGCTGTGTTGTTTGGCACTGTCTGAAAAGATCAGTATGTCACCATGTATTGGCCCACAATGTTCCAGAGCACATCATTAATAAATGCTGAAACATCGCAAGCATTTGTCAAACCAAAGGGCATCACGAGATATTCAAAGTGCCCATAATGTGTTCAAATGGAGGGTTTCCATTCGTCCCCAGCTCTAACTTGTACTAGGTTGTGTGCCGCCTGGAGGGCTAGCTTTGTCTGTACCCAGGCGGTGCTCGTGTGGTCCATTAGCTCGGGGATTGGTGGTAACGGGTATGGGTTTCTAATGGTGACCTGATTCAGGGCCTGATAGTCTGAGGCTTCCAACCTTTTTTTTTAATAACAAAAAGGACTGGGGCTCCGGCAGGCAAAGTGGACTTAGGAATAAAGCCCTTGGCTAGCTGGAGCAGAGTGTGGCCAGTTCGGGCTCCGACATGGTGTCCATACACCTGAATGTCTGCCCCTGGTTGTAGCTCAACTGGGCAGCCATAGTCCCTGTGTGGGGCAAGGTGTCTGCAGGCGGTTTGACAACATCTTTGCAGTCGCTGTATTTGGATGGAAGTTGAGGACTGGAATCAGTGGGCGGCTCTGTGGGGCCAGCTACCCTTGTGTGCGACTGCTGGGGTACTGTGTGCTGCCCACTTCCTGGGGTCAAGCAGTGCTGCTGGCAGAATTGTGAGATTTTAGCTTGTGCCAGCTGAGAAGGGAGTTATGGTGGGCCAGCCACGAGAGACCCAGGATGAGGGGAAGTGCGGGGAATGGATGGCACTGCATGCAGGTCTCTCAATGACCTTGGATAGGAACGGTATCACTACCTGGTCTCTTGGAAATGCAGGGGAGGAGAACAGGGCATGCAGGAGGAACACGTTCACTGGCTGTTCCTGCAGAAACAATTGATGGTGAAACAATTCACGGCAAAATTCAAATTGTCAGCAGTAGGCTTCCGGGTCACCCCTCTGAGATGGGGGTGGGTGGGTGGTTCACAGCCCTCCAAATGACAATTTCAGGCTGTGGGCAGGCTCAGGATGCAGCCCTATCTTGCTCTGTGCTCAGCTCACTTTCTGGAGAACTCTCCTCTGAGAAGGGCAGGCAGCCACCTTCCACAGAATGCAGCTGTGCAGCAGAGGGATTGCACAGACAATCACTGGGCAGCAGGAGGGCAGGATACATGGACCCTGGCCAGCATTAGGGCAGGAGCATGCAGCAGTGCTGGTCGACACTGAGGCTGTCAGTTGAGCTAAAGTATTTGCTGACATAACTCCTAGAGGAACAGCGTGAAGAGCCTGTTGTGTGTGGGGCCCTTGTCTGACTGGATGTCATAAGAACATAAGAAAAGCCGTACCGGGTCAGACCAAAGGTCCATCTAGCCCAGTATCTGTCTGCCGACAGTGGCCAATGCCAGGTGCCCCAGAGGGAGTGAACCTAACAGGCAATGATCAAGTGATCTCTCTCCTGCCATCCATCTCCATCCTCTGACGAACAGAGGCTAGGGACACCATTCTTACCCATCCTGGCTAATAGCCATTTATGGACTTAGCCACCATGAATTTATCCAGTCCCCTTTTAAACATTGTTATAGTCCTAGCCTTCACAACCTCCTCAGGTAAGGAGTTCCACAAGTTGACTGTGCGCTGCGTGAAGAAGAACTTCCTTTTATTTGTTTTAAACCTGCTGCCTATTAATTTCATTTGGTGACCCCTAGTTCTTGTATTATGGGAATAAGTAAATAACTTTTCCTTATCCACTTTCTCAACATCACTCATGATTTTATATACCTCTATCATGTCCCCCCTTAGTCTTCTCTTTTCCAAGCCGAAGAGTCCCAGCCTCTCTAATCTCTCCTCGTATGGGACCCTCTCTAAACCCCTAATCATTTTAGTTGCCCTTTTCTGAACCTTTTCTAGTGCTAGAATATCCTTTTTGAGGTGAGGAGACCACATCTGTACACAGTATTCGAGATGTGGGCGTACCATGGATTTATATAAGGGCAATAATATATTCTCTGTCTTATTCTCTATCCCCTTTTTAATGATTCCTAACATCCTGTTTGCTTTTTTGACCGCCTCTGCACACTGCGTGGACATCTTTAGAGAACTATCCACAATGACGCCAAGATCTTTTTCCTGACTCGTTGTAGCTAAATTAGCCCCCATCATGTTGTATGTATAGTTGGGGTTATTTTTTCCAATGTGCATTACTTTACATTTATCCACATTAAATTTCATTTGCCATTTTGTTGCCCAATCACTTAGTTTTGTGAGATCTTTTTGAAGTTCTTCACAATCTGCTTTGGTCTTAACTATCTTGAGTAGTTTAGTATCATCTGCAAACTTTGCCACCTCACTGTTTACCCCTTTCTCCAGATCATTTATGAATAAATTGAATAGGATTGGTCCTAGGACTGACCCTTGGGGAACACCACTAGTTACCTCTCTCCATTCTGAGAATTTACCATTAATTCCTACCCTTTGTTCCCTGTCCTTTAACCAGTTCTCAATCCATGAAAGGACCTTCCCTTTTATCCCATGACAGCTTAATTTACGTAGGAGCCTTTGGTGAGGGACCTTGTCAAAGGCTTTCTGGAAATCTAAGTACACTATGTCCACCGGATCCCCCTTGTCCACATGTTTGTTGACCCCTTCAAAGAACTCTAATAGATTAGTAAGACACGATTTCCCTTTACAGAAACCATGTTGACTCTTGCTCAAGAGTTTATGTTTTTCTATGTGTCTGACAATTTTATTCTTTACTATTGTTTCAACTAATTTGCCCGGTACCGACGTTAGACTTACCGGTCTGTAATTGCCGGGATCACCCCTAGAGCCCTTTTTAAATATTGGCGTTACATTAGCTAACTTCCAGTCATTGGGTACCGAAGCCGATTTAAAGGACAGGTTACAAACCTTAGTTAATAGTTCCGCAACTTCACATTTGAGTTCTTTCAGAACTCTTGGGTGAATGCCATCTGGTCCCGGTGACTTGTTAATGTTGAGTTTATCAATTAATTCCAAAACCTCCTCTAGTGACACTTCAATCTGTGACAGTTCCTCAGATTTGTCACCTACAAAAGCCAGCTCAGGTTGGGGAATCTCCCTAACATCCTCAGCCGTGAAGACTGAAGCAAAGAATCCATTTAGTTTCTCCGCAATGACTTTATCATCTTTAAGCGCTCCTTTTGTATTTTGATCATCAAGGGGCCCCACTGGTTGTTTAGCAGGCTTCCTGCTTCTGATGTACTTAAAAAACATTTTGTTATTACCTTTGGAGTTTTTGGCTAGCCGTTCTTCAAACTCCTCTTTGGCTTTTCTTATTACACTCTTGCACTTAAGTTGGCAGTGTTTGTGCTCCTTTCTATTTGCCTCACTAGGATTTGACTTCCACTTTTTAAAGGAAGTCTTTTTATCTCTCACTGCTTCTTTTACATGGTTGTTAAGCCACGGTGGCTCTTTTTTAGTTCTTTTACTGTTTTTCTTAATTTGGGGTATACATTGAAGTTGGGCCTCTATTATGGTGTCTTTAAAAAGGGCCCATGCAACTTGCAGGGATTTCACTTTAGTCACTGTACCTTTTAACTTTTGTCTAACTAACCCCCTCATTTTTGTATAGTTCCCCCTTTTGAAATTAAATGCCACAGTGTTGGGCAGTTGAGGTGTTCTTCCCACCACAGGGATGTTGAATGCTATTGTATTATGGTCACTATTTCCAAGCGGTCCTGCTATAGTTACCTCTTGGACCAGCTCCTGCGCTCCACTCAGGATTAAATCTAGAGTTGCCTCTCCCCTTGTGGGTTCCCGTACCAGCTGCTCCATGAAGCAGTCATTTAAAGTATCGAGAAATTTTATCTCTGCATTTCGTCCTGAAGTGAAATGTTCCCAGTCAATATGGGGATAATTGAAATCCCCCACTATCATTGGGTTCTTAATTTTGATAGCCTCTCTAATTTCCCTTAGCATTTCATCATCACTATTACTGTCCTGGTCAGGTGGTCGATAATAGATCCCTAATGTTATATTTTTACTAGAGCATGACTTTTCTATCCATAGAGACTCTATGGAACATGTGGATTCGCTTAAGATTTTTACTTCATTTGAATCTACACTTTCTTTCACATATCGTGCCACTCCTCCCCCCGCACGGCCTGTTCTGTCAATGGGTTTGAGAGTATGAACTGCCCCATATGTCCTGCTGGGATGACTCTGAAACCTAATGATGCTGTTTTGAGTTCAGTCCACTATAAGAGCTCAGTATTATGAGGAGGAGGAGGGGGAGAAAGAGGCGATGAGTCTGCAACGGGGCTGCCTGGCAGTGGGTCCCTGAGGGCACAGGTCTGTGCTGAAGGGACGTCCCATGTAACGCCTTGTCTCAGCACCGGCAGGGT
This sequence comes from Platysternon megacephalum, assembly GCA_003942145.1. Taxonomy (NCBI): domain Eukaryota; kingdom Metazoa; phylum Chordata; order Testudines; family Platysternidae; genus Platysternon; species Platysternon megacephalum. The sequence continues at coordinate 1,541,140 of QXTE01000232.1, forward strand.
GAGCAGGAGGGTGAGCAGACCTGGGAACCAGGTGGGATGGACAGAGTACACAGAGCAGAGGTCACTGGCTCTCCTTGCAGGCCTAGTTCCAGAGAGAGAAGGATGGGCTGGGCAAGGAGCTCGGCACAGATGGGGTACTGGGCACCCTCCAAATGGTCTGGGACTTTGGTGTGGCATGTAACTGGGAGGAGACAGGGTGCTTGGGCGGTGCAGAGCCGGGGGATGGGCCTGGAGCTGAGTGCTCGGGGAGGCCCTGGAAAAGGCAGCACAGGAGCCATTCCTCGGGGTGACGGACAAGAGAGAAATGTATGCAGGGCCCAGCCTGGCACATGGGGAAGAACACGCCAAACTGGCTCCGGCTTGACTCCTCACGAAATGCACTCGCTTAATCCTGGCATACTCCATGCCTAGGAGAGATGCCAATGCTCCTCAGTTCTGACTCGCAGCCCCCCTGCTATCTCAGCCCTGGGCTCCCCACTCCCAGCTCTGCTAATGCCTCTCAATCCTGACCCGCAGCCTCCTGTTATTCCAGCCCTGGGCTTCCCACCCCAGCTCTGCTAATGCCTCTCAATCCTGACCTGCAGCCCCCCGCTACCCCAGCCCTGGGCTGCCTCCCTCCCCCACAGCTCTGCTGACGCCCCCCCAAACCCAACCTGTGGTACACCCAAAATCCAGTCTGCAGAGATGACCCGTGCCTGCTGATAGTAGGGGGCACAACCCTGGAACAGCTCAAGTCATGCCCCTGGAAAGCAGCAGCATCTCCCTGCAGCTGCCAGCTGTTCCTCCTGCCTCTGCCTCTCCCCGCCCAGCACAGCTTGCAGGCTCAGCTGCCCCACAGAGAGGGGGCCCAACCGCACCATGTGACCGATCAATCTTGGGAGGCATGTGACCCCACATGCCCCCCACACGTCACCTCTACCAGACTGTGCCATCTCTGTCCATCATATGGGGAGGGGCATATCCCCTTTCCGAGATCCTCCCCGCACCATGGCACTGGCACTTGGTGCCTCCTTGGGAGACGAGCGTGCCCCCTCCCCACACACTGCCGTATTGTAACACCAGTGATCGGTGTAAGTTTGTTTTCTTGGCCCCAGCTGAGGCAACTCCTCCGAGACTCTGTCAGCTCAGGAGCTGCTTGTTTGGTGCTCACTGCGACTCGGAGCAGAGAATTCCCCAGGGCCAGCCCCAGGGCAGAAGCGGAAGGTCTGCTCGGGGCCAGGAGTTGCTTTAATATGATGTTCTCACTTTTACGTGTGCACCATGTAAATGTTTATGGGCTGCAAATGAGAATCCCAGGGCTGCAGAGCTGGAAGGGCCCTCGATCCAGTCCCTTGCCCCACGCCGAGGCTGGACCAGGCACACCTAGACCATCCCCAACAGGGGCTTGTCTAATATGAGCACTCGCAGGTGGCACAATCCGCAGCCCCGTGAACGGGCTCCCAGCAGGGGAGAAGGTCCATAGGACGAAGGCCAGGACCTAGCAAATGCCACTCCCTACTCTGGGTCCACATCCCAGAGGGAGAGGACACGTGCACACCTTGTTCTCACAGCCCTCCATTAGCTGGGGCAGAACGGCACTGTCAGACACCACTGGCCTTCGTGCCCCTGTGGGGTCCCTGCAATACCCGGCACCTATACATTGCTCCGGGGGAGCCGCCAGCTCCAGGGGGGCGGCCCTCTCCCTGCGCGAGCCACAAAACACCTGCAGGCCAAGAGCACGACTGGAAGCCCTGGCCTGCCCTCAGCAGGAGTCCCAAGCACAGAGCCTCTCCCCGCCTGCTGCGGCGTACCTGGGCCACCCATGTCCTCGCTGTCACCATCCTCCTGCCCGTCCACGTCCTGCTGGGTGTGCTGCAGGCTCAGCTTGTGGCAGACCTCGAAGGCCTGCCCCACGGTGCGGACGATGCGCATGGCCTGGCTCTGGGGCAGAGGAGAGAGGAGCTGTGATGACGGTCCATAGGGATCGTGCACCAAACCGCTGCAGTTGCTGACAGCACGGGAGGCTTTGCTGACCAGAACCCCTGGGAGCATCCTGAGGCTGAGCCGGAGCCCTGGATGGCTCGAGGGCCCAGGGCTCTGCAAAGCCACCCCTCTCCAGCCACCCCCTAGTCCATGCACAAAGGGAGAGCTCTGATCTACCTTGGGGCCCTGTGGCATCATGGTCTCTAAGGCCCTGATCCAGCGAGGCTCCTAGGAACATGCCAAACTTTCAGCCCTGAGTGCTACCTCCAGAGGAGCTGCACTGGAGTTGGCAACAGTGGGTGATTTCTGTCTCGAATGCCTCTGGCCCTGGCTGCACAGCTCTGCCCTCCGCACAGTTCAGATCATGCCTCCACTGGCCTCTGGCCTTAGCTGGCGTTTGTCCAGCTTCGGCTCCAGGTGTCATTCTAAGCGCTCCGCCCCTCGCTCGGTGGCTGCCGACTCCCAGATGTCGAGGATCTCTAGCAGGGATGTCAAATATCACACGGTTCCCGGTGCAGCCCCACAGCGCGATCCATTGCTGCCCATCCCCTCTCGGTGAGGGGCCCCGCCTTGGTGCACAGGGCGGGGTGAGGGGGGAACAGCTGGGGGCTTTTCCCCACTGCCCTGACAGGGAGGGGAGGGGAGAGGTGATGGCCGCAGCTCTCTGAGAACAGCAGGCCGGGGCAGTGTGGTCCTGCCCTAAGGGGTCTCGCAGCCGCATCAGCCTCATGCCCTGGGTTCCTGCACATCCAAACCAGCCGGCGTGGCTAGTCCCTTCGAGGCCTGGGGAATGGCAGCTCTCCCAGAACACAGCCTGAGCCTTGCAGCTCCTGTGCGATGGAGATAGCTTGGCCGCCCGCTGCGCCCTCTGACCCATCAGTCACAGTATCAGCACCCCTGCCCTGCCCGCAGTGAGTCGCGTCAGGTACTGGGAGGGGAGAGAAGCAGTGAGGAGCTGGGGGGTGGCTTCGCAGCTCTGGGCCGGCTCTAGGTTTTTTGCCGCCCCAAGCAAAAAACAACAACAAACAAACAAAAAAAACCACCTCCGAGAGCGCAACTGCCGAAGCTGGAATGTGCCCCTGAAATTGTGCCGTCCCAAGCACGTGCTTGGTTTTCTGGTGCCTAGAGCCGGTCCTGTCGCAGCCCAGGCCAGGCAAATCCGCTGATCCCAGGGGTGTGGCACCAAGAACCCCCCACTGCAGTGAGAGGACTCTGCTGGCTCTGCCCAGCGCACGATGGGACAATGGCTGTGGGGAGGCTGGGCAGATCCTTGCTGGCCAGTCCCAGAGGAAGTGGCCAGAAGGCTCTGTACAGCAGGGTGTGTGAGGAGGGGGCTGAGCACTGCTGGCCTTACCGTGCCTCCGAGGCAAGGCACACCTGGAGCTCCCAGGTCTCTGCCTTGCTGCAGGCTGGTGGTGGCGCTGGAGGAAGAATCCGGGAGCTCCGGGGTATCCAAGAAACAGCCATTCCCCAGGACCTCCCCATGGGCACAGCGCGTTTGAGTCAGCAGCATCGCCACACCCCACCCTGCACCCTCCCAGAGACCCCGCATCCCCACAGCCCCGCCGCAGGTACCTTCTTCTTGGACTTGAAGACGTTACACCTGAAGACGTTGCTGGAGCCGTCTCTGGCGATGTAGCTGAAGATCTTCAGGTCCTGGGAGTCGTGAGACACGTAGAATATCCTGCAGGGAGAGATGGGAGGGACGTCTGCAATGCAAGCCCCATCTGTGGTGCTCAGCGGGCCAGAAGGCCTCACTCACGCTGCTTGTGGGGCAGGTGCTCGCAGTACTCATGGCTGAGCCAATCCACTGCTCAATGGTGAGCATGGCCTGCCCCTGCTCCCAGCCCTTCCCACTACCCCTATCAGCACCAGCACCGTGCTGGCTGGGGGGGCCACACAGCAGCCAGCAATGCAGCTGTGACTGGCCGGCAGCTCATCAGTGACTCACAGGTGACTGGGCCCCACAGACCCTCACAGTGAAAGGGAATGGGCCACCATATTGTGTGGACACCTGCCGTCTTCCCTAGTCATGTTTCCTCCCCCTTCCCCACACCTGGCCCTGCCAGTGCCCCCCACCTAGCCAGCAGCACCCTGTTAGCCCAGCCCTGCCCCTACAGGGCTCTGCCACCCTGGCCAGCAGCATCCACTAGCCCAGCTCTGCCCCCACAGGGCTCTGCCCCCTTGGCCAGCAGCACCCGCTCGGCCAGCCCTGCTAGTGCAGCTGCAGTGATGGGGTGTAATGGGGAGGAAGCCCCTGAGGGCCTCCCCACTGGGCCAGAAGGCGGATTTGGGGCATGTGCCCTTCAGGAGCTCTCCAAAGCAGCCAGCTCCCTGGGCAAGCTAAGAGTCGGGCAATGACGGTGCCCAGTGGGGGAAGGCAAGGGGCTGGCACAGAGCACGTGCTAACCCCTGCCTTGGTTGCTGGCAGAGCATGGAGCCCTGCCCTTCCCTCCCGTTGCAGGAGCTCTGTGTCTCAGCCACAAGGCCCAGCGGGCCTAAGGCCTGTCGGGGTCCAGGGCCGCGCCGCTCCGCTCCCCTGCCCCAGGTTTGGAGGAGCACCAGTGGGCGGCTCTAATCCGTGCCAGAGAACGGTTTTCCCTCGAAGCGGCTCATTCACAGGGGCTCAGTGACTCCTGGCCTGGCTCCGATTCGGCTGCCTGTCTGGGGCGACCTTGGGGGCCCTAAAATTCCAGCACCTACACTGCAGATGATCCCCGTCTGGGTTCTATGTATGGGGCCCAGTGGGCTGTGTGTCAGAGCCAGCATGCCCAGGGCAGTGGGTGGGCAGCGTCACAGCCCAGGACAGCTCCAGGCACCCCCAGGGCACTGACTGGGCTGTGTGAGAGCCCACGGCAGCTCCAGGCACCCCCAGGGCACTGACTGGGCTGTGTGAGAGCCCACGGCAGCTCCAGGCACCCCCAGGGCACTGGCTGGGCAGCGTCACAGCCCAGGGGAGCCGCATGCCACCTTGAGGGGCTCTTACCTGTAGATGGGATCCTGCATCACCAGCATTTTGCTCTCGTCCCAGTTCCACTCTCTTTTCTGCAATGAAAGCAGCTGTAAATGAGGATGTTAGGTGCTGTCCATACCTCATTAGCACAGCGCAGTACAGGGCCCTTTAAATCTTGCCTTCCTTCTACATTTGACCTTCCTGCCCCTTCTTTACAATGCTTGACCTGGGCCCACTTCCATTCTGCCAAGGCATCACTCCTGTCCTCCGCAATTGCCTTCTCTCCTGTGTTCTGCTTGCTCCTCTGACTCCGATGGCAGGTGCCAGGGGAGTTGTAGGCATCCCTTGGGCCAGCCAGCACTCCAAGGCATTCACGGCTTTGAGAGGCAAATCAAAAGGGGGGGGGGGGCACTTCAGTGCTTGTCGATATGACTGGAGGGAGTGCTGCAGAGAGCCAGACAGCGTATCCAGGTGCTGTGCCAACTCCCAAAGAGAGCTCTTCTGGTGCACCACAGTCCTGTCCTGCTATTCCAGCCCTGGGATCCACACATACAGCTCTGGCAATGCCCCTTACCAGCTCCCCACCATTCCAGCCCTGGGCTCCCCATACTCAGCATTGCTGAGCTATTCAATAGGGGGGAGGGATAGCTCAGTGGTTTGAGCATTGGCCTGCTAAACCCAGGGTTGTGAATCCAATCCTTGAGGGGGCCATTTAGGGATCTGGGGAAAAAATCTGTCTGGGGATTGATCCTGCTTTGAGCAGGGGGTTGGACTAGATGACCTCCTGAGGTCCCTTCCAACCCTGATATACTATGATTCTATGACCCAGAGCCCTGAGCCTTTAGACACACAATGATGCCAGTGCCCCATTGCTCTGACCCGCACTGTCCCCATTCTGAGTCTCTTGGGAGCACTGGCTGCCACGTCCCCAGCCCTGTGAGGGGTCTGGGCAGCCCCCAAAGTGTGCCAGGTGCTTTCCAAACCCACCCCAGACAAGGGACTGCCTGGAGGCCTGGCCATTGATTTCACTCATTGCCCACAGCTCTGCGTGTCGCAGCCCCAGCACTGAAACAGCCCATGGGGCAATGCACCTGCTGCTCCCAGGAAGGCCGATGAAGCCAAGTCAATACTGGGAAGAGGTGGCCAGTCAAGGCGCCCAGCTTTGACTGGCTCCTGCAGCGGGACGCACTGCTTCCCAGCAGCTGGGGCATACGAGCCCAGGCCTGGAGTAGGAAGCTAGAGGTGCCCAAGCAGATCAGACCCACAACCCACTGCTCCACTGCCCTGACTCTGACCGCGGCCAGCACCAGCTACTTCAAAAGACAGGGCAGGAAGCTGGCTGGTGGACAATTATTTATTAACCTGCCCCTCAGGGAAACGCCTTCCCGACCCCACCAGTATGTGGTGGGCTCATGCCCAAAGCAGGAGGGTCCCATCTCCTGTAACTATGGGTGTTTCCCTTATCCCTGTGATCTCTAATCCTCCTTAGCTGCTGGCCTCAGTGACATCCTGTGCCAGTGAGTTCCACAAGATAATGACATGCTCATCTTACAAGATGTCCTTTGAGTGGTGTAAATGTGCTGTCTTTTCCCTTGCTCTTGTGTTGTGTGTGTGTGGGTGGGTGGGTCTGTGTGTGTGTGTGAGCAGTGTGCCATTTACCTTCTCCATCCCATTCTCTACTTGGTACCCCGTATCCTGTCCCCTCTTGACTCCCCTTTACAGCAGACAGACCCATCTTCGCACAGCCGCCTCTCCAGCCCTCCAAGCCGCTTCCAAGCGATGGGCTGTGCCCCGCCGCCCTCCCAGATCAGTTGCACGGGGCCCTGTCCTCAGGCTACCTCCAAACTGAGCTGGCTGTGCACAGACTGCTGTGGAGCCTGGTTCCATGCAGCTGGGGGGCACAGTGCTGCCAGCTGGGCCCCAGTGCAGCCTCTCTGCATGGTTCAAGTGCTGCCCAGGCTCTGCCCCAGCCCGTGGCAGTGGCTACATGTGTTCCTTAGCGCCCTGAAGCATTCTGAGCACTTCTCAAATGGGGCCACCAGTCCCGGATCTGTTCAGAGGGACTGTGCTCTGGGTCCTTCTCCATGAGACGCTCCCATCCACACAAACAACCCCATGGTTTACAATTTAAGTGCTCAGTTTGCAATGTTGGCCACCCCATTCCCCCAGAGATGGACGCTCCTTCTGTGAGGAATTCCCCACCCTTCCCCTGAATGCAACAGTAGAGTTAACCAGCCAAAACGGGGGGGGAATTATAACCCTCTGGCTGCCCACACAGCTTCACCTCTGCTCCGGGGAACTTCCACACAGCCTTCAATGACAGGAGCATGTGCTGCTCCTCAGGTACTACAGCAGAATACACGAGATCAGTGATAACAACCCTGCCAGCCATGCTCCGCTAATAAATCCTCCTGCAAGTCCATAATGTCTCATGCGGCGAGGACAGCCTGAGATGCTGTGATACGACAGGGCTGAGCCGATCCAAGGGGCAGGGTGCAGGTTTCAGTGCAGACCCATCTCAGCAGTCATTGACTTTGCAGTGCTTAGCTGTACAGCTCTAGTGTTGTGTGAACATCACCACCCCACTGGAACGTGCTGGGTGGGGTGAGGGGCCATACTCCCCACACTGGCCCTCAGGGGGCTGAGTTAGGCCAAGTGGGCCCAATCAGCCAATCAGATGGGCCTAACACAGAGCCAGGAGGCTGGCAACAGTGCCAGCCCCACTCCCTGAGGTAGGGATAGGGTTGCCAACTTTCTATTTGCAAAAAACCAAACAGCCTTGCCCTGCCCTGCCCCTTTACCAAGGCCCTGCCCCTTCTCTAGGGCCCCCCCTGTTGCTCGCTCTCCCCCACCCTCACTCACTAGCACATTTTCACCAGGCTGGGGCAGGGGGTTGGGGTGCGTGGGAGGGGGTGAGGGCTCTGGGCTGGGGATTGGGGTGTGGGAGGGGGTGCAGGGTGTGGGCTCTTGGAGGGAGTTTGGGAGTGGGCTCAGGGCTGGGGGTTTGAGTGCAGGGGGGTGAGGGCTCCAGCTGGGGTTGCGGGCTCTGGGGTGGGGCCGGGGATGAGGGGTTTGGGGTGCGGGAGGAGGCAGGGCTGGGGGTGCGGGAGGGAATTCGGGGTACGGGCTCCCCGCAGTGCTTACCTCAGGTGCCTCCCCGGAAGTGGTGACATGTCCCTGCAGCTACTAGGAGCAGGGGTGGCCAGGGAGGCTCCGCACGCTGCCCCTGAGCACCAGCTCTGCAGCTCCCATTGGCCTGGAACCGCGGCCAATGGGAGCTGCAGGGACAGAGCCAGTGCTTGGGGGCAGCTTGCAGAGCTTCCCGGGCCCATCCTGCACTTAGGAACCGCAGGGACATGTCACCACTTCCTGGGAGGCGCCTGAGGTGAGTGCTGCGGGGAGCCAGCACCCCGAATCCCCTCCTGCACCCTAGCCTGCCTGGGGACGACTGGACTTTTAATGGTCTGGTCAGCAGTACTGACCGGAGCCGCCAAGGTCCCTTTTCGACTGGGCGTTCTGATCGAAATCTGGACACCTTGCAACCCTAGGTAGGGGAGAAAGAAGCTGGGGGGAGAGAAGACGGTGGCAGAGAGGCTCACCTGAACTGTGCACTGCAGGGAGCTGGGCTGGAACTTGGAGTAGGGGTGGAATCTCCATCCTTAGAGGTTTTTAAGGCCCTGGCTGGGATGATTTAGTTGGGGTTGGTCCTGCTTTGAGCAGGGGGTTGGACTAGATGACCTCCTGAGGTGTCTTCCAACCCTAATATTCTATGATTCTATGGGCCCGGTTCCCCTCCCAGCTGCTGAGGGAGCAGCACCTGGGGCAGTGAATGGGAAGGCAGTCGGGGTCACTGATGGAGTGACACTGTCAGGGCAGCGGGCATGGGGGCTGCCTGACACTTTCTGTGACTTTGAAAGACACCCCGGCCGGGGAAACCATGGAGTACGCTGGCCGGAGGGCCAAGCCGCTGAGGGGAGGCTACAGTGCCTGGAATGAGAGAGGGGCCGCAGAGGGAGAAAGCCAAAGTGATGCAGTGCGACTGCTGGATGGGGCGTTAGCTTGGCAGAGCTAATCCCCAGAACTGCCAGGAGACGGCACCATCTGTGCTGGAGCTCGGCCTGCTCAGTAATCAAACCCCAGCCCAGCCCTTTTAGAGAAGCCTGCAGGTGTTCAGTATTCAGGGCCCAACCCTCAGGACACTGGTGAGCAGAGCCTGCTGATTCCCACAGGGATTGCCACACTTCGACTGCCAAGGCACCAGCTGCATGATGGGAGACCAGAAAATTTGGACTTACTGCTAATATGCTGGGCTCCTCATGGGTTAGCTTCGCCTTGGCACACAGCTTGCCTGGGACTGCAGTTTCCATAGGTTTAAAGCTTTGGAAATAATGTGTCTGAGGCAGCACCCAGGGGCAGCCGTCTGGGTGCCAAATGCTGGGTGTGCCAGCTGCCTCTGGGCATGGCTAATTCATCAGGCATGACTCCAGGTTAGAGGATTCCTTCTTCATGAGAGGAACAGGTGTCAATGCCCTTCAGGGGCCAGTGCAGCCCCCCACCCCATGGAGAACTCCGAGGCCATCACACGGCTGTAATTACTGATACGGGCCCAGTCAGAACGGGAAGCTCAGTGACTCCCCTGGCCTCTTTCAGGCCCTCTAATGAGCCGCAGCTGGAGGGAGCCCAGTAAGGAGGTTACTGACCCGTAGCGGGAGGTTCTTCGAGATGCGTGGTCCCTGTCTGCATACCACTGTGGGTTACGCATGCGCCATGTGCCCGGAGCTGGAGAATGTGAAAGTCAGGTCTGCTGGTCCGCACATGTGCCCTGACTCGCCTCGTGCCTCCGACTGAGGGGATAAAGGGCGGGGCAGACCAACTGCTTCTCCAGTTCCTTCTCCCCAATCTGCAGCAGAGGGGAAGGAGGGCAGGGAGTAGAATACAATTAGGGACCATACATCTCAAAGAACCTCCAGTTACCAGTAAGTAACATCCTCTTCTTCTTCGAGTGCTGTTCCCTACTGTATTCCACCAGGGGAGCAGTGGGAGGAGGGTGTGAAGAGGACGACGGCTGGGATGAGCGAAGGACAGCCATTCCAAAGGAGGCACCAGCAGAGGAGACCTGGCCTGGGCATAGTGTCTCGTGAATGGGGCCCCACGTGGCTGCTTCACAGACATTAGGAGGGGCACCTCCTGAAGCACTGCCAGAATTGCTGCTTGTGCTCTCCTGGAATGAGCTCTTACCCCTGGGGTGGGGGGAGAGGGTTCGATAGCTGGTGAATTAATGGTGAATTTTCTGTAACTTGAAGCCTTTAAACCATGATTTGAGGATGTCAGTAACTCAGCCAGAGGTTAGGGGTCTGTTACAGGAGTGGGTGAAGTTCTGTGGCCTGTGATGTGCAGGAGGTCAAACTAGATGAGCATGATGGTCCCTTCTGACCTTAGAGTCTGTGGGTCTGTGAGCTGATAGCAGAGCAGAATGCAGCCAGAGATCCATTTGGAGAGCCTCTGGGTGGAGCTAGCCTGTCCCCTGAGTCTTTCCGTTATAGCAATGAACAGTCTTGGGGACTTCCTGATTGGTCTTGTTCTGTGTAGGTTAAAGGCCAAGGCCCGCCACACATCGAGGGTGTGGAGTCTCTGCTCCTGTCAGGAAGTGTGTGGTTTAGGAAAGAACACAGGTAAGTGGATCAATTGGTTCAAGTGAAACTGAAAGAAAATTTGGGGTGTAAATGTAACAAAACCTTATCTTTATGGAATACAGAGTTCAGAGGATCTGCCATCGTCGCTCCAAGCGCACCAATCCTTCCGACTGAGGTGATGCCTAAAAGGAACACAATCTTCACAGAGAGCAGGGACATGGAGCAGGAATCTAGGGGTTCTAAGGGTGGCCTTTTGAGTGCAGAGAGAACAAGGTTCAAGTCCCACTGAGGGACAGGCTTGGGAACGGGGGGATGGTTCTGATTATTCCAAAATCTGGTGGTCAGTGGGTGAGTGAAGACCGAGTGCCCTTGAAAGGGAGAATGGCACACACTGATCACTGCCAGGTGGACTCGTGAGGAGCTGATGAATAGGCCAGATGTCTTTAGAGAAAGGATGTACCCACAATCAGAGGGATACCTGTATTTTGTGGAAGAATATTCTTTTGATGCACCGAAGAAGAAAAACGTTTCCACTTTTCCAGCTAACACTGTCTAGTGGAATCCTTCCTACTATTGGAAAGTACGTCTCATATAGCTGTGGAACATGAGTGTTCTAAGGACGATGCCCATCCAAAACCCAAGCCCTGAGGTGAAGCAAACATGAATCAAGGCGCTCGATCTTGCTGTTCTGTTGGGTCAGGAGCTCGGGAAATGTCAGGAGAATGATCGGTACCTGGGATGATATGTGCAGGAGATTCGGGAACCAAAACTGTCTGGGCCAGGAAGGGGCGATCAGGATAACTCATGCTCTGTGCTACCTGATTTTGCATAGAACTCGTGGCAGGAGTGATAGCGGAAGGAATCATAGTTCAATTGATCTGACCAAGGGAGAATCAGAGCATCACCTTGAGAGTGGTGACCTCGGGCCCCTCTGGGGTAGCAGGTGGTGCATTTTCTGTTCCCTATGGAACAGACCCCTGGTTAAGGTTCCCCATAGATCAAGGATGTTGCACGGTACCGAGTCGTGGAGTTCCCACTCATGGTCAGCTAAAAATGCCTGCTGAGGGTGTCCAAGAGCATATTTTGTTTCCCAGGAAGGTAGGCTGCTGATAGGGTGCTCATGCACCAGTTCCACAAGATGACCTCTTCCACACACAGGGAGATGTATCTCGCTCCTCCCTGCTTGTTGATATAGATGACGGATGTAACGTTGTCGGACACTATCAGGACATGGTGAGCGCAGATGAATTGGAGAAAAGCTTCACATGCCTTCTGGACAGTGCACAACTCCAGAATGTTGAGGTGCATCCTGGACTCTTGAGGCATCCAACCAAACAGGCATGTGTCTGTGGAGAGGAGTGGAGAAAAGGGACGCACACATGTATCTGTCAAGGATCCGTTCACCACAGTAGGAAAGAAACCATTTGCAGGAAGTGTTACCATGAAGCTCATGGGATGGCAGTTTGGAGAGTATACCGACTGAAGCCACACTTGAAGGCAACGAAGGTATAGTCTTGCGAACGGATTGATGTGACTGCAGGTGGCCATATGACCTTGGAGAGAGAGGCAAGTCCTGATCAGTACTCGAGGGTTGTTTGTAATCTGGGCTATAATGTTGTTCATGGTCTGAAACCTGTCTTTGGGCAAGTACACTCTTGTAGTGACCAAATCCAGGGTGGCCCCGATGAAGTCCAGCGACTGTGAGGATATGAGAACAGATATTTTTGTGTTTATGCTAATCTCCAGGGAAGAGAGGAGGTGTAGCATCATTAGAGTTGACTCATGGGCCTCCTGTTGTGATCTGGCAACAAGGAGCCAGTCCTTGAGGTAGCGGAGACAATGAGATCAAGATATCTGGCGTGAGCTGCCATTACTGCAAATACTTTGGTGAAGACTCTGGGAGTGGTTGCTATGCTGAAAGGGAATACTCTGCACTGAAAAGGTCAGGGCCCACCATGAATCTGAGGAAGCACCTGTGAGTGAGATGAATATTGACATGAAAGTAGGGTTCCTCCATATCCAGAGCTGTAAACCACGTCCTTTTCTAGGGATGGTATTATAGAGACCAGCATGCCCACACAAAACTTGAATTTGCGAATGAAGCCATTCAGGTGGTGGAGGTTGAGAATTGGTCTCCATCTGCCCTTCTTTTGGGGTATCATGAAGTAAGCTGAGTGAAAGCCACTCACTTGGTATTGAGAAGGGACATGTTCTATTGCTCTTTGGTCTAATAGGTAGAGTACCTCTTTTTTGAGAGTGGTTCCCGAAGGGGGTTGTGCAGGAGGTAGAGATGCAAACTCAATCGTATAGCCAGAGAGGATGACGTTCAGCACCCACTGGTCTGTGGTTATTGCACTCCAGCTGATGATAAAGAGTGTTAGATGACTTCCAAATGGTGTGTGACGGTCAGGCGATGTTGGACTCAGTGGCTCGCAGGAGCTCTCGAGGTCCTGTCAAAAATAGTGCCTCGTTGGGGGCTGAGATTGGGAAGCTGAGCCTGTTGCCACAGATGTAGGGATATGGGTCCCTTGAACCTTCTGCCTTTTGAGTGGTGTTTTGTAGGGCCTCTGATGAAAAAACTGTTGAGCCACAGGTCTAAGTCTAGACTCTAGATGACTGTCAATGGAACTTTCCCTTGGGGACAGGTGTATATATCCGCAGAGAGTCCTTTAAGGTATGGAGGGACTCGTCTGACTTCTGACTGAACAACTATGATTCACCAAAGGGGAGGTCCTCCCCAGTATTCTGGAACCTCTTTAGGGAACCCTGACACATGGTGCCATGACTCTGCACATAACAATGGCCATATCCATGGCTCTAGAGATGTCCGTGGCATCACTGCGGATTGGAGAGCAGTCTTTGCCTTCGTCTATCAGTGCCTGGAAACGAGCTCTGTCCTGTTGTGGAGGGCTGTCTGTGAACTCTGCCAACTTGGAATAGCTCAGGAAGCCATACTCGGCCAGTAGTGCTTGGTAGTTGGCTGTCCTGAACTGGAGCTAGATGACAAAAAGACCTTTCTCCCCAGTAGGTCTAGACGTTTACCCTCTTTGTCCACAGGGGTAGACTGGGGGTGTTGCTGTCTAGCCCTTTTGGAAGCTGCTTGGACTACCAAAGAGTTGGGAGTGGGGTGAGAAAACAAAAACTCAGCCCCTTTTGCCAGCACATAAGAATATTTTTCTGCCCTCTTGGGGGTGGGAACGCAGATAGCCTTACCTGGCTCCATTATAGCCTCATTAACAGGGAGCACTATTTTGTTGGATCCAGATAGGTGGAGGATGTCAGGAGTTTGTGCTGGGATTCCTGAACCTCTTCCGGAAGAATCTGAAGCTCACTAGCAACTCTATGAAGAAGATCCTGGAACTGCCTGACATCATCGGCGTAGGAGAGAGACATGGGGTTACCGCATTATCCGGAGATGATGATGGCAGTTTTGCAGGTTCTGGTGGAACCACTGGATCCAATACGTCTTGCTCTTCCTCTTTGAAAGGATCTGGGGGGGAAAGGGGCCTGAGTGCCTTCTTTGAGGGGAGGTGAAGAGACCAGATTCTCTGCAGAGGGGTACTGGTTCCAGGGCTCCAATATGGCCAGGAGGAAGGATCAAAAGGGGGATGTGGAGGCCTCCGTTTCATGGGGTACCAGCAACGCTGAGCTAAATGCTGAGGTTCATCCCAATATAGTGTAAGTCTTTTCAGTGGCTGGAGGGAAGTTGTATCTCGAGGAAGAACCGGATGATAAACTTTTTCTCCGAGCTGTCAACTCCCCAGGTGGTGTTCTGACATCACTAGACAGGAACGGACCCGATGGAGGGTATTCCGGATCCGGGAATGCGGAGATGTCATGTGGAGGGGCACGGGATTCAGTTCTCCCCGGAGTAAGAGGGGCTTTCTCTGTCCAGACCGTCAGAACTGGAGAGGGTGCTGACGAGGATGGTGCCGCGGGCAGGCGGTGAACAGTCTTTGTTGGGGCTGTGGGACCCAAAGTTTGGGAGGTGCCGAGGGTGACAGTACCAATGGGTTGTGCTACGGCACTGACAGAGCTCGATGTTTATGGACTTTCTTGTCAAGCCTCTGGGACTTAGGGCATATAAAGCCCTCTTGGGCTGAGGTGCTGGGCTTGCTCAGAGCCACATCCAACTTCTTCGAAGTGGATTTCAAGGCAGACTTAGTTTCAGGCGTATGAGTGCTTCCTGGGCTCCTGAGAAGATCCCTCCAGGACTCTATGGCTGTAGATTCTCTGCCACCAGTGTCGGATATATCAGCAAAGAGCTTGGCTTGTTTAGCTTAACCAAACGAAGGCTGAGGGAGATAGAATTGATCTCTATAAATCCATCAGAGGGATAAACACCAGGGAGGGAGAGGAGTTTTTTAAGTTAAGTGCCAATGTGGACACAAGACCAAATGGATATAAACTGGCCATCAACAAGTTTAGGCTTGAAATTAGATGAAGGTTTCTACCCATCAGAGTAGTGAAGTTCTGGAACAGCTTTCCAAGGGGAGCAGTGGGGGCAAAAAACCTAACTAGCTTCAAGCTCAACAGAGCTCGATGTTTATGGACTTTCTTGTCAAGCCTCTGGGACTTAGGGCATATAAAGCCCTCTTGGGCTGAGGTGCTGGGCTTGCTCAGAGCCACATCCAACTTCTTCGAAGTGGATTTCAAGGCAGACTTAGTTTCAGGCGTATGAGTGCTTCCTGGGCTCCTGAGAAGATCCCTCCAGGACTCTATGGCTGTAGATTCTCTGCCACCAGTGTCGGATATATCAGCAAAGAGCTTGGCTTGTTTAGCTTAACCAAACGAAGGCTGAGGGAGATAGAATTGATCTCTATAAATCCATCAGAGGGATAAACACCAGGGAGGGAGAGGAGTTTTTTAAGTTAAGTGCCAATGTGGACACAAGACCAAATGGATATAAACTGGCCATCAACAAGTTTAGGCTTGAAATTAGATGAAGGTTTCTACCCATCAGAGTAGTGAAGTTCTGGAACAGCTTTCCAAGGGGAGCAGTGGGGGCAAAAAACCTAACTAGCTTCAAGCTCAACAGAGCTCGATGTTTATGGACTTTCTTGTCAAGCCTCTGGGACTTAGGGCATATAAAGCCCTCTTGGGCTGAGGTGCTGGGCTTGCTCAGAGCCACATCCAACTTCTTCGAAGTGGATTTCAAGGCAGACTTAGTTTCAGGCGTATGAGTGCTTCCTGGTGTGACGGTACCTCCCATAAGGCTTTGTGGGAATATGACATAACTGGAATATGTTTTATGCTGCCTGTGCCAGGTACATATCTATGTAAAGGTTATGATCTCCTAGTTATGTTCACCCTAGTTGTATGCAGGCACCATTTGTGTGTTCAAAGTTATGAACATTGGCTGTGTAATTGCTTGATTCCTAAGGGGCCTCAGTTAGAACATTTGATGACGTCTTGGGAAAGGAATGTGCAAATTAGGTGTTCAGTCAGGGGGCACTTAACAGACAAAAGAGCTTGGAAGATTCCAATCCACATCAGAAGTCTACCTGAGGACGTTCAAGGCAGCATGTGGGTAATGGCTGCTACCTGCAGTCCTGAGTCATGCATGGGCATGTGACCTGCCCATGTGATTTTCGAATCTCCATTCTGTGACAGGATTCTACAGAGGGAGAGGAGGGGGTCTCCACCCACAAGAGACAGTCTATTTAAACCTGTGGGAGACCCCTCCATTTTGTCTTCAGCTGGCTAAAGAAGGAGCCTCTCCACCCCCACAGGACACTTGAAGGAAACTGAAAACTACAGGGGGTGTGAGTGATTGCTGGACCCAGGCTAAAAGAAGATTAGCCTGTAAAAGAGAACATTTTGGAACTGGTGAGGATCTTATCTGTATTTAGTGCAATTAGACATAGATTTGCGTATTTTATTTTATTTTGCTTGGTAACTTCTTTTGTTCTGTCTGTTACTACTTGAAATCACTTAAATCCTACTATCTGTATTTAATAAAATCACTTTCTACTTATTAATTAACTCAGAGTATGTATTAATACCTGGGGGAGCAAACAGCTGTGCATATCTCTCTATCAGTGTTATAGAGGGCGAACAATTTATGAGTTTACTCTGTATAAAGCTTATACAGGGTAAAACGGATTTATCTGGGTTTAGACCCCATTGGGAATTGGGCATCTGAGTGTTAAAGGCAAGCAGACTTCTGTGAGCTGTTCTCAGGTAACCCTGCAGCTTTGGGATAGGTGGTTCAGACTCTGGTCTGTGTCTGGAGCAGATAGGTGTGTCTGGCTATCAGCAAGACTTTGAGTGCTGGAACTACCTGTAGCTGGCAGGGGAGAATAGAACCAGAGGTAGCCTTTGCACATCAGCTGGCAGCTCCCAAGGGGGTTTCTGTGAACCAACCCGTCACAGTGGCGTAGTCGAACAGGATCTGTGCACAGCTGATTGCTTTGAGATACTGGTAGTGATTTTAAGTGAGTTTTAAGTGTGGTGGCTGGAGAACAGACAAAGTGGTTACTGGTTTGTTATTTTCTGTTTGCTTATTTCGGGAAAGGGAAGTAGGGACAGAAAAGGAAGCAAAATAAGTAAGAAGGAAGATCAGAAGACTGTGAGAGTCTCTGTTAACTAAGAATCTCCTGAGCTGAGTCTATCCCAGTTTCAGTGAACTGCAGAGGGGTGTGGCCCAGCAGAAGAAAGCAGGAAGATGCCTACTAGTGAGACAGCTACCAAGCTCGAATTGGCTAGGTTGGAAGCAACAGAGAGAGAGAATGAACATAAGAGACGGGTAGAGCTAAGACAATTAGAAATTAGTGCTGTGGAGGCAGAAAAAGTGAGGGAAGAGGCTGCCCACAAGAGAGCTATGGAGGCAGAGGAAACTGCCCACAAGAGAGCTATGGAGGTAGAGGAAACTGCCCACAAGAGAGCTATGGAGATGGAGGCAGCGAGGGAAGAGGCTGCCCACAAGAGAGCTATGGAGGCCCAGAGGGAGGCCCAGAAACATGAACTGGCTGTTCTGGGGTTGAAGAGACAAAATCCTTCACCTGCTGGCTCCACTTCCCCAAAAATCCACAAATGGGAGCGACTGTGCCCACAGTATGATGAGTCCAGCGATATTGCCGAGTATTTCATCACCTTTGAGAGACTGTGCACCCTCCATGCCATCCCTGAAGATCAGAAACTGACCACATTAATAGCAAAATTGACTGGCAGAGCTCTGGACATATTCAATAAGATGCCTATTGATGATGCTTCAGACTATGGTAAATTTAAGGAACTGGTTTTGAAACAGTTTCAGGTTACACCTGAAACCTATAGGGTTAAATTCAGGAGTCTTAAGAGGGGATCTGGATTAAGTAATCTGGCTTATGCCAATGAAATGAGAGATTTGGTAGATAAGTGGGTGCGGGGGAAAGGTGTTACAAGCTTCGAAGGGATGTGTGATCTGGTTACTCAGGAACAATTCCTGAATATGTGCAGTGATGATGTGAAACAGTATGTGTGGGACAAAAAGGTAAATGCACTGGGTGAATTAGCTGGGTATGCAGACTCTTATGAGCAAGCACAAGCTGCAATCAAACATAAACCACAGGCAGAGGGGTATAAGGGTGGGGGAAAGCAGAATCACCGTTTTATCCCTGGGTCTGGGAAAAAAGAGGCTGGGCGGTCACCTCCCCATTCCCCTGGTACTCGTCCCAAATTTCCTGTGCAAGCAGAGGAGCCCAGGAGGTGCTATCATTGTAAGTCCACTGAGCACCTGAGGAATAAGTGTCCCTTGCTGAGTGAAAACAGGCAGCAAGTTACACAGGAAGCTGCAGCTTCTCAGAGCCAGGCTGTGGCCTCTTTCCACACAGGATTTGTAAAGCTTGCTTCCACACAACCAAGCAATAAGCATATGCATGCTGTCGAAATTAATGGAGAGGTGGTTATGGGATTAAGGGACACGGGTGCAGAAATTTCTGTGATCAGGAGGGACCTGATTCAGGAGAAGGATTTGTTGCCAGGTAAAATGGCAGAATTAGAGCTGGTTGGGGGTTACAAAGTCCTTGCACCTTTAGCTAAAGTTCACATGCAAACTCGGGATTTGCAGGCTGAACTGACAGTTGCAACGGTGGCACACAATTTTGCACCGTTTCTACTGGGAAATGATTTCTTTAATGTGGCAGAATCTGTCCCAGGGTTGGTTAGCAGGGAGAAGGAATCTTGTGCTAAAAGCCCCGGAGGGGAGGGTGAAGTCACATGGACTGCTGGGGGAATAGGAGAGTGTCTCTTAGATTCCTCTGCAGCAGTACAGGGAGCAGCTGCGGGGGCAGGGATGGTTGTAGCCAGTTCCTGTGGCCCCAGGGCTCAAGGGAAGTTCCAGAGGGAGGGGCTGGACGAAGCCAGCTCCTGTCCCGTAATCATCTCCCTGGGGGAGGGGGATGTACCACCTGGTAACAGGGGGGTCACCCCAGCTGCTGACTGCCAGGAAGTTGCAGGTCAACAGGGGGCAGGGCCCGCCCTGGGGTGCACAGAGACGTGTGTCCCGAAGGTGGAAGTTGGGGTCTTGGTAACTGCTGCGGTGGGAACAGACCCCAAAGACTCTGTAGCTGGGTGCCAGCCCAACCCGAGTGAAAGGGGGGGGATTTTGCTGGCCAGTGAAAGGTCTGTCATGGCTGGTAGCTGTGAGCCCACAGCTGGAGCAGGGTCACCTTCCCTTTTGGGGGACACAGGAGTGTCTGACCCAGAGGGGAGCCCAGAGAGGGAAGCCCAGATGGAAGGTGAGGGGGGGCCAGAGAGTCTGCCCACCTTTTGTAGGGAGGGACTTTCCCAAGAGGAGGGTGAAAAGCCTGCATTTAAAATGCCAGCTCCCTCTCTTGTAGATCAGGTTTTAAGGGAAACCTGGGGGTCAAGTCTCCCGGAGGGGGGGGCCCATCCAGCTGACCTGTTGGAAACAGAAAGTGAGGTGCCCAAAGGGGTACAGAGCACCCCATTGAAAAAGGCTGTTCTTACCCCACTTGTAAGAGATGAAACTCTCTCTCCTAGACAGGGGGGGGGAAATCTCTGCATGAGTGAAACTCTACCAGGGGGCGGGGACCAGCCCAGAGAAATTCCGGAGGGAGGGGCCGAGGGCAGGCAGGGTTGTAGTACACCCTTTCCTGGCCAAAGACCCAAACACATGCCTGAATTAGCAGCTTTCCCCACAGAGGCTGAAGATTCTGAATCAGAGTGTCTTCCAGAAGGCACAGAGAACTGGGAAAATGCAATAGATGCTAAACAGGTCAAATTGAGTGAACAAAACCTGTCCACCGTAGATTTGCTGTTAACCTTGTGTCTTTTGCTGATTCACCTCTGGGATAAAACAAAAGAATTCATACTAGTGGTAAACCCTCTAAAAACATGGAACATACCTGATTTATGGAGAAAACTGTTGTACATGCTAGGGATGGTAACAAGACAGCCCCACAAGCATGTTGCTTTGCAGCCTATACCTGTAAATAGACTGGAAGCTTGGCACAGCAGCAAAAGCATAACAGGCCCATGCTGCTGTGTAGAAGGGGAAACTGAGGCACACCGCCTCATGGCCTTGGTGGTTAAAGGTCAAGACACCTCCACTTTAACAGGTATTGCTGTCTGCATTCTGTTAATGCTACACCCCAACCTGTTTTCAGGCATCTGGGGATCAGGAACCTCAAAATGGGCTAAAACCCCTAGAACTGACATATGGTTTCAAGGTACTGAAAAGAAGTGTGATCAAAGACAAACAGGAATTTTACGGGTACTGCCTCCGCCATGGACAGTGTCCAAGTCTCTGGCAGTAAGTTCAGGGGGAGGGTGTGACGGTACCTCCCATAAGGCTTTGTGGGAATATGACATAACTGGAATATGTTTTGTGCTGCCTGTGCCAGGTACATATCTATGTAAAGGTTATGATCTACTAGTTATGTTCACCCTAGTTGTATGCAGGCACCATTTGTGTGTTCAAAGTTATGAACATTGGCTGTGTAATTGCTTGATTCCTAAGGGGCCTCAGTTAGAACATTTGATGACTTCTTGGGAAAGGAATGTGCAAATTAGGTGTTCAGTCAGGGGGCACTTAACAGACAAAAGAGCTTGGAAGATTCCAATCCACATCAGAAGTCTACCTGAGGACGTTCAAGGCAGCATGTGGGTAATGGCTGCTACCTGCAGTCCTGAGTCATGCATGGGCATGTGACCTGCCCATGTGATTTTCGAATCTCCATTCTGTGACAGGATTCTACAGAGGGAGAGGAGGGGGTCTCCACCCACAAGAGACAGTCTATTTAAACCTGTGGGAGACCCCTCCATTTTGTCTTCAGCTGGCTAAAGAAGGAGCCTCTCCACCCCCACAGGACACTTGAAGGAAACTGAAAACTACAGGGGGTGTGAGTGATTGCTGGACCCAGGCTAAAAGAAGATTAGCCTGTAAAAGAGAACATTTTGGAACTGGTGAGGATCTTATCTGTATTTAGTGCAATTAGACATAGATTTGCGTATTTTATTTTATTTTGCTTGGTAACTTCTTTTGTTCTGTCTGTTACTACTTGAAATCACTTAAATCCTACTATCTGTATTTAATAAAATCACTTTCTACTTATTCATTAACTCAGAGTATGTATTAATACCTGGGGGAGCAAACAGCTGTGCATATCTCTCTATCAGTGTTATAGAGGGCGAACAATTTATGAGTTTACCCTGTATAAAGTTTATACAGGGTAAAACGGATTTATCTGGGTTTAGACCCCATTGGGAATTGGGCATCTGAGTGTTAAAGGCAAGCAGGCTTCTGTGAGCTGTTCTCAGGTAACCCTGCAGCTTTGGGATAGGTGGTTCAGACTCTGGTCTGTGTCTGGAGCAGATAGGTGTGTCTGGCTGTCAGCAAGATTGAGTGCTGGAACTACCTGTAGCTGGCAGGGGAGAATTGAAACAGAGGTGGCCTTTGCACATCAGCTGGCAGCTCCCAAGGGGGTTTCTGTGAACCAACCCGTCACACCTGGGCTCCTGAGAAGATCCCTCCAGGACTCTATGGCTGTAGATTCTCTGCCACCAGTGTCGGATATATCAGCAAAGAGCTTGGCTTGTTTAGCTTAACCAAACGAAGGCTGAGGGAGATAGAATTGATCTCTATAAATCCATCAGAGGGATAAACACCAGGGAGGGAGAGGAGTTTTTTAAGTTAAGTGCCAATGTGGACACAAGACCAAATGGATATAAACTGGCCATCAACAAGTTTAGGCTTGAAATTAGATGAAGGTTTCTACCCATCAGAGTAGTGAAGTTCTGGAACAGCTTTCCAAGGGGAGCAGTGGGGGCAAAAAACCTAACTAGCTTCAAGACTGAGCTTGATAAGTGTATGGAGGGGATGGTCTGATGGAACTGCCTAGTGACTGCTAGCAGCAAATATCTCCAGCTGACAGAGATGGGGCACTAGATGGGGAGGGCTCTGAGTTACTACAGAGAATTCTTTCCCAGGTGTCTTGCCCGCATGCTCAGGGTCTAACTGATCGCCATATTTGGGGTCGGGAAGGAATTTCTCCCCAAGTCAGATTGGCTGAAAACTTGGGGTTTTTTGACCTTCCTTCGCAGCTTGGGGCACGAGTCACGGGCAGGTTTAAACCACTGTAAATGGTGGATTCTCTGTAACTTGAAGCCTTTAAACCATGATTTGAGGACTCAGTAACTCAGCCAGAAGTTACTGGCCTATTGCAAGAGTGGGTGAGGTTCTGTGGCCTGAAATGTGCAGGAGGTCACTAGATGATCATGATGGTCCCTTCTGACTGTAAAGTCTGTGAGCAGGAGACTCACTCCTTGCTGAGTCAGGAGAGGTTCCCCGGCCTGGATCTGATTGGGGCTGTTTCCATGAGCTGTTTTCAGAGGCAGAGTTCCCGCCCCTCTCGGGTAGGGCTGGGGAAGGAGCAGCAGATGCTGTACCTTACTGCAATGTGAGCTTCCCCGAGGCACTATGGGCAGCATTGATGGCCATCGCTGATCAAGAAGGATCATGCGCAGGAAGTGCAGAGTCTGAAGCTCAAACTCCTGGGCACAGTCCAGTACCCGCACAGGGTATGGGGGGGTGTCCCCCAAAGATCAATAACACTAAAATTATGAACCGTACAAAATGCTAAAATGATTTACAGTGTTTTAAGGGACGAAGCTGAAGCTACAGACATGGAGGGGTTCCGATCCGGACGCTACAGTGGTGAGAAGGAACTGGAGAGGTGGTTGGTCCATCCCGCCCTTTATCCCCTCATTCGGAAGCTGGAGGTAAGCCAGGCGCATACACAGGGTGGAATGCAATAGGGACCGTCACTCAAAGCAGAACGCAGCCATCCCTAGCACGGAGATACTGCACTGCAGCCCCTGGAGATGTCAGAGTCCTAATGAGTGCCCAGCTCCCCACACAGCCCCTCACATGCAGAGTTGAGCCGCTGTCCCCAGCGAGCTCGTCCTGCCGAAAGCTCTGGGGAGCGCAGTGCTTTCTCCACAGAAAGCACCTCTGCATGGGCACGTACGGCAGGGTCAGCTCCCTGCCCACAGCCCTTCCCAAAGAGCCTTAGCAGGGCCTGAGGGGAGCTGGGGGAACGTGTCCAGTGATGAATTCCCAAAATCCTAAGAACCGGTTCCCTACCGGGTCCTCGGCGGCGGGGGGGGTCTTCACTCACTCTGGGTTTTCGGCGGCATTTTGACGGCAGGTCCTTCACCCGGAGCGAGTGAAGACCCCGCCGCCGCCGAAGTGCCGCCGAANGAAGTTCTGGAACAGCTTTCCAAGGGGAGCAGTGGGGGCAAAAAACCTAACTAGCTTCAAGACTGAGCTTGATAAGTGTATGGAGGGGATGGTCTGATGGAACTGCCTAGTGACTGCTAGCAGCAAATATCTCCAGCTGACAGAGATGGGGCACTAGATGGGGAGGGCTCTGAGTTACTACAGAGAATTCTTTCCCAGGTGTCTTGCCCGCATGCTCAGGGTCTAACTGATCGCCATATTTGGGGTCGGGAAGGAATTTCTCCCCAAGTCAGATTGGCTGAAAACTTGGGGTTTTTTGACCTTCCTTCGCAGCTTGGGGCACGAGTCACGGGCAGGTTTAAACCACTGTAAATGGTGGATTCTCTGTAACTTGAAGCCTTTAAACCATGATTTGAGGACTCAGTAACTCAGCCAGAAGTTACTGGCCTATTGCAAGAGTGGGTGAGGTTCTGTGGCCTGAAATGTGCAGGAGGTCACTAGATGATCATGATGGTCCCTTCTGACTGTAAAGTCTGTGAGCAGGAGACTCACTCCTTGCTGAGTCAGGAGAGGTTCCCCGGCCTGGATCTGATTGGGGCTGTTTCCATGAGCTGTTTTCAGAGGCAGAGTTCCCGCCCCTCTCGGGTAGGGCTGGGGAAGGAGCAGCAGATGCTGTACCTTACTGCAATGTGAGCTTCCCCGAGGCACTATGGGCAGCATTGATGGCCATCGCTGATCAAGAAGGATCATGCGCAGGAAGTGCAGAGTCTGAAGCTCAAACTCCTGGGCACAGTCCAGTACCCGCACAGGGTATGGGGGGGTGTCCCCCAAAGATCAATAACACTAAAATTATGAACCGTACAAAATGCTAAAATGATTTACAGTGTTTTAAGGGACGAAGCTGAAGCTACAGACATGGAGGGGTTCCGATCCGGACGCTACAGTGGTGAGAAGGAACTGGAGAGGTGGTTGGTCCATCCCGCCCTTTATCCCCTCATTCGGAAGCTGGAGGTAAGCCAGGCGCATACACAGGGTGGAATGCAATAGGGACCGTCACTCAAAGCAGAACGCAGCCATCCCTAGCACGGAGATACTGCACTGCAGCCCCTGGAGATGTCAGAGTCCTAATGAGTGCCCAGCTCCCCACACAGCCCCTCACATGCAGAGTTGAGCCGCTGTCCCCAGCGAGCTCGTCCTGCCGAAAGCTCTGGGGAGCGCAGTGCTTTCTCCACAGAAAGCACCTCTGCATGGGCACGTACGGCAGGGTCAGCTCCCTGCCCACAGCCCTTCCCAAAGAGCCTTAGCAGGGCCTGAGGGGAGCTGGGGGAACGTGTCCAGTGATGAATTCCCAAAATCCTAAGAACCGGTTCCCTACCGGGTCCTCGGCGGCGGGGGGGGTCTTCACTCACTCTGGGTTTTCGGCGGCATTTTGACGGCAGGTCCTTCACCCGGAGCGAGTGAAGACCCCGCCGCCGCCGAAGTGCCGCCGAAGACCCAGTAGGGGACCGCGCGGTGAGTACAAGCCCCACGTGCCTGTCTCCCCCCCCCCCATCCGACCCCCCCCTACGTCCTGCCCCCGACTGCCCCCCTCAGAACCTGCAACCCATCAACCTTCCCCCCGTTCCCCGTCCCCTGACCACCCCCCCAGAACCTCTGCCCCCTCCAACCGCTCCCTGCCCCTTATCCAACCCCTCCTCCCAGCCCCGACCCGGCCCCCTTACCATGCTGCTGTGTATCGAAGCCGCGCGGCCGCTGGAGCTCGCAGCCCCACCCCCTAACCATGCCGCTCAAAGCGGCAGGAGCTGCCGAGCTGCCCAGAGCACTGGCGCCGGCAGCACGGCGCACTGGGGCTCGGGGGGGTGGGGGGGAAAGCAGGGGAGGGGCCGGGGGAGTCTCCCCAGCTGGGAGCTCAGGCGGGCCGGGCAGGACAGTCCTGCGGGCCGGATGTGGCCCACGGACCGGAGTTTTCCCACCCGCCCACCCCTTTAGCAACCGGTTCTACACCGGCTTCTAAATTTAACAACCGGTTCTTGCGAACCAGTGCGAACCGGCTCCAGCTCACCACTGAGCGTGTCCAGGGGGAGAGCCAACTGTGGCTCCTTAAGATAGCCGACAAAGCGGGGGCAGTCAGCACCTGCCCCGCGGGTGCTGGGTGATGAAGAGCACTTGGAAGTCTATGCGGAGCAGGGGTCAAAGCGCACAAGCCCCTGCCACTGAGCCTCTGTTGGCTGACAGCAGGGGAGGGCCTTCGGCTCAGCGCGGAGTAGCTCTGACTTGAGCCAGCAGAGGGAAGCGATGAACACACACACTGGCCCATTCACACGATGCGTTCCCAGGAGGGGCATAATCCAGCTCGTGGGCACGTGCTCAATGGCTCTCCCACTTGCCTGGCATGTAGGGGGTGCAGCCTGGGGCTGGGGGGCTGTGTGGCATGGGGTGGGATTCTGCTCCTCACCCATGGCTGCCTCCACAGTCCCAGCTGTCTCCTCTCCCCTTCCAGTCACCCTCACACACACCCTGTCCCAACTGTGTCCCCCAGTCACCCACACACACCCAGTCCCAGCTGTGTCCCCCCATCTCCCTCACACACACCCAGTCCCAGCTGTGTCCCCCCGTTACCCATGCACCCCCAGTCCCAGCTGAGTCCCCTCCCCTTCCAGGGGATCCCTCAGTCCCAGCTGTGTTCCCCACTCATCCAAACTGCTTCCCAAAATCCCCCCATCACCCTCACCCCCCCAATCCCAGCCATATCCCGCAGTCACCCTCACACACCCCCAGTCCCAGCCATGTTCCCTCTGTGTCCAAGGAAGCAGATGGTCCATGACGATCAATGCCCAGGCCATGATGGTGTTTGCTATGACACTGATGATGCATTTCCCTTCCTCTGAGGGGCCTGCATTGGGCATGTGGATGTGCAGGCAGCTCTGTACTGGGTGCTGCTGGGACACTGCAATTATTTCCCGTTGGAACTAGCCCATCTCTGTGAGAAAAATTCTCTCTTCTGACCCTTCCCAGTAGTGTTGTATGAATGTCTCAGGGTCACTATGTGGAACGGGACCTACTTTTATCCTCATTAAAAAGGGCTAATTAAATAATCATGTCCGTGGCACGTCAGGCTAATTCTCTCCCTCAGCTGCTCCTGTTCCTTGCTCCTGAAATGGATCAATGAGTAGGGCCCTGTGACGTTATTGACATGAACTGTATAGATCGTTGTTGCAACCACTGTTATATATTTGCAACAAATATTGTACAAAGGTTGTCCTGTGAGGTGTCTATGAAAAGGTTATAATTTGCTGGTTATGATTATGCTATCTGTATGTGTGTACCATTTTTGTAGTTTAAGTTATAAATATTGGCTATGTACTTGTATCTCAATGTGTCTGATTCTAAGTAGCATTAGTGAAGCATTTGCTCAGCTTCTTGAGAAAGGAATTTGCAGATTAAGTGCCCAATCAAGAAACACTTAACTGACAATGGACCTTGGGAGACTCCAATCCACATATGAGAAGTCTTCCTGGGACATTCAAGGTAGCATGTGAGCAATGGCTGCCGCCTGCAAACTGAGTCATGCATGGACATGTGACTTGCCCAGGTGGCTACAAACTCCATCTTGTTGCTGTGATTTTGCACAGGAGAACAAAGGGGTTTCCACCCAAAAGAGAACGAATATAAAAGGCCCTGGAAACCCCTCCATTTTGTCTTCAGTACTACTTCTTACCTCTGGAGGGACTTTGCTACACTGAAGCTCTGAACAAAGGACTGAATGACCCATCCAAGCTGTGGATGTACTCCAGAGACTTGATTTGAACCTGCAGGTTATTCCATCACTGCTACAAGCCTGAATCAAGAACTTTGCCATTGCTGTATGTAATTGATTCCATTTAACCAATTTTAACTCTCATCTATATTTCTTTCTTTTTATGAATAAACCTTTAGATTTTAGATTATAAAGGATTGGCAACAGCATGATTTGTGGGTAAGATCTAACTTGTATATAGACCTGGGTCTGGGGCTTGGTCCTTTGGGATCAGGAGAACCTTTTTTCTTTTACTGGGGTATTGGTTTTCATAACCATTTGTCCCCATAAGAAGTGGCTGCTGGTGGTGATACTGGGAAACTGGAATGTCTGAGGGAATTGCTTGTATGACTTCTGGTTAGCCAGTGGGGTAAAACTTGGGTCCTCTCTGTTTGGCTGGTTTGGTGTGCCTTGATAGTATAGGAAACCCAGCCTTGGGCTGTAACTGCCCTGCTCTAAGCAATTTGTCCTGAATTGATACTCTCAGTTGTGTCCCGCCAGAGGCAGCATTGTTACAGGCCCTACCAAATTCACAGTCCATTTTGGTCAATTTACGGTCATAAGATTTAAAAAAATTTAAGTTTCATGATTCAGTTATTTAAATCTGAAATTTCACGGTGTTGTAATTGTAGGGATCCTAACCCAAAAAGAACATGTGGGGGGGAGGGTTCGCAAGGTTATTGGAGGGGAGGTTGCGGTACTGCTACCCTTACTTCGGCACTGCTGCTGGCGGCGGTGCTGCCTTCAGAGCTGGGCAGCTGGAGAGCAGCGGCTGCTGGCCAGGAAACCAGCTCTGAAGGCAGCGCCCCATCAGCAGCAGCACAGAAGTAAGGATGGCATGGTATGGTGTTGCCACCCTTACTTCTGCGCTGCTGCCCGCAGAGCTGGGCCATCAGTCAGCAGCCACCACTCTCCGGCTGCTCAGTTCTGAAGGCAGCAGTGCAGAAATAAGGGTGGCGATACCACGACCCTCCTAAAATAACCTTGCAACCCCCCTGCAACTCCCTTTTGGGTCAGGACCCTCAGTTTGAGAAACGCTGGTCTCTCCCGTGAAATCAGTATAGTATAGGGTAAAAGCACACAAGAGACCAGATTTCACGGCGGTAGAGCAGATTTCACGGTCTGTGATGGGTTTTTCAAGGCTGTGAATTTGGTAGGGCCCTACCCATGAGCCATGGACCATTAAAGATATTGATGATCATATTTATATTTGGCCTCCATTGCTTCCCTTGAGGAGACAGTTCCCCAGCCCTGTACAGCTCACTGGGACATATTTCATACCCTCCTGTGGCACAGAGGCCACATCCTGCAGGTCTCACTGGCTGTGGCTTATTAGCCTCCTCCGTGGGGCCCACTTTGCCCAGGGCCCCCCAGTCCTGGATGATCCACAGGCGCAGGTTGTCAGTGTAGTAAGTGAAGGCCCTGATAAAGGCCCAGTATGAGGCCTGAACTGAAGTAATGGTCAAAACTTTGCTAGCATAAAGCAAAGTTAAGCTGTGAGCCAGAGGCAGGCCCTGCTCACAGAAGCTGGCAAGGAAAGGGCTGATGCTGCAAGAAGATACATACCTAAAAGGTACAGAACACTAGATATCAGAATGTATACATTCCACACAGATAACATGGAACAGGCCGACCCATCCCAATGACAGGGGCAAAAGGGTAAAATGATGGATAGAGTTGTTTTGATCGAACCAATCTGTACAAGGTGAGAGGCGGCACCTTACTACATAGAGGGGTTGTACCTTGCTGCGTAGAAGGGTTGCACCTTAATACGTCAGGAGTGATGTGTAATTTGTTTGTACCTGTGTATAAGAATGTATCCCTGGGGCGGTGTCTTTGTCCGGCCGTAGGGGGAGTGGAAAGTCCCGCCACTAAGCCGGGTCCTTGCCAAGAGGCACTTTCTCGTAGTATGCCCTGAGTTAGGCTAAGAAACCTACAGGGAACTGCAATTGTGTCCAAAATCGCAATAAACCTAGTCGACGTGACTTTGCATCTTACTGGACTCTGTGGTTATTGGGGGTTCTTTTCGGGTCTGCTGGGTCAGCTATCTGTACAGAGCTGGGGCAGCACACACAGGGAACACACACACGCAGCCGAGTGATATCAACAGGAGAAAGCAGAGCACCACACCGGTAGCATCTGACAACAGTCAGCACCTTCATTGTTACTACCAAGATGCTGTTCCCAGCATGCAATGGGCCAGCTTGCTTGGGCCAAAGTGGAGAACTGCTCCCTTCCAGTGTGCATGGCCATCCCTGCTCTGGGGAGGAGGGACACATCTGGCCCACTGTGGGCTCCCTAGTGCAAACCCGCTCTCTTCGCTCCCTGGGCCTGACTCACCCCAAGGCCTGGAACAGAGGGGAGGCAGCTTACACCGCTGCTAGCCAGGGGCTGCCAGGGCCATGTCTGAGCCGCTGCAGTGTTGGTCTGCCTCAGCTCCCCCCACCAGCACACCCACCCACCAGGACACTTTCTGCCCGGGGGCAGAGCCAGCACTCGTTCTCCAGCCATACGGGGGCTATTTCCTGCCCCTTCACACCAGTGTAGTCAGGGCAGAGGTGAATCCCGCTATTTGGGCCGGACCCCCGACTACCCAGCCCCTGCGTCCCCACTCACACATGGGCACAGCAGGGAACAATGCAGCCAGCCTGGGGGGCGGGTGTTGCCTTGGTGCCCATGGTGACACTGGGCCAGGCAGCAGAGTGAGGCCGACCACGTCCCTCCCTCCTGCCTGGCCGGCCGCAGCTGACCAGCCACCACTCCGGGACAGTGCCGCTCAGATGCTGGTACTTCCTTGGCTCAGCCAATGTGAAAGGTGCGTCCCCCCAGGCCAGGGCTGGCCCATACTAACCCGGGCGCTCCTGGGGAGATACCAGTGTAACCCTGGGGGCTGGGGCTCTCCCACCCCCAAGCTTTCTGCTAATGACAATGCAGCTCCCTCATCCACAGCCCTGCAGGCTGCCCCGGCAGAAAAGAGAGGGCTTGGATATGAATTCCCCCTCCCTCTGGGCCTGGTACCAGGGCAGTGACTGCACGCTTCCCACAGAGAACTAGCTGCAGCCTAAGGCAAGCAGTGTGTCTGCTGCAGGCTGGGCCTGGCCAATCCCTGCAGCCCCTCTAGGCCCCACCAACCAAAGGCCTGCTCCCTGCAAAGCCTCTGTAAACAGACAGGCCCTTTCTATGCACAGGCACAGCTAGCCAGAGCTCTGCACCTGGCTGCAGGGGCAACTCCCTCACCCCTCTGCCCAAGAGGCCAGCTGGCAGGACACACCCCAGAGCCTGCAACAGCCATAGCCCCATCACTCACACTAAGGGGCCCAGACCTGTCCCCGCAGGTGGAGGGGACCCCGCCACACAGGCAGCGCTGGCTCAGGGGGCAGAGCATCTTACCTTCTTCTTCTTCAGCAGTACCTTCACCCCGTCCACTGACACCAGGAGACTCACTTTCTTCTTCTTGATGTTCTTTGCTTTAAACTCGTACTGGGGGAGGTAAGGGAAAGGCCAGTGAACCCCCTGCACCACCTGCCCACGCCCTCCCACCAAGCAGCACCCCATTGCCGGCACTGGGTGCTGGGGCGGAGGGCAAAGGAAGGTTCTTGTACACTCGCACAAACACGTGCACACAGGCATACCCACACACGCATGTACACGTACAAACACACGCACATGTGCAAACAGAAGCACGTACATTCTAGCCCACAAGGATCTTGCTCTCCCTGTCGGTCTCCTGCTCCCTGCTTCTCTCACACACAAGCAGAGTGTACGACAGGGACACTGATACACAATATGTCATACCAGCTGGGACCAACAATGCCACTACGCCAGTATCCTGTGTTAGAAGCCCAAGAAAGGCAGCCCCCTCCTCAATGCCCCGGCTGGCTGCAATGCCAACTCCTGGTGGCACTAACGACCCGGTAACACCTTTTCGGGGGAGACGGGATGTTACATTCATCATCCATTTTTATTGCAAATCTTCAGAGAAAAAAAGTACCGGCAAAGATGTCAGCAAGTCACTCAGAAATTGGGATGCTAACCCACAGGGCTAGACCACACAGCACGCACACCCTCCCAGGGCTAGTCCATATCCACACCCCACCCCACTGCTTCCCAAACTGCCATCCAGGGATCACTAGCTGTCCCTGGAGCATTTGCTGGCCTTCTGCCCCATGCAGCTGGCTGTGACCAGTGGCTAACGTACCCTTTCATTTAAAGTGAAGGCAGTGATGTTGTATTACACCACTGTGGGTTTGGCTCTAGTCGCCACAGTTTCAAGCTCAACAGAGCAAAATTGTCTCTGGTGCTTTTCTCAAATGTGGAGGCTCTAGGGACACACAAAGTCCAAGGATACCAACCGCAGACACAATCACCAGCACAAAGTTTTATTAAAGCACTAAACAAAGTTACAATTACCCATGCCTATAGAAACCCTCCACAAACCTATGCAGTAATTATACCTGCAGTCATCCTCATGTCCCCAATGACATTCATGGGAACGATGGACCTCTCACAACTGATCGCTGGTAGAGGAAGAGCTGCTGCTGGGGGTTTTCCTGTGAGTATTCCCACTTTTACCCAACCAGGGAACCCTTTATATATTGCAATTTTACCTATGCCTAACGCCTTATGCATATGCATGAAGGTGTCAGCCGTCTTTTCCTTATCTGTACTTCTACACCCCAGGAACATTGGGGTGCCCTGTTTTATAGGTTGTTTATAGTTCCTCTTATTCTCATTAGCATCTACGCACAACATATACCATGCGGTCAACACAGACATTCCTTGATGTTACAATCAGGTGTCTTGTGGTCTCAGACAATATATTGTGGTCTACTGCAATCACCTACTGGCCCATCTTTACCATAACCTTGTGACTTTATGGGCATAGGGTTATTCCTAGGACACTCACTCATGTTAAGTATTCTGATGCCTACGGCCTAGTATGGCTAAGCTGACATCTTACAGGTCTCAGCCTGTAGGCCGTGCGTTTCAGCCTTGCGTTCCTTATCTACCTAATACGCCCTCATCACTGTCAATCCTATACGTCTATAATCCTACAACTTCAATCTATTTAGCATTGATTGTATATGAACTGACCATAACATCACTTAATACAATGATACGTGGATGACAGAACGAACTAACTGGCTACACTGATCAGCTCAGAGGCAATGAGAACTACAAAAAACATGTCCCAGCTCTCACATCTCCACAGGGCAGGGACATTATGTGAGCACCAATAGGGGCAGAGGTGGGTCAGTGCGGTGGGGCTGGGTCCGTGTGATTGTGGGTCGGGCAGCGCTGGGGCTCCATGAGCTGATCTCTAGGAAGATGTGGTCCATCCTATGGCACAGCAAGAACCCCTCGGACGTTGATCTCTACAAACAGAAAGGGGGGGTTGGCTGGTTGTTAAAGTAGCCGCTCAGCCCCAGCAAATTCCTGCTCAGCCTCCCCAAGCCCCCTGCAGGTTCTACTGCAAGCAGTTCTTGGCCCACACTGCTGTGCTGGGGTGCTGACGTGCACTTCTGTGTGGTAAGCATTTGGGGGTCCTTGGGGACAGAAGGTATTGACAACGGTTAGGCTCTGGCACGCTGAGACCACGGGCTATTGTGGTGACCAATCTGACTCACTGTGTCCTTGTCTCCCCATCTGTCTGTCTGTCTGCATCTGGTGTCTCTTGTCTTGTCCTTAGATTGCCAGCTCTTTGAGGCTGGGACTGTCTCTTTGTGCTGTATTTGTATGGTGCTAGCACAATGGGGTCCTGGTTCGGGCCTGGGGCTCCCTACGGACTCTACAACATAAATACGAAATACTAACGGCTGAAGGCTGGTAGTAAAGTATATTGCTATGTCACCAACATTGGGTAACTCCGAATCTGGCACAGGCTGGTCAGTCTCCCCACCCTTCTGGGATCATTTGAGCCTTGTCTCAGGAAATCACAGTCTGACTCAAACACATTTACATGCCTTAAACTGAGGGGGAATCGCCCTGGTCATTCCAGTGTATGCCAGAGCAGAGGTTCTCAAATGCGCCCAATGTATTCTGGGGGGTGTGTAGGAAAAAAACGTACTGCACACATTTTACCCATAGCAATGAATAACTAGCAAAGCTGATTCCTCCAGACATATGTCCTCAGGTGGCGCTGTGCATTTGACTCTAGGTGGCGCTGTGCATTTTGATGGATTTCTGTTAAGCTTGCATAGCATTATACAAAGTCGTTGCCATCTGTACGTTAATCCGTTTGCTACGGCACAATGCGCACGTGTAATTGTAAGCATCAACTAGGGTGACCAGATAGCAAGTGTGAAAAATTGGGACAGGGGATGGGAGGTAATAGGCGCCTATATCAGAAAAAGCCCCGAATATCAGGACTGTCCCTATAAAATCAGGACATCTGGTCACCCTAGCATCGACCACAATCACAGTTTTGCTTTTGCTCCTATTACAATGGATTGTTAGCTCGTTCGTGGAATTGCTCTACTCCAAAAATCCGGAGCATCCATCACACTAGTAACAACAGTGCGATGCCAGTAAGCAGCATCTCACTTTCCTGTATACTTAAACGGCTCTGTTTGAATCAGTGCCTTAGTGGTTTTCATATTCTGTGAGAGCTGAATGTTGATGTTTTCTGTCAGTGTATGTACTTGTGTGGCGGGGGACACCGAGAAGGGGGTGCAATCAAATAAGTTTGAGAACCACTGTTCCAGAGTACCCTGCATGCTGCGCACTGGCTGAGTGTTGAGGAAGGTAGAGCAGTATGGGGTAAGGGACAGGTGGTTTATTGCTCATGCCCCCAACACACACACACACACTCCCTGTGAGCTGAGCAGCACAGCTGCACTCACATGCTCACCACTGTTACAGGAGCACACCGGGAAGTGGAGTTTGGTGCATGGTGTATTTCAGAACTGATCTCACTGCAGGGAGAAAAGGCCCAGATCAAAGAGTGCTGGTTAGACACCCATACAAACCCCAGCCCAGCTTCAAAGGCTGCCCCCAGGAGCAGGCACCTTCCTGCGACATTAGCAGTGTGCGCTGAGGCATTGGCTTCGACAGCCAGCACTTGAAAGGTAATTTAACAATAACAGCACTAAAGTACAATTCCCCAAAGCCACTGAACACCCACTGATGGACGTGAGATACAGATGAATCAGGCAGAACAGCGCATGAAGGCTGCCATGAGAGCGACAGCTCCTAAACCTTTCCGCTGCCTCCAGCCAGCCGGGAGACTGGAGCGAATGAGCAGCTCCTGGCGTGGTGCAGAGCTGACAGCCTTGCGTGGCTGCAGCGCTAGGGCCTCGATCTGCCCCCAGCACAGTCTGACTCCCATCTTCACGCTACTCACTGCCGACACACCTGACCCTCCTGGAGGGACACCCTTCATGGGGGAGGGGAGTTCAGACTTGACCCTTGGCCTCTCTGCTGAGACTGCCAACAAAGGGGCCAGCTGGGGTGGGTTTTCAAATGACACGGAGGCCTATCCACTGGACCTGGACTGTGACTCACAGCTCCAATGCCATTTCATGCCCAGCTGGCCGCAGAACACTCTCTCTCTCTGACATCAGTGAGTACCAGGGAGCATTTGAAATAAATGAACAGATGAGATTGACTCTGGCTATGTCTACACTACAGAGCTTACAGCGGCACAGCCGTACTGATGCATGTGCGCCGCTGTAAAACCTCTTGTGTAGCCGCTCTATTGCGATGGGAGAGAGCTCTCCTACCGGCATCATTAAACCACCCCCAACAAGCGGCGGTAGCTCTGTTAGAGGGAGAAACTCTCCTGCTGACATAGCACTGTGTACACTACCACTTATGCTGGCGAAATTTATATTGCTCAGGGGGGTGGAATAGACATGGTCTAATTGTCTCTGAATGGCTGGGCTCTAAGTGGGAGGGAAGGGAAGGAGCCCCTGTGTTCTGTGCTAGGAAGGTCTAACAAAGAGCTAGTGAAGCAGTCTGATCTTGAGCTGAGAGAAGGCAGGGCCAGGCAAGGCAGGGCAGAGGTGTGTGTGCGTGCATGTGTGCAGGGGAGTTTGAATGTCGTGGGGGGATCAGGCTGCTCAGATACTTGCTGTGGGGACTAAATTAAAGCAAATCCATAAACTAAAGGAAAGAACTCCTCTGTCGCCCTGACAGCCTGTCCCAAAGCCAAAGCTCCACGGTAATCGGAGCAAAAAGAAGAGTGGCCCGTTACTGAGAGAGAAGAGGGCCCAGCTTACAGCACAGACTCCCCTGCCCCCAAAGCACAGATACATCTTTTGTACCCTCTCCGGCAAACAGGTGCCAAGGTTATCCCACAGGGCAGACTGATTTATACTAAAGTGATTTAAGTCAACTTTTAATCATGATTTAAATCAGTAAGCAGGAAACCTCGATTTAAATCATCAATTTTAATCTTGTTTTGCATTTGTACTTTTAGTTATTTTCCTAATGAAAGGCTGATTCTCATTGTCTGGTAGACATTAAAACATGTTGATTTGCAACTACATATGGCCATTACACCAAATTTGGTGCTTCTTTTGGCTACCAGGAGGATACACTATATCTATACACATTTATTTAAGCAACTATACAGCTTAAATTCGGTGTGTTCAGATTCTTAATTTTTATATTTTTATTATGGCGAATGATGCATTTGACATTTACTAGATGATGATTTTTTTACTTCTCATGTGTGTCCACCTCAATTCAGATGGAAATTAGAATTCAGTGTTATCTATAGTTAGTAGATTTCACTGATTGTTTCTGGTTACCATGTCCTTCAATATTTTAGAACTTGTAGAGCTCATCCTCTCACACCTAGTTTTTATTCATAGACTGGAAGAGGAAAACAAGCTTTCCTGCCTTTTCAATTCTCAACTGGTTTCTTTACTTTACTAATCATTGAACTGAACTAATTGAATAAACTAAAATGACAAAAATATTCTCTCTGCACCTGCAGAAGAGGCCACTGTTGTCAAAAGCTGGTTTAGCCCTTCAGCAGACTCTAGTTCCAGGTGCTGAGCTAGTGATTTCCAGCAGTGCAAAGTTTTGACTTTCTTTAAAACTTCAGCAGCAAATATGTACTGATTAATAATATTTTTTTATTTAATTTAAATGATTTAATAGTAAGTTTAGGCCTTAACATA
The DNA here is from genome assembly GCA_003942145.1 of Platysternon megacephalum. NCBI lineage: Eukaryota > Metazoa > Chordata > Testudines > Platysternidae > Platysternon > Platysternon megacephalum. The sequence goes on from QXTE01000232.1 coordinate 1,577,297, forward strand.
AGAGGTTATTTACCTATAACTGGAGGTTCTTCAAGATGTGTGGTCGCTGTCTGTATTCCACTGAGGGGTTATGCATGCGCCATGGCTCACCTTGTGCTTCCATCCGAGGTGATAAAGGGCGGGACAGACCGACCTCGTCTTCAGTTCTTTCTCTACTTCAAATTGACCAATCCGCAGCAGAGGGGAAGGCGGGTGGGGAGTGGAATACAAATGGGGACCACACATCTCAAAGAACCTCCTGTTACAGGTAAGTAACATCCTTTTCTTCTTCGAGTGATGGTCCCTATTGTATTCCACTGAGGGTGATTGACAAGCAGTACCTAAGTTGGAGGAAGACGGTGCGAGGATGAGGATGGAATGGTCGTGTGGAGAACTGCAGTGCTGAAGGAGGCATCTGCTGTCGAGTCCTGCACTAAGGTATAGTGTGCTGCAAGGGTGTGCACCAAACTCCATGTGGCTGCTTTACATATGTCTACAAATGGAATGTCTAGAAGGGAAGCCATGGTCAAAGGCTGAGCTCTCGTGGAGTGAGACCGCACCCCTGTAGGGGGAAGTAGGCCTGACACTTGGTAGCAGCGTATAATGCAACCCGAAATCCATTTTGAGATTCTCTTGGTGGAGATGGCCTGTCCCGTCCCTCCCACCCCACCCCGAGTCTCTCTGATACTGCAACAAACAGTCTAGGGGATTTCCTGATTGGTTTATTTCTCTGTAGGTAGAAGGCCAAAGCTCGCTGTATGCTGAGGAAATAAAGTTGACATTCCTCTGCAGAAGTGTGTGGTCTCAGGAAGAAAACAGGTAAGTGAATGGCTTGATTCAAGTGAAACTGGGAGACCATCTTTGGCAAAAATGTGGGGTGTAGCCCTAGGGAGACTTTATCCTTGTGGAATATCATCAAAGGAGGGTCCACCATCTTAGCTCTGAGCTCACTAACCCATCTTGAGGAAGTAATTGCAACCAGGAAGGCGACTTTCATGGAAAGAAGGGATATGGCGCACAAAGCTAATGGCTCAAAGGATGGCTTTGTCAGCACAGAGAGAACTAGATTCAGGTCTCATTGGGGTGCAGTTGGTTGGATGGGTGGGAGGCCTTTCCAAAACCTAGCGGTTAGCGGGTGTGTAAAGACAGAGCAACCTTCCACCAGAGGGTGGAACGCGCTAATTGCCGCCAGGTGGACTCTCAAAGAACTGCAGGCGAGACCTGATGACTTTAAGGATAGAATTTTGTACAGAATGAGGGGGACCCCTACGGATTCTGGTAAGACTCCTTTGCGTTGAGCTCAAGATGTGAAGCATTTCCACTTGGCTTGGTAACATTGCCCAGTGGGCTCTTTCCTGCTGCTGGAAAGAACATGTTGTACAGCTGAAGAACATGTCTGTACTAAAGTAGATGCCCATCCAAATACCACAATCTGAGGTGTAGCGTGTGTGGATTGGGATGTTGGCTCTTGCCGTTGTTCTGGGTCAGATCGGGAAAGTTGGCAATGGGAATCGATGGGCAGGAGGACATGCAGAGGAGATTGAGAAACCAGAACTGTCTGGGCCAGCAGGGGGTGATCAGAATGACCATCGCTCTGTCTCGTTGGATCTTGTGCAGCATCCAAGGCAGAAGCGGTAGAGGAGGGAAGGCATGGCTGAGTTGGTCTGACCAGGGGAGTAGGAGAGCAACGCCCTGGGAGTGGCGGCCGAGGCCAAGGCCTCCCCTGGAGCACTATGTGGTGCATTTGCTGTTCATCTACGATGTGAAGTGATCTCTGGTCTGATCTCTGAATTATGGAATTGTGAAGTTCCCACTTGTGGTCTATTGCAAAATTTCCACTGAGCGAGTCTGCAAGTACACTTTGTGTCCCAGAAGGATAGGCAGCGGACAAGAGGACCTGGTGATTGATGCACCAATTCCAATGATTGACCGCCTCTGTGCATAATCTTGGCTGCTTTGCAGTGCACTGTACAAGCTATGGAATTGCATGGTGTAGTGGTAGGACCCACCTTTCTGATTCACTGCTCTTAGTGGGTAATGACACAAGTGGAGTTCAGATTCCTACATGGTGGGGCCTGATGTCTCCTGTCTTGGCCTATACAGAGTGCTGATTAATTTGGGCTTCTTCTGTATCAGAGGCAGACTTCTGAGAAACTTTGCTTTCTCCAACATTTATGTGAGACAAACAGCTGTCATGGCTGGTCTAGGGTTACTCAGTCCTGCCTTGGTGCAGTGGGCTGGACTAGACAACCTCCTGAGGTCCCTTTCAGCCCGACATTACTATGATTGTTGGGTTATTGAGATTTTATTTTGCTTGGGTCACACAGAAGTGGTGAGTCCAGGGCAGTGTACTCTTATGGCGAAGGTGTTAATGAAGCACATGGTAGGTTACCAGGACCAGAGAGGCTCAACAGAGTGCCATAGCCAAGGATGCCTTGGTGGTGAAAGGACTCATGCCCCAGGGCACCGCATTTCCAGGTCACTGGTGCTTGGACTGCTGCAGCAAGTGCCAAAAGCTTCGGGCAGATGGGGCTGTGACAGATCTCCAGCCAAAACTGCTGGGGAAGATATGGGCCACGTTCTCAAAGGAGTTCAGCAGCCCAGTTTGCCAAGCTCCCTGGCAAGCCTGGCCCCTTATTTAGATGCCTAAGTGGGAGCTGAGCTGTCTTACAAATCTGGCTTGTAATGCCCAGAGAGCCATCTGCTCCCGCAGCTCATCAGCACAATCCCTCTGCTGAGCTCTAGGGATGCACGTGCAAAGATCTAGCCAATAAAACACTAATAAGCCCCATGCCCAATGGGGCTCGCTAATGAAACTCTAACCATAATTTAATAGCAAATCAACCAGGAAGAGAGTTAAATAATACAGCAATTTAGCAGAGCGGTTGCAGCCTGGCAGCCTGCTCCCATGTTAGTCATGCCCAAGTGTGCAGCAGAGAGGTTCTCAGACACTAGCCGATGCAGCCGGGGAGATGGCAGTGCAGAGAAGGCACATGGACTTCAGTGGAGAGAGATGAATGCACACCAGCTGGGGACCTGGCCAGGAGGGTTTCAGTCTCATTATAGACATTTCTGTTTGATTCTGGTGCAGTTGGCCTCTACTAAGGGTATGCCTACACAGCCGATGTTAAAACGCTGCCATGGCAGCGCTTTAAAGTGGCTGTGTAGTCGCGGCAGAGCAAGGGGAGAGGTCTCCCAGCACTTTAATAAAACCACCTCTGCAAGGGGAGTAGCTCCCAGCGCTGGTGCACTGTCTACACTGCCACTTTAAGCGCTGAAACTTGTATCGCTTACGGGGTGTGTTTTTTCACACCCCTGAACGAAGGAAGTTTCAGTGCTGTAACTGGCAGTGTAGACAAGGCCTAAGGCAGCAAAAGGCTCCGAGTCAGTTCCCTGGTACAGTTAGGATTTTCTTCTGCAGAGCAAACAACTGCTCTCTACCTGTCTAGTGGCCTATGGCAGCAGGACACTCCCTCTTTCTGAACTGCTCCAGTGTATGGCCTGTGTTACATAGGAGGTTGGACTAGATGATCACAGCGGTACCATCTCTGAAAGGGGGTGTTAAACACCTGGGGGCTAACTCTCAATTGCTAATCAAAGAACACAAGAGAGAGGAGAGACTTGCATTCTGAAGAGCTGCCTAACTGAATGTGAACAGAATCTCACTTGGGCATCACAAAGGAGTGGGACTTGGGACAGGGCATCACTTGCTATTTCCCAGTCTGGTTCTGGGACACTGGCATCTTCAGAAGAAAAATGTCCATGAGCACATCCCTCTGGTGCATGCCTTACTGAGTGAGGCACGTCAGGATGCCCTGGTTCCGGTGCCCAATTCAAATGATTAATAATATTTCCATCTTCACCTACTACGATGAGCTCTTTCTTCTGGGGACATTTCCTTATTGCAGCTGTGCTGACTGTGCGGTGAGTGTTCTGTAGTGAAAGTATTTGTTGAAAATGTACCAATCTGGACATTCCAGCCAGGAACCCATCCTGTCCCGGTCACATTCCAATGCTGCAGTGGTGAGGCACAGAGCAACACAGATGACCTGAGAGACGCGCTCTATACATCTCCTGCCCTGCCCTTCTTCTCCAGGGTGCCCTTTCCTGGTAACTGCTGCTACAGCCTGAGATGTTACTGTGGTCCACAGGTGCCACATGGAGTGGGGATCTGGGTGCTTGGAAGAGAAGCTGGAAAGGGACTGGTGAGAGCAGGGGGTTGTGACAGGTAGGGAAGGAGGTAAGAGAGTGGTCAGCTTTGCATGGAAGATCAATGTAATTCTGTGGCTGAGTGCATGCCTCACTGCCAGACTGTTGTGAAAGACCTGATGGAACCAATAGCTTCAGCCTTTCTATGCCTGTCTTCCCTCTGTGAAATGGACTGATGATAATCTCCTGCACCACAGGACATGAGGTTGTTACAACCCATGGAATGTGCTCTGAGAGCCCCGCTGGAAAGCAAAACACTATCAAGGCCAGGCCAGGCCACGCTTGTGCAGACAGGGTGGTTGAGTCTGTGGCTCAAGCCAGTCACACTCAGCTGATGGGCCAGAGAGATGCCAGCCAAGCGCTGTCCTGGGCGAAGATGCCTCCACTAATGCTGTGTCTACGCCAACACCAGTGGAAAGCAAGCCCGGCGCTGGCCATGTGCGAGGCTCACATTCCTTGTTCTGGCTGCCTGGGAGCAAACCCAGTGAAATCAGCCTCAGCCAGTCCAGAGAGGAGAAAACTTTGTTCAGGCTCCAAGGAGACTATGCAGATGCAGTTACCATGGCAACTGTTGCTTCCTTTTCTTCCTCTTCAGCTCTCAAGAGAGATGTTTGCAGGAGAAATCCCTAAGGAGGGACAGACTTGTGAAAGGGGGGCAGTCAGTGGAATGGGGGGGAGAGAGCAACAAGCAGAAGCTCCCCACTCTTATCACTCTAAAGCAGTGGTCACCAACTGGTCGATTGCAATCAACTGGTCTATCCTAGAGGATCTCCCAGTCGATCGCAATCTCCAGTGGCACAGTGTGGCTGCGACTAAGGCAGACTCCATGCCTACCCGGGCCCTACGCCGGAAGAGGACAGCGCAGCCCTGTGGCTGGGAGGGCAGGGGTCTCCCTCTGCACGCTGCTGCTGCCTGCAAGCACCACCCTTGCAGCTCCCATTGGCCGGGAGAACTGCGGGGGCAGAGCTTGCAGAGAGGGGCAGTGCGGAGCCACGTGCCCCCCATCTTCCTCCAGGGGCTGCAGGGGCGTGTTGGCCCCTTCCGGGAGCAGTGTGGGACCGGGATAGGCAGGGAGCCTGCCTTAGTCTCGCGGTGCCTGCCGCCGACTGGGAGCCACCGGAGGTAAGTGCTGCCCAGCGGGAGGCCGTACCCCAACCCCCTCCTGCACCCCAAGCCCCAACCTGAGTCCCCTCCCAGAGCCAGCACCCCAAACCCCCTCCTGCACCCTAATCCCCAGCCCTGAGCCCCCTCCCGAAGCCAGCACCCCATACCCCGTTCTGCACCCCAAACCCCCTCCTGCATCCCAACCCCCTGCCCCGACCCCCCTCCCAGAGCCAGCACCCTGCACCCCCTCCTCCACCCCAACACTCTGCCCCAGCCCCCTCCTGCACCCAAACTCCCTCCTAGAGCTTGCACCCCTCACCCCCTCCTGCACCCCAACCTCCTGCCCCAGGCTCAGCCCAGAGTCTCCTCCCACACTGTGAACCCCTTGGCCCCAGCCCAGAGCCTGCACCCCATCCCGAACCCCAACCCCCTGCCCCAGCCCAGTGAAAATGAGTGAGGATGGGGGAGAGTGAACGATGGAGAAAGGGGGGGATGGAGTGAGCGGGGCAGGGCTTTGGGGAAGGGGCGGAGTAGATCCTGGGTTGCCCTTAGATTTAAAAAGTGATCTTGGGCGTAAAAAGGTTGGAGGCCACTGCTCTAAAGGGTGCACGGCATGGGGCTGCAGGACATTGTGGGGGGTGGGGAGATGGAGGTTACACAGATCCCCTGACATGGCGGGGGGGGGGGGGGGGGAGAGATTACTCAGAGCCCCTGGCATAGGGGAGGAGAGAGAGGTTACAGAGCCCCGGACATGGGGGAGGAGATGGAGGTTGCACAAAACCCCTGGAGTGCAGGGGTGGGGGAGACGGAGGTTACACAGACCCCCTGCATGGAGCGGGGAGATTGCACAGATTTCCTGGCATGGGGGAGGACATGGAGATTATACAGAACCCCTAGAATGGGGAGGGATGGGGGTAACACAAAGCCCCTGGCATGGGGGAGGAGATGGAGGTTACACAGAACCCCTGGCATGGGGGAGGGGAAATGGAGGTTACAGAGAACTCCTGGCATGGGGTAGGGGAGATGGAGGCTACACAGAGCCTCTAGCATGTATGGGAGAGAGGGAGGTTATACAAAGCCCCAGGTATGTGGGGGAGATGCAGGTTACACAGAACCCCTGGCATGCGGGGGGGGGGGGGGGG
>QXTE01000232.1:1583773-1743407 GCA_003942145.1 Platysternon megacephalum
CGGGGGGGGGGGGGGGGGGGGGGGGAGAGATGGAGGTTTCACAGAGCCCCTGGTAATAGGGGCAAGATTACAGAGACCCCCTGGCATGCAGGGTGGGGGGGTGGAGATGGAGGTTACAGAGCTCCTGGCATTGGGGTTGATGGATGTTACCCAGAGCCACTGGTATGGGTGGGGAGACTGCACAGAGCCCCTGGCATGGGGGAGGAGATGGAGGTTACACAGAACCCCTAGAATGGGCGGGGGGGGAGACTGGATGTGGAAGCTGCAGCATGTACATGATCCTGGAGTGGGTACCTGAAAAGAGTATCGTCTGCATGAAGTGCCACCTGATAGAGCTGATGGAAGAAAAGATCTCAGGATTGGAGATGCAGGTAGGAACTCTGGTTGAGTTTAGGAGGGGGTTTGGGCGGATGATGGAGCAAAGACATGAGGAGGCTGAAGGGAAAATCTCAGACTTGCAGATGGAAGCAGGACCAAAGAACTCTGAGGGGAGACTGCTGGGTGAGGAAAGTGGACAGTGGAAGCATGTGACTAAGAGAGGAAAAGACGGGCTGGTGAAGGAGAAATAGAGCCCAGGAACAGGTTTGTGGAGTTGGAAAATGAAGAAGGGGCACAGCAGGTGGTCACTGAAGGTGAGAGGACAAGGAAGAAGAGAAGAGCAGCTAGTCCTATAGGAAGGGGGGAAGAGTCAATGGAGATAACACCAAATATGAGCCCCAGGAGGATACGGGATGGGTTGCGGAGGATTGCAAGGGAGAATAGGAATCAAGAGGACTTGCAGCCAGAGGAAACAGGGGATAGACCTGAGAATCGCACCATCACCAGGAAAAGGCAGGTCTATGTGATTGGGGACTCCTTACTGAGAAGAATAGACAGGCCTGTAACTAGAGCTGATCCAGAGAACAGAAGGGTGTGCTGTCTGCTGGGTGCTAAGATACGGGATGTGGACTTGACGCTGAAGAGGATCCTAACGGGAGCGGTAAAGAATCCACTGATTGTCCTTCATGTGGGAACAAATGACACTGCTAGATTCTCGCTGGAACATATCAAGGGAGACTATGCCAGACTGGGGAAGATGCTTAAGGAAATCGAGGCTCAGGTGATCTTCAGTGGGATTCTGCCTGTTCCTAGAGAAGGGCAACAAAGGTGTGACAAGATTACGATGATCAACAGATGGCTTAGGCAGTGGTGCTATAAGGAGGGCTTTGGGATGTATGGCCACTAGGAAGCATTCATGGACAGAGGACTGTTCTCTCGAGATGGACTTCACCTGAGTAGGGAGGGAAATAGACTTCTAGGATGGAGGCTGGCACAACTGATTAAGAGAGCTTTAAACTAGGAATTTGGGGGAGATGGTTGGGAGATGTCCAGGTAATCTCCACGCTGGATTTTAACATTGAGAGGGAAGAAAACGAAGTAAGAAAGGATACAGTCGTGGGTAGCAGAATGGACATAAGGAGGAAGGGTAGTGTAGATACCAGTCTAATAGGTGATACTGGCGGTAGAATGTCTGTGCCTAATCGGGTAAAGAATATGAGAAAAGCCAAACAGCAAAAATGAAGATGTTTGTACACTAATGCGAGGAGCCTAGGTAACAAAATGGAGGAACTAGAGCTACTGGTGCAGGAAGTGAAACCAGATATTAGAGGGATAACAGAAACATGGTGGAATAATAGTCATGACTGGAGTACAGGTATTGAAGGATATGTGCTGTTTAGGAAAGATAGAAATAAAGGCAAAGGTGGTGGAGTAGCATTGTATATCAATGATGAGGTAGACTGTAAAGAAATAAGAAGTGATGGAATGGATAAGACAGAGTCTGTCTGGGCAAAAATCACACTGGGGAAGAAAGCTACTAGAGCCTCCCCTGGGATAGTGCTTGGGGTGTGCTATAGACCCCCAGGATCTGATTTGGATATGGATGGAGACCTCTTTAGTGTTTTTAATGAAGTAAATACTAATGGGAATTGTGTGATCATGGGAGACTAACTTCCCAGATATAGACTGGAGGACAAATGCTAGTAGTAATAATAGGGCTCAGATTTAGATTTGGTTTTGGTGAGTAGTGAGGACCTCACAAAAGAAATGGTTGTAGGGGACAACCTTGGTTCGAGCGATCATGAGCTAATTCAGTTCAAACTAGATGGAAGGATAAACAAAAATAGATCTGTGACTAGGGTTTTTGATTTCAAAAGGGCTAACTTTAAAAAATTAAGGAAATTAGTTAGGGAAGTGGATTGGACTGAAGAACTTGTGGATCTAAAGGCGGAGGAGGCCTGGAATTACTTCAAGTCAAGGTTGCAGAAACTATCAGAAGCCTGCATCCCAAGAAAGGGGATAAAACTCATAGGCAGGAGTTGTAGACCAAGCTGGATGAGCAAGAATCTCAGAGAGGTGATTAAGAAAAAGCAGAACGCCTACAAGGAGAGGAAGATGGGAGGGATCAGCAAGGAAAGCTACCTTATTGAGGTCAGAACATGTAGGGATAAAGTGAGAAAAGCCAAAAGCCATGTAGAGTTGGACCTTGCAAAGGGAATTAAAACCAATAGTATAAGGTTCTATAGCCATATAAATAAGAAGAAAACAAAGAAAGAAGAAGTGGAACCGCTAAACACTGAGGATGGAGTGGAGGTTAAGGATAATCTAGGCATGGCCCAATATCTAAACAAATACTTTGCCTCAGTCTTTAATGAGGCTAATGAGGAGCTTAGGGATAATGGTAGGATGACAAATGGGAATGAGGATATGGAGGTAGATATTACCACATCCGAGGTAGAAGCCAAACTCGAACAGCTGAAGGGCACTAGCAGAGCTGTGTGGAAGGGACCCCAGGCCTGGAATAATATGGGGTTGGGGAAGGATGGAGGAGCACTGGCAGAGCTGTGTGGAAGGGCCCAGGCCCGGAATAGCAGGGGGGTATCATATAATCACAGAATATCAGGGTTGGAAGGGACCTCAGGAGGTCATCTAGTCCAACCCCCTGCTCAAAGCAGGACCAATCCCCAACTAAATCATCCCAGCCAGGGATTTGTCAAGCCTGACCCTAAAAACCTCTAAGGAAGGAGATTCTACCACCTCCCTAGGTAACCCATTCCAGTGCTTCACCACCCTCCTAGTGAAAAAGTTTTTCCTAATATCCAACTTAAACCTCCCCCACTTCAACTAGGACGGAGGGGCACTGGCAGAGCTGTGTGGAAGGGGACCCCAGGCCTGGAATAGCAGGGGCTTAGGGCAGGACTGATGGCCACTGGCAAGGCTGTGTGGAAGGGACCCAAGACCTGGAATAGCAGTGGGGTGGGGCAGGACTGAGGGGCACTGGCAGAGCTGTGTGGAAGGGACCCCGGGCCTGGAATACCATGGAGTTGGGGAAGGACTGAGGAGCACTGGCAGAGTTGTGTGGAAGGGACCTCAGGCCTGGAATAGCAGGGGGCTGGGGCAGGATCGAGGGGCACTGCAGGGCTGTGTGGAAGGGAAGCCCAGGTCAAGAATAGCCGGGGGGGTGGGGGGGGGTGCAGCAGGACTGAGGGGCACTTGCAGAGCTGTGTAAGGAACCCCAGGCCTGGAATAGCAGGGGGGCTGGAGAAGGACTATGGGGCACTGCAGAGCTGTGTGTGAAGGAGACTCCCGCCTGGCATAGCAGAGGGGGGTGCAGCAGGACTGAGGGGCACTGGTACAGCTGTGTAGAAGGAACCCCAGGCCTGGAGTAGCAGGGGTTGGGGCAGGATGGAGGGGAATGGGAAGAACTGTTTGTGAGGATCCCATTCCCTGGTCTGGAGTCCCAGGGCAGTGCGTTAGGACTGAGGGGCACGGCTCCTGCCTCTAGGCATCACTTTGACTTATCAGGAATAGTAAAATTCCCTTGAGGCAAAGCAGAGGCGTGGCACGGGGGAGGGGGAAGAGGCAGGAGCCAGAAAATCCAGGAACTGTCTTGGGCCAAGCAGCCCCAGAGAACATGAGAGTGGCTCCCGGAAGCAGAGGTGGAGAGGCTCCTGACGCAGGTGAAGATGAAAGGTCTGGTTGTGTACACAGCCGGGATAGACACATTCCAGCAGGATGAGCACTGCTCAGCAGCAGGCAGGGAGCACGCTGGAGCTGGGGCCAGGAGGAGAGACAGATGGCAGGAAACGGAATGGGAGGCATGTGCCTTTCCTGGTTGGAAGAGGAGGGGCTGACTCTCCTGGTGCTGGAACTGCGCCCAGCAGCAGGGTAAGGAAGGGTTTAGGAAAGTGATGCCCCCCCCACTGCATCCTGGGACATTCCATCGGCAAAGCTCAGCCTCTCCCACAGAGCCAGGTGCTTCCAGTGGCCTGGACCCACCCAAACCACCTCTCACTGGAGGGATGGCAGCACGGGGCTGGAGCTGGCTCTGTGTGAAGGAAAGGGTGCAAGAAGGGGAGTAAATGAGTAGGTGCTGCTGGGAGCCCGGCCCTGGCAACACCACACCCTGACACTCCCCCTCACACCTTCCCCCCATGACCAGGGACAAACTGGCCCCCAGGCTGCTCCAGCACACACTGGCCCCGGTGCTTACAACAGGGGAGTCAACAAAACACATTCACAAGTACAAGCCGCTTCCTTCCCAAAGGCCTGCTGATGGGAGTACTGCTGCATTGTAACCTGGCTCAGTGCTCCGCTCGCAAGGGCCCAGACCCCAGCCCTGCCCCCAGCCTGCTCGAGGGGCTCAGGAGGGGCTCAGGAGCATAGAACTGCCTGCCACTTGGAAACATTCACCTTAACATCATGGCCAAAGCTGCCTTGGGGATCTGGATGCCAATTAATGGGAAATGGGCATCTAACCCTTAGGCAGCTTTGAAAATCCCAGCCTAAGAATCCAAAGCACACTCCCTGCCAAATCATCGCAGTATGCCCCATGCCCTGCCGGGCCTGTAGGACCCCTCCCTGGGGCAAGGGCCTTTTGCTTTCTGACACTTCTGGTGAGTAGCCCTGGGCATGGCCAGCCACTGACAGCGCCATGTTCTGCTCCTGTGGGATCCCAGGGCTCCACAAGAGCGGTGAAAGCGTGGCTCTGAAATGCCATGAGGGACCCAGAGCTGTAGCAGCTGCACAACATGGGATCGAGACAGGGTGTGACAGATTGCTCAGGTCACTCACAGAGCACAGCCTCAGGAATAGAGAGCTGAGGAGAGGAAAGATTCAAATGCACAGCAATACTTCCACCGGAGAAGGGCAGCAACGGGCCCTCACGGCACAGCTGTCTTCTTACTGACGAGGGCTCTCACCAGAGCCTGGTGTGGATCCCTCACACAGGGGCACTTCCCAGGACCAACAGTACGGCTAGAACTGCCCCTTGGTCTCTCCTGGAAGCCCCATGTTCCAGGAGAGCTCCAGCGAGGCCTTCTCCCCACAGGCCATTCCCACCCTGCTCACCCCCAACCCGCAGGGCTCAGTCACACCCAGCAGCGGCCGTCAAGGCACGCTGGGAGCCACCAGCACCCGTATCTCAGGGCTTGTCTACACAACTGCAAAGTGCACCACAGGGGTGGGGTCTGGGCCCTGCTGTCCTCTCCCTGCCCCACACAGACTTGCCAGGACACTCTAAAAGGCACCGAGTCCTGTATGAAAGAGGCCTACGCCATCCTGAACTCGGTATCTTTCAGCGAGCACCGGCAGGGTCTCCATGGGGCAATTAGAGCACCCCTCTGGTGAGCTTTGCTGGCACGGTGTGATTAGCCTTCAGAAGCAGCATGACTGTTTTGGTGCATTGGATCACTGCCTCAGCACACGTGGACAGAGCGTGGGAGCTGGACCCCATTCCAGGGACAAGTCTGCAGGGTAGCCCTGCCAGAGAAGGGAGGCTAATGAGAGCTCTCCTAGCTTAGAGCCCAGGGACATCTTTGGGATCAACAGACTACACAGAGGGGGCTGGCTCAGGCTCTGAGCTACACAGCAGCTAGGGGCCATGGTGCTTTGCAAGCCCTGCAATAATGTGGTCCAAGGGCAGGAAGCTGAAGCTGGACAAATTCATACAGGAAATGAGGCATGAATTTTTAACAGTGAGAGCAGCCAACCACTGGCACAACTTACCAAGGGGTGTGCTAGACTCCCTGGCATTGGGGATTTTAAAATTACTACAGTAACTCCTCACTTAACGTTGTCCCGGTTAACGTTTCGTTGTTATGTTGCTGATCCAGGGCCGGTGCAAGGAAGTTTCGCGCCCTAGGCGAAACTTCCACCTTGCGCCCCCCCACCTAGCTAACCCCTCCCACCCGCCCCTCCCACCAGAGGAGCCCCCCCCCGCAGCAGCTAACCCCGCCCGCCCCCCCGCTCTGCAGCTACCCCCGCCCGGGGAGGTCCCCCCCCGCGGCAGCTAACCCCGCCCACTACCCCCCCACCCGGGGAGCCNGCTAACCCTGCCCGGGGAGCCCGCCCCAGCTCACCTTCGCTCCGCCTCCTCCGCTGAGCACGCCGGCGCCGCTGTAATTCTCCTCCCCTCCTGCAAGCCTGGGAGGGGAGGAGAATTACAGCGGCGCCGGCGTGCTCAGCGGAGGAGGCAGAGCGAAGGTGAGCTGGGGCGGGGAGCGGTTTCCCTGTGCGCCCCCCCCATTACTGTGGGCGGCCCTCCCCGCGCCCCCCCGCCAGGAGCGTCAGCGCATTTCGGGGGAGGGCGGCGGAAGGTCCCTCCCCCGAAATGCGCTGACGACCGGGGCGCCGGCGCCCCCCAAATCTTAGCGCCCTAGGCGACTGCCTAGGTCGCTTAATAGGTTGCACCGGCCCTGTGCTGATCTATTAGGGAACAAGCTCGTTTAAAGTTTTGCAATGCTCCCTTGTAACGTCGTTTGGCAGCTGCCTGCTTTGTCCACTGCTTGCAGGATTCTCTGGAAGAGCAGCCCCTCCTTGTGGGGATTAGAACTGGGGGGTGGGGCATCAGCTCCCCTAAATTCCCTGTAAGGTATGTGGCTCGGCAGCTGCCCAACAGCAGTTCAGCTGTCCCTCCCCCTGCCATGCTGGTCCTGCCTGCCCTCTGCCTTGGAGCTGCCTGCTTGCTGGGGGAGGGGGAGAGAGGGGTGCTGATATCAGGATGTCCCCCTGCTCCTTCCTCCTCCCCCCCGCTCTGTACCCCGTCTCCACAAAGGGGAGGAGAGGGACAGAAAGGAGGGAGCTTGCTGGAAACTGTTGCTTCCTGTCTGAACTGGCTGATCTGCTTAAAAGGGCAACGTTCTTGAAGTGGGGTCAGCGTACTTAAAGGGGCAATGCACGTCTCTCTCTCACTCATGCACGCACCCCCCAGCACTTTGGAAAGTCAGCACCTGTGCAGCCGTGCATGTGCTGTCAGGAGGAGGGGGTGGTGTGCTCCAGCTGGATAGCATGGGCTCATCATCATGTTCGGTTTTTGCAGGGAAGTGTTTGCAGCTACTGCCCTGCATCTATTGTGTTTCCTCCCTCCTGCCTCAGTCCATGCTGCCTTGTAGAGTGGGAGGCTACATTAACAACAGCGTATTAACCCCTGAGGGCTCAGCCGAGTGCTAGTTCATCATTTAGCAGCAAGGCATTCCCTTGGAAATATTCCACCCTCTTATTCCACCACCTCAACCAAGCTTCACAATCATTCATTGCTGTGTACAATATTAAACTGTTTGTTTAAAATTGTTTAAAACGTATACTGTATATGTATATAATGTCTTTTGTCTGGCGAAAAAAAATTCCCTGGAACCTCCCCCCCCCCCCCCATTTACATTAATTCTTATGGGGAAATTGGATTCGTTTAACAGCGTTTCGCATAAAGTCGCATTTTTCAGAAACATAACTACAATGTTAAGTGAGGAGTTACTGTATCAGATTTCTTTCTGCTCTAAGAATTATTTTGGGGTGTAGAAAAAGAGAGCCTGGAAAATGGGCCTGGTGCCAGGCCTGAGCCTGAACAAAGTCAGCAAAAGTTACACTATGAGCAACTGCCAGGCCCTGTCAAATGCAGATGTTTGCCGGCAAGTCAGTGTCTGGTACACGAACTCGGCACTGGTATTGCTAGCATTGCTAAAACACACTGAATGTGTAAACACATTCCAGCAGGCCAGCACAAGAACCCCCCAGCCTAGCACATGATAAAATGGCTTGACAAAAGTGATGAATAGTGATATTTTGTCTGAAACACTAGGATTAAAGGTACAAAGACAGGTGGTGAATAGGGATGTTTTGTCTGAAAAATCAGGAGGAAAGTACAAGGGGAGGTAACAAACATGTCATGAAATGCATAAAGTGATAGGTAAGTTGTTTATCCCAGATTGTTTATCTCAGTCTATAAATATTTGGATACCTTGCCTTAACCCTTCGGCTGGCCTAGCGGGCAATGGAAAGTCCCGCCACTGACTGAGCGGGTCAGTTGTCACGGGCATACATGTGTTAGTGTGACCTGTAACCATTGAGCCGGGGCATTAGCACCATGCTTCATTGGCAATAAACCTGCCCGGGTGCCTTTGCTACTAAACCAAGTCTTGTGGTCTTATTGGGCAGTTTGATTGGAGCCTGCTGTACGGGCTATCTGGCCAGAAGCCAGTGCAGCACGCAGAAAGAACACACGCACACAGCCAACATCTGATGATATGGGGCAGGTCTCTGGCCTGTGCTATGCAGGTCACAATGGTCCCTTCTAGCCTTGGAATCTATGAATCTATGACCTAAGCCTGTAAGCTAGATTTCCCAGCAGCCTTCAGTCACACCAGCATCCTCACTGCAGACAGCTATAAGCGACCCTCTACAGAAGCTTGTGTCTGCTGGCTGGGCTGGGCTGGGCGCCAGGTTTCTGCACTTCCCTCTCCAGTCCCACAAGCGATGGAGCACAGAGGACACCAGAGGTGACCCAGAGGCCTGGGAAGTGGTGTCCAGCAGAGCAGGTTGGTTTTATTGGAAGAGGGGCTGTACAGTTCGGGCAGCCTCCATCTCAACTGTAGGAGAACGAATCTTCTGGGTGACACCTCGCTAGATGAGAGGGGAGAGCATTAGACCAGCTACACATGGAAAGCACTGGACAAATGCCCAGACAACTCAGACTCCTGGTGTCCAGAGCGTAACAAATAAAGGTGTCAAGGGGTGGGAAGGAATACATCCTTTAACTGTCCACGCACCAATAGCAGTTGCTGGGGTAATAAACAGGAAGAACTGGAAATGACCATGTCTGAGAAGAAATCTGACCCACTTGGCATTACTGTGGTGGGAAGAGTCACATGACTAGAACCTGAAAATGACTGGGACACTCTACTTGGGGAGCACAGATGAGGCAATGGGGGAAGGGAAGGGGCACATTCTATCACAGATCCCATTCTCTGCTTTGGAGTTAATGACAACACAGAGTCAGGGATGCTAATGGATCAATGTTCTAAGTGAGAAAACACAAGAAGAGGCAGGAGCCGAGGTTCATCACAGACCAGCAAGCGAACAGGAGAGTAAGACAAACAGCTCCTTAAGCCTCTATCTACAACTGAAGAAAAACTTTATGATTGGAAATGGGAGGGGAGGCATGCAGGGGGAGTGTAGTGGAGGCTTCATATTGCCAGCAGTAAAACAGTCTAGAGCGTCTAAAACTGAGAGATAAATAATTTCCTAACACAAAAAATGTTGCACTCAACTTGGGGTAATTCTACTTCTATTTCATTCCGCCTGATAGAGGTGGACTGAGCATGGAGCTACAAATTAGTGGTTCCCTAAGTGCAAATGGTCATGACCTGACTACAACTGTTAGGTGTGAAGAGAGAAGCCCTAGCCAATACTATATGTGTGACAGACATGGCAACGGGTCATGTTCTAAATACAGAGATTTAACCCTTTTATGACCACTGTACATCACCTGGCCAGTGGGGTGAAGTTACTGCATAACTAGAGTGGGTTACAAGTAGGGCTGCAGATTTGTCAACTTTTTTTAAATCAAAATCACACAGCACGATGGTGAAGTTAGCAGAAGGTCCGGATTTGGTGACTGCTCTGTGATTTTTGATAAAAATGCCCTGACAAATGAGAGGCCATCAACCACCCCGAGCAGCACTCTCTGCCCCAGCCTTGCCCTCAATCCCTGCCCAGTGAGGGGAGGGCCAGAGACCAAACTCATCCCTCACTCGTCCCAGGCATGAGCAGTGGTGACTTCTGTGTCCCACAGGGATGTGTCCAGCTCCCCCCTCTGGGCATTGTGACCTGGCACACAGGGTCACAGCATCGCTCAGTTTTGGCCCTGCTGCCCCAGCAGTATGATGGGTGGGGGGGTCGGACCAAATCTGAGTGAGTGACACTGCGATCCCATGCACCAGGTTGCCACACCTGGAGCAGGGAGCCAAGCCCAGCCCCGCGGGACACAGGAGCTGCCACTGCAGGGCGAGTGTGAGGGGGGCTCACTCTCCAACCATCCCCCCAGGACTTCCCTCTGCACATCGACTACAACCCCATCCTGAAAGAAATCTTTCCTGAACCCCCACTTCTGGTTTCAAACAACTCCCCAACCTCTCCAAGCTCAGCATCGAAGCAAGCTCCCCACAGACTGGGACACACCAACTCAAAGCGGCACCAAACCCTGCCAGAACAACAGATGCAAAACCTGCAGACATATCTCCACTTCTAGGATGATCAACACCCTCACAATGCACCTTTCAAAATCCGTAGGTCCTACATATGCCTATCACAACAGGTGGTGTACCTCATCCTGTGCACTAAACGCCCCAATAAAAACTACGTGTATGAAACCAGTCAGTTACTCCGCTCTCAAATGAAGTCACACAGGAAAGTGATAAAAGACAAAGACACCACAACACCTGTGGGTGAACATGTCTCACAGAGCGATCACTCTATATCTGACCTCTCAGTCCTCATCCTCAAAGGAAACCTGCACACCACTTTCAAAAGACGAGTCTGGGAGCTTAAATTCATAACTCTTGCTAGATACTAAAAATCATGGACTGAACAGAGACACTGGATTTATGGCTTATTACAACAAACCCACTAACACCCTTTCTGTCCTATGACTGCAGGGGTGTTAATGGGTCACTTTACCTTGAATGGTTCCTTAGAACAGTGGTTTTCAAACTTTTTTTCTGGGGACCCAGTTGAAGAAAATTGTTGATGCCCATGACCCAACGGAGCTGGGAATGAGGAGTTCAGGGTGTGGGAGGGGGGTCAGGGCTCTCGGCTGGGGGTGCAGGCTCTGGGGTGGGGCCAGGGATGAGGAGTTTGGGGTGCAGGAAGGGGTTCCGGGTTTGAGGGGCTCAGGGCTGGGGCAGGAGATTGGGGCATGGGGTTGGGGTGTAGGCTTACCTCCGGCAGCTCCCAGTCAGCAGTGCAGCCGGGGTGCAGAGGCAGGCTTCCTGCCTGTCCTGGCACCACAGACCGTGCTGCACCCTGGAAGTGGCCAGCAGCAGGTCCGGCTCCTAGGCAGAGGCGCGCAAGCAGTTTCGCGTGGCTCTTGCCCGAAGGCACTGCCCCCTCCCCCCCCGGTCCCATTGGCCGGTTCCCAGCCAATAGGAGTGCGGAGCCGGTGCTCGGGGCGGGGGCAGCGCGCGGAACCCCATGGCCCCCCTGCCTAGAAGCCGGACCCGCTGCTGGCCGTTTCCGGGGCGCAGCACGGTGTTGGAACAGGTAGGCACTAGTTCCTTCTTGCCGGTTACTCCAACAGAGGGGAAGGTGGGCGGGTTTGGAATGGATATGAGCAACACGTCTTGAAGAACAACAGTTACGAGAGGTGAGTCACCATTTTTTCTTCTTCGAGTGATTGCTCATATAGATTCCAAGTAGGTGACTCCCAAGCCTTACCTAGGTGGTGGGGTCAGAGTTAAGGAAATGCTGATTGTAGCACTGCTCTACTGAAAGCCATGTTGTCCCTGGTGTGCCAGACGATGGTGTAGTGCGAGGTGAAGGTATGTACCAAGGGCCAAGTCGCTGCCCTGCAGATTTCTTGGATCGGTACCTGGGCCAGGAATGCCACTGACGAGGCCTGGGCCCCAGTGGAGCGTGTGGTGGGAGCTGGGGTCGGCACCCTGGCCAGCTCATAGCAAGTGCATATGCAGGACGTGATGCAGGAGGATATTCTTTGAGAGAAGACTGGGAGGCCTTTCATCTGGTCTGCCACCGCTACGAATAGCTGGGTCGATTTTCTGAATGGCTGAGTGCACTCGACGTAGAAAGCTAGGGCTCTTCGGACATCAAGGGAATGTACCCGCTGCTCCCAGGGACTAGCATGAGGTTTCAGGTAAAAGACGGGTAGGAAAATGTCCTGGCTGGTGTGGAAGCTTGACACCACCTTGGGGAGGAAGGCCGGGTGCGGTCTGAGTTGCACCTTATCCTTGTGTAAGGCAGTTCCGAGGTGAGGGCCTTTAGCTCAGAGACGCGTCTCGCCGAAGTAATGGCGACCAGGAAAGCTGTCTTCCAAGAGACATACAAAAGGGAGCATGTGGCCAACGGTTCGAATGGGGGCCCCCATGAGCCTCGAAAGGACCAGTTTAAGGTCCCACGCACAGGGACAGGCTGACGGATCTGAGGATATAAACGGTCCAAGCCTTTGAGAAAGCAACCAACCATAGGGTTGGCGAAGACCGAGCGGCCAGATGCACCCAGGTGGAAGGCCGGGATGGCAGCAAGGTGAACCCTTATGGAGGACGCCGCCAGGCCTTGCTGTTTCAGGTGCAGAAGGTACTCCAAGATGAGCAGTACCGGTGCCTGGAGGGTGTGTGCGCGGCACTCGTCACACCAACACAAAACCCGTTTCCACTTTGCCAGATACGTGGCTTTAGTGGAGGGCTTCCTGCTGCCCAGCTGCACAGAAGCTCCGTGGGGTTCAGCCATGAAGCTTCCAAGCCGTGAGGTGGAGGGACTGTAGGTCGGGATGACAGAGGCGACCATGGTCCTGAGTGAGTAGGTCGGGGAGGAGAGGCAACGTGACTGGTACGTCCACCGACAGTTCCAGCAGCGTGGTGTACCAGTGCTGGCGAGGTTATGCTGGAGCTATCAGAATCACCTTTGCCCCCTCCCTGCGGACCTTGAGCAGGACTTTGTGCACGAGAGGGAATGGAGGAAAGGTGTAGAGCAGGCGACCTCTCCAGGGTAGCAGGAATGCGTCCGTGAGGGAGCCCGGGCTGAAACCCTGGAAGGAGCAGAATGATGGGCACTTCCTGTTGCATCGGGTGGCGAACAGGTTGACCTGGGGAAACCCCCACATTTGGAAGATGGGGTGTATGACATCCGATAGGAGAGACCACTCGTGCGTGTGGAAGGACCAGCTGAGGTTGTCCGCCAGCGTGTTCTGAATTCCTGGGAGAAAGGACGCTTCCAGGTGAATGGAGTGGGCTATGCAGAACTCCCACAGTCGAAGGGCCTCCCGGCATAGGGGGGAGAAACGGGCTCCCCCTTGCTTGTTGATGTAAAACATGGCTGTGGTGATGTCCGTTAGAACCGCTATGCAGCAACCTTGCAGTTGAGCCTGGAAGGCTTGGCAAGCAAGTCGCACCGCCATTAGCTCCCTGATGTTGATATGGAGGGAGAGCTTGTCCTATGATCACAGGCCCTGTGTCTGACGGTCCCCCAGATGTGCCCCCCAACCCATAGCTGACGCGTCCGTTACCAGGGACAAGGAAGGCTGTGGAAGGGGACTCCTCCGCACACTGCTCGGGGGTCGAGCCACCAGCGAAGGGAGGCAAGGACCTGTCCCGGCACTGTGACCACCAAATTCAAGCTGTTGCGCCCTGGGCGGCAGATCAAGGCGAGCCATGCCTGCAACGGCCTGAGACGGAGTCTGGCGTGCCGGGTCACATACATGCAAGACACCATGTGGCCGAGGAGACTCATGCACCCTCTTGCTGTTGAGGTTGGGAATTGCTGAAGGCCTTGAATGAGGTCCGCGATAGCTCAGAAACAGGACTCCGGTAGGAGGGCCCGAGCCTGAACGGAGTCTAGCACTGCCCCAATGAATTCTATCCTCTGGGTCGGTTCTAGGGTCGACTTCTCCACGTTGAGGAGACTGAGCTGTTTGAACGTACACCTGACCAAGCGGAGTTGGGACTGCACCTGTGCTCTGGTGCGGCCCCTGAGCAGCCAGTAGTCGAGGTAGGGGTATACTTGCACCTGCCGTCGACGGAGGAAGGCAGCCACGACCAACATGCACTTGGTGAACACTCAGGGGGCTGTTAAGAGGCCGAATGGAAGGGCCGTGAACTAGTAATGTTCGTGGTTGACCACAAAGTGCAGGAAGCGCCTCTGCGCCGGATGAATCGCTATGTGGAAGTATGCGTCCTTCATGTCGAGGGCGGCATACCAGTCTCCCGGATACAGGGAGGGCTAGGGAAACCATGCGGAACTTCAACTTTACCATGAGCTTGTTGAGCCCATGCAGGTCCAGGATGGGTCTGAGACCCCCTTTGGCCTTGGGGATTAGGAAGTATCGGGAGTAGAATCCCTTGCCCCTTAGCTCCTGTGGAACCTTCTCCATCGCACCACGTCCCGTAGCAGTCACAGCTTGTGCTACAGGGAAAATCCCCGCCAGGGAGGCACACGTCTGTGACTGTCTGAGGCGATATGCCATGTCCTTCTCAGAGAGCTAATCACAGTGACTGGGCTGCTTTCCAGGCCCTGTTCCTCTTGCCTGGCGGTGCTGTCCTGCTCCCACACCCCTCTCTCCCACCCAGGGCTTCCATGCTGACTCAGTCCTGTCTCCCCGGCCCCGCCCCCAGCTGGCTGCCAGCTCCACTCTGCGGCTCCTGGTCTATGTGAAGCAGCCTGCCTGGCTGCTGCTCCTCCTACTGGCCTAAGTGACTAGAATTAATTAATATTCGTAAAGTACTGCAAGAGTCTCCCAGTGAAGATGCTAGCGACTGCCACAGGAGTAGTTTCCAACAGGCACTGCTGCCCGTCCCCGTGCAATGCTCAGCCCAGTGGATAAGCCAGCCCTTCCCAGCAGCAGTGTTTTCAATGGCAGGTTAAAACTCGTTGGAAGGAAAGCAGGTACCAGGAAGAACGGTGTCAGGGCAGAGAAGCAGCAGGGCCAGGACTCCTGGGGGACGAGCAGCAGCAGCAGGGCCAGGTGGCTGCTGATTTGTTCTATAAGTTGCCCGAGTTCAGTGTGAGTGGCAGAGCTGGGAACCACGTGGACCCCCAGGGAAGGAAAGGGGCAGGGCAGCAGTGTTTGACGTCTGTCCCACACTCCAGTGAGTGGCAGCTCCCAGCAGACAGTGATCCCAAGCTCAGGGAGAATGATACTAACCCTTAATGCTGACACATGACAGCCCTGAATCCAGCTGCTGGAGCACCCCCTGGGGAGGGGGCAGAAGGAATCAGGCTGCTTCCCAGTCACGGGGAGGACTCATCCCAGTTAGAGAGGCTCCCCAGAGAACAGAAAAGGACTCAAAGCAGCTGGGAAGCAGAGTTATGGGAGTACCAGGCAGCAGGGCGTGGGGTGCCTGGCTGTTCCTTCTCCGATTCCTGCCTGCGCCTCAGCACTCACAGCACTAGCCTAGGGTGCTGGGTCTAAGAGTGGCCCCTCAGCCTACAGGCTGTGGATGCGTTCGTTAGGCAGCAGGGCCACCTAAGCCATGAGACACAGTGCAGCTTGTGCTTAGGTACCCGACCCAGAACAAAATGGCGGTTCCTGTGATCCCCCACAGCACAACTTACCCCAGCCTCCCGGGTATGTGCGCAAAGCAAGAGCAGGGCCAGGCTTCCCCACAGGAATGGGGAGACAGGAATCCCTTTCACGGGAAGGATAAGCAGGTGGTAGACTCCACTATGCCCGCTCAGTGCCAGCTAGGCTTCTAGGCATCTAAGCCAGCCAGCCAAGGTGGTCAGAGACCGTTCCACAGCTGCCCCCTGGGGCGTTCTTGCATATCCCTCTGAGGCGGCAAGTACTGACCCATCAGATACAGGATACTGAACCAGGTGGGCCACTAGTCTGATCTGGCAGGGCAATTCCTATGTTCTTCCAACTGACCTGATAGATCTTGCCTCTCCTTGGGCATGGGGTAGAGGGTGGAGTAGGAGCTGTAGTTCAGGATGTGAGAACAGAAATACATAATGAAGGGTCTCTCTTCCTAACGGGGAGGGTGGAAAAGAGATTTGCAGAGAAAGCACTGGAGAGCTGAAAGCCAGAGCATTTGTAGCCCCCCCACCCCCCAGTCCAAGAGCCAGCTTCTGCCTAGTTCCTCATTTCTTCAGGAGCCACAAAGTTACAAATACTTCCCACTTTGGGAACAGTCACTCCTGCCCCTATCACACAGGACACATTGGAAACAGACAGAAAGGAGAACTTACACCATGTAATTTTTTCAATGTTAACCTTTTAAGGGCAGGTTGCCTGGACCACCAGAACAAGGCTGAGCAGTTGGAGCACAGCCAAGTAAACTGTGATTACAGCTGCTTTGCGTCACAGAGCAGTGCACAGCTGCCAAATGCACTGGTGACTCTGGTAGCAGTTGGCTTAGAGAGCTGTGTTAGTGCTCGGTGGAAGGAAGGGCAGAGGGAGCCCAGTCCCTGCAATATAAGGGCGCCCCGTGCTCCTGCCTAGATCCCCGGACCCCGGCAGTGCACCTCACTGCAGTGGAGCCGAGGCAGCAATGCCATGGGAAGCCTTTCAGGCACCAGTGCCCATGCCAGCATGGGGCCGCAGGGACGGGTGGGCCATGTAGTCTGTCAGTGAGAAATTCCCCACAGGCATCCAGTCTCCTCATACTGCTAAGACATCCCAGTCAATGTAAATGCTGCATGCAAATTATCTGTAGAGGAAGGGTGGTGATTGGTTGAGTTTTCCCAGATGTCACCATGTTACCTGAACTGTTGACTAATGTCTGTGACCCACATGACAATCACTAGGCTCTGGAATGATAAAAGAAGAGCCTCACAACTCAATCACTATCTCTGACCTATCAGTCCTCATCCTCAAAGGAAACCTGCACGACACTTTCAGAAGACGAGCCTGGGAGCTTAAATTCATAACTCTGCTAACCTCCCAGCTAGCTACTAAGTCTGCTGTGAAAAGTGATATTAACAAACACACATCACTTTTCACAGCAGATTTACTCAGCCCCGGCAAGCGGGGGGCCAAATTAAGCACTGGATAGGGAGGTGGGTAGGGAGGTAGCAGGGGCCAGGGGCGATGGGGTTGTGTGGTGAGTCCGGGGCTGGAGCCCAAAGCCCCATGCCCAGGGGACGGAGCCCGCGGCCCAAGCCCAAAGCCCTGCAGCCAGGGGACAGAGCCTGCCATCGAGCAGACGGAGCCCAAAGCCCAGCGGCTGGAGCCTGCTGTCCACCACCCCATGGCTGAAGTCCAATCCCACCGCCTCCGGGAAGGTGGGGAATTCACTGGATGTCTGCTCCTCCAGTGTTTGTCTCTCCAGAGGGGGGCAGGGTCCAACACCTGCTGGGGATGCTTGGGGGAGGGGCTACTGCTCCCTCCTCCCCCAATCACCGGCCAGGAAGCTGTGGCCACATTTGAAAAAGGCTGGTTTAAGGGCCTTAACTGTACTATTCCAGACTTTTAACATGTCTGGATTTCTTTAAGCGTCACCATAACCCTAGTTCCTGGGATTGTAAAGCTTGGTTTGGGGATAAATGCATCCCTGTAGTGTGTTTGTTTGTTTTGCCATTCCACTACTCTCACCTGCAGCTCTATCTTAAAGTAGTTTTTGTTATCTTGGGTAAAGAAGTAAATCCACTAGTCAATTCCCAGAAAATTCATCCTGCAGTGAGTGCTGTAATTTTGGGAAAGACACTGCATTTTTCATATGTAAGAAGGCCAAAACCCTGCTTTAAGTTCAAAATCGAAGTCAGTCGTAACTATGAAATTGATGCCTTATAATAATCAGAGTTGTGAAGCAGAGAGAAAATACAACAGCAGTCAGCAGAAGAGGAGGGCTTGAAATCATGATCTCCTGTCTCATAGCCTAGTGCACCTTCCCTCTGTCAGTGCTCCTCAATCCCGACCTGCAGCCCCCTGCTACCCCAGTGCTGGGCGCACACAGCTCTGCCAGGGACCCTCAATCCCGACCCGCAGCCCCCTGCTACCCCACTGCTGGGTGCACACAGCTCTGCCGGGGCCCGTCAATCCCGACCCGCAGCCCCCTGCTACCCCACTGCTGGGCGCACACAGCTCTGCCGGGGCCCTTCAATCCTGATCCACACAATAGCCTGCAAGTCCACTTTTTCTAACATTTCTCCAGTGCGTCTTCTCTTTAGATGTAGATGTCTGCTGCCCATGACCC
This sequence comes from Platysternon megacephalum, assembly GCA_003942145.1. Taxonomy (NCBI): domain Eukaryota; kingdom Metazoa; phylum Chordata; order Testudines; family Platysternidae; genus Platysternon; species Platysternon megacephalum. The sequence continues at coordinate 1,601,947 of QXTE01000232.1, forward strand.
ATTGCCCTGGCAGCTCCCCCCGCAGCCAGGGGACGCGAGGCTGGCACGCAGGGCAGCAGGCAGGAATCCCAGCAATGCCTGCTGTGTTGTTTTCTCTTTGCCCCGCAGTGGGTCAGGTTTCTGTTTGAATGACAGTCCCAGGCAGTGGGAGCTGACTCATCAGTCTGACTGGCTAGGAGACTGAGTGGACCATGGCCATGTCACACATATACCGCATCCCACGGTGGTCTCAGCTCGTCTGTCTTGTTCATCCCTCCTGCCAGCTACAGCAGAGATTAGTCTCCCCCGTTCCCAGTGCTCCTCACAGCCACCCAGCTTTTTCCAACCGCAGCCAGAGTCCAGGGCTGCATTTCCTCTCCTGGGGCCCTTGACTGGTGCTGAGCTCCTCACTGCCTCTCAGCAGAGCCCGGAAAGCAGCTTTCCGGTAACTTCATGGCAAAAACCTTGCCAGACTTCCAAGAGTCCTGTTAAACCAAAACGCATGCTGGAATCCAACGCTTCTAGCTCAACGACCACTTCACCTCCAGGTTCCTGCTTCCTTGGATCTTCGGTGCCCCTTCCGATCCTCAAGGTGTGACCGTGCTCATTACCAGAGCCAGCAGGCAGGCCTAAGAAAACCTCTAACACAACTGCATTGGCTCAGGTGTGGACTGTTCCCTGCCTCACTCCAATATGCCCTCCTCATATAGAGCTCCCAACTGCATTCAGCATGGCACAGAATATCTCCCAGAGGATGCCAGACCAGAGCATGGCCTGCCTGTTTTCCTGGACGACCCAGTTGTCTGGTGCCCGCTGAAGTTCATATGCTCCTTCCTGGCCTCCTTTGGCATGTTACTTAGGTTCCCAGTGGCTTAGCACACGTTCCTACTCGGTGCAGTCTCTCCACCCTCCCTCTCTGGGTCCTGGCTTTAAAGACAGTGCCCATGTTTCCAAAGAATTCCATTGGAACATGACTTCTACTCCCTATCAAAGGGAGATTCCTAACAGGTCGCAGCACAGCTCACCCGTGACCATTCCCCCTCCTAGCGATGAGAGCAGCAGAACTACACCCAGCAGCCCTGCAGGAGCCATCACTGCGCACAGCACCTTACTAGTCTCTTATGAGAGACCTCGCAATAAGGATCCTGGGAACACAGGCCTGTCAGCTACCTGAGCCCAGCCCAGGCAGCAAGTGCAGGGTAGTTTGGTACAGGCGGCCAGTGCTTTGGGGCCAGGGATGGGCTGCTCGTGATTCCCTTGGGAGGCTGTTCTGCAGGCTTGTAGAGCTCCCTGTCTAAGTTTCCCCCCAGATTCAGTTAAATTTTCCATTCCTTAATTCATCCCCTTGCTTCTAGTTATTCATACCTGGCCCATCCTCACTATGCCTCTTACAATGAAATCCAGCACAACACAAGACACCTATGACTACATGTTCATTTTCAAACCAAGCGTAGAAGCTGGCCCCAGAGCCTGGATTTTTGATAAATAAAACCCCGTGGATTAAAGCTCAGTTTATACGTGTTGTAGTAGGGTCCTCTCCAGGCTCTGTTGGCTGCTCCCAGTACTGAGAGGAGGCTCATTGGCCCAATTCCAAAGCACTCCTCTAAACGAGGCACCACATTAAGAACTTTCCAGGCTTCAAGCCCAGTTACTGTGTTCAGATACTGTACAGTCTCACTAGACTAGCTGCTGTCTCTTCTGGAGCCCACACACCAAAGCACCTGCCCACATGATTCTTTGCATTTGAGATCCCCAAGCTGCTCCATAATTTTCCATATAGTCCTTTGCTCACTGACAAGAGTCTTTGGAAAATAAATGTCCTCATTCTTTAAAGCAAATGACTACCCTGTCCTTTCTAAAGGGACACAGTCACCTTGACATCTAGACAGTCGCAAGCAGTCTCAGGCATTATGCTGGCCCATGGAGTTCTCTCACTAACTTTTAGAATAGAATCATAGAAGATTAGGGTTGGAAGAGACCTCAGGAGGTCATCTAGTCCAACCCCCTGCTCAAAGCAGGACTAACCCCAACTAAATCATCCCAGCCAGGGCTTTGTCAAGCCGGGCCTTAAAAACCTCTAAGGATGGAGATTCCACCAACTCCCTAGGTAACCCATTCCAGTGCTTCACCACCCTCCTAGTGAAACAGTGTTTCCTAATATCCAACCTAGACCTCCCCCACTGCAACTTAAGACCATTGCTTCTTGTTCTCTCAAACAACTTTTGTGGTTTTCCTACATTTTAGAATTTCTCTCTCCACTGTTGCTGTGTGAAAGACGCAGGGGGAGCCGGGAAAAGGGCTATGCATAGTGTGCTGCTAAAACCACAAACTGAAAAAAACTTGATTAATATTTGCTTTCTCAGACCTCTTTCAGTGATTGCCATCTGTGGTGTTAACTTATAGCAATGAAAAGTAAAAGCATCGCTGGCAGAACTGTGATCTGTAAGCTGAAGATATTGCCTTAATATCTTACTTCTTTTCCCAGGCTGTACTAGACCATAGGTACATGACCCTTTCTCGTTTAAATTTCACACCTTTCACAGGAAATCCCTATTCTTTACTGTGATCTCTCAGGCTGTTCTACACTTCAAAACTTTGCCCTTGGATGGCCAAACTGGTGCGCCAGTCCATTTATATTGTTAAAGGAGGATTTAAGTGTATTCCTTTTTCATTTAGTCCTCTAAAACCTATGTCCCCCTCTTTCCACAGCTGCCTTAGTGTTGGACAGTCCTATGGCATATGCATCAGGGTTCCTTTAATTTGTTACAGCACCAAACAAGAGTTAAAGTGGTGCTTGATTTCAGTATCCAAACCTCAGCCAGAAATTATATCCTTGGTTATTTAACTGCTAACGTGGGTTTAGCTCCACGGGAAAACTTTGTTTCTTGAAAGCTGCAATCACCACAAAGCGTGTGATTTTACAAGAATGGAAGAGTAGGATCATGCCCAGACAGTAGTATTCAAGACCTGTCCAAGTTAGCAGCCAAATAAAGAATGGCTTGCTGCTGGAGAGAGCAATTATATGAATTTAAAGGCATTTGCCCCCCATTTCTAGCTACATTTGGATTAAAATGTTGAGACTGCTCAAAGAATGCCAGATTGCCATCCCACCTAACCCCATTGCTCTCCTGCCCCAGCCCCCTCCTCCTCTAGTCACACGTATCGCCTCCTCTTTATTACTGTAACCCCCACCCTAACATGTTACATCAATGGAGTTTTGTACTGTCTGGTCTTACAGCTTTGACAAGCTGGACAATTGTGTAATTACATAATTCTACTGGAGATCCACACAGTACGTGGAAACACGTACAGGCTGTAAATCAGTAGTTTTTCAACTTCTGTATTGGTGACCCCTTTCACACAGCAAGTCTCTGAATATGACCTCAAATTAAAAACGGGAGGGGGTAATTTAATGGAGGCTTGAGGCTGTCAGCCCCATGGAGCTGACAGCTTGCGACCCCCATGTAACCACCTGCAACCCACCTGAGGGGTCACAATCCTCAGTTTGAGAACCCCTGCTGTAAGTAATTTACCTTTTTGTACTTTTCATTGTGTTTCTTTAGTTTATTGATTTTCATAATCAAAAAAACACCTGTGCTCACCCCCACATAACTATGTAGATTTCACTGTCTCTTTTAGGTTGGTGTCTGTACTCCTTTCAGAACACTTTTCATTAAGGGATTCTTTGTGGGAGATCATTTAGAAGGAAGTCTAAGGGTCAGAATATTTGGAGAGAGACAAGTAGAGATATCTGTCCATGAACATATACCACTGCAGGATCTAACAAGTTTTAACAGTTACTCCTGGGGAATTCTGCGCCAAAAAATTTAAAAATTCTGCACACAATATTTTAAAATTCTGATATTTTATTTGTTAAAATAATGCAACAGAATCACGCTGGTTTCAATTATTTTGGTAATTTATTTAAACTACAGTACAATGGATGGAAAATGGAAGTGGGGAGCATTGGAGGAAATCCCCAAACCCACTCTGTCTAATAGTAATGTAGCTAGGTTTGACCCTTTATTTCTAGTTATCAGTCAACAAATATATGTAGCCATATGCTCAGTGTTACATCATAGGTAACTGAGGAGCAAGCGAGGGCTGGAGACTCAAACTCACAATTTATACTGCCTTCTGACCATCTCCAGAAAGGTCAGTAGCAAACAGTTCATGGAGCATATTTTGATAGGAAATTTTTTCAGTCCAAAAATTTAGACCAGTTCTAATCACTAAAGCACCATAAGCATTTATAAGGCCATACTGTCCTTCACAATAAGGCTCCTTTACACCACTCTGGCAACGTAAAGGAGCCTTAAAATTTTTACACTTGTTTTATACTCCTGGGGGAATTCACTAAGAACAATGGGAACAATTCATTAAGCCGACAGGCTGCTATAGTATGCTCTACCTAAGGGGACAGAGCCTGCCCCACACCTGCCTCCTCAGAAACACCCCGAAGCCCTGATCTTCCACGTCAAGCATGCCGCAATAGCGAGCGAGAGGGATAGAGTCTCTCTCGCTCTCTCACAGGCATGACTGCCCAGCCCCCTACTCTGGCGGTGATTTACATCTCTACCAGCTGCTCCAGATGCCCAAACCAACCTGCCTGCACTGCTGGGGAGGGGTGCTTGACCGCTCTTGTGGCTTCCCTTTACTTCCCGGTCAGAAGTCATTTTTCTGTGGGGAAGCAAAGAAATCTGTGGGGGCCATGAATTCTGCGCACATGCAGCGATGCAAAATTCCTCCAGGAGTAAACAGTCATTCATTCAGTGCTGCACAGACATACTGAGAAAGGAGAACAAATTTCACATTAAAATGATCTTGCAAGTTGTAGCTGGGTCGGGGTGTCAATTATTAATGGACTGAAGAGACAGCTGTGAAAAGAAGCCTTCTTGACTAAAGTCAGTCCTCCAACACTTTTGTCTTGCTGAAGATGGAAACATCAATGAAGTGCCCACAAAATCAGTGTCCAAAGGGCATTACATTCTTTTTCTTTGCCCATTGTTTATGGTTGGGGTTTGTAGTGAGCAGGCAACCTGGCCTTTTAGCACAGGAGAAGATGGCAGAGTCCACCACTGCATAAGGCGATTTTTGATCAAGATAGAAGCAGACCCTCATGTAAGAGGTTCACACTGCGCCCCTAGATATTCAGCCCCTTGGCCCCTCTCCTCCGTGAATCAGGGACACTTCAGTCTGGTGCAACAACCGTGTTCTTTATTTGTGTTCAGTTCCCCACCACCAGTTTCCAACTATATACAGGCTTTACAACTGCTTGGCCTACCACAGGCCTGGTCAGCAACAGACTAGGAGGCTCCTACTCCCTCTGAGCCTGACCTCCCACTCTTAGGGTACGGGTATACTACCCGCCGGATTGGCCGGTGGGGATCAATTTATTGCATCTAGATGCGATAAATCAATCCCCGATCACTCTGCCGTCGACTCCTGTACTCCACCGCGGCGAGAGGCGGAAGCGGAGTCGACGGGGGAGCAGCGGCAGTCGACCCCGCGCCATGAGGACGCGAGGTAAGTCAACCTAAGATACGTCGACTTCAGCTACGCTATTCTCTTAGCTGAAGTTGCGTATCTTAGGTCGATCCCCCGCCCCAGTGTAGACCAGGCCTTAGTCTCCACCCCTCCTTTCTCTCACTTCCTTCCAGCCTTATAGCTCCTGTTAATGAGGCTGGCAGGTGTGGTCAGTTACCACGCAAACATAGGGCGGTTCACCCAGCCCTAATCCATTCCCCTGGATTTGAGCTGGAGTGGCAGGAGCTGACTAGGGGCTTCTCAACCAGCACCCTGCCACACCTCACCACAGGGTATTTACACACGACTGACCTGTGGAGTACAGAGGATTCACCTGTTGTGTAACATTCTGGAAGGGGCATGTGTTTTATCTGTCAGGTTTCAATGAGAAGCTTCACTAGCTTAGGCCATCAGAGATGTACTTTGGGACATTTTGAAATAATCTAAATTAAGGAAGACTTGAGGACTCCACTGCAAGATTAATGCAGACAAGGCAGGGGGATGGGTGATATCTATTAGCTCTTTGGAATCACAGCCCTGTCCCCTCTGTGGTTCTCCAAGGGGAGGTGGGCTCTTCTCAGCATTCTCCTCACTGATCAGCGGACAGGGCAAGTTTTAAATCAGTCCCCAGTGGGGAGTATATTCTAGTCTTAAATTGTTCTGGCCAGTGACCAGCCCTTCCTTTATGCTTGTATAGCGCTAAGCACGCTGCAGGCACTACTGGAAACAAACCAAAAGCTAGGGTACTACGTATAACTTTGCTTAGAATCCAACACACCAGTGAAGTGAGATGTGCCCACTGTGTTTTAATTAGAAGGATTCTTGCCACTGGGCAGCGCTCCGGGATGGTGAGAGGAGCTTGCTCGTTGTTTGCCAACAGAGTGAGTTTTCAGTACGAACCGCAGGCACAGAGACTGAGGGAACGGGTACTTCAAGGAGCCGGGGAGATAGCACTGCTCTAGGGGAGATAGGATGCCTCCCTCCCAAGCGTTCTCCAGTCCTTGGCTTCTAGACTCAGGCTGCCAAGAAGGGGGGGTGGTTACTGCCTGTTGTGGTGATTCTGCAACATCAACATCTGTGAAGTAATAGCTGGGCTGAACCCCTCCAACCCAAGTCCTAGCACCACATCCCATGCAGGCCACAGGAGATGCTGAGCTGCCAGCTTGGAGGGCAGGCTGGATATGGCAGAATCAAACCAAACCCGAAGGGCTGAAAGAGTTTCATCTGCTTCCTAGCTTCCGTCTACCCTACCCCACTACCATGCACATGCCCCTCTGCACTTTCTGGTTTCAAGTGAGGCAGGCAGCAGAGCCACCAGAAGAAAGGCTTCTCTCATGGCCATTCTAATTCAGCCAAAACAGAACACAAGATCTTTGGACAAATACCCTGGCCGAAGATGTTTGGACCTGTCCCTAGTCACTACTAACATCGGGAAAACTGGAACACCCTCAAAACCCCAGTAGGGTCCCTACAGACCCCCCTGCTGTGCATTCTACAATTGGATACAGTAGCTAGCATGTTACCAGTCATCGCACAGGCATATTCCCACACCCATAGGCACAACATCAAGATCGTGTCTTTTGTGTAGCTAAAACACTCATCTGGCAGGGAAGTAGTAACCAACCTTCTCCTGTGCACTGCTCATTTCCTTTGGCTCCCCTTTTAATAGGAAATTAGTCAAACAGCACTCAGCATTACATATACCCAATACCCTGTATACAGCTTCAATACGTCCATCCTCAGGTGCCTACTGTTGGCAGCTGGTGTGTGCACATGCTCTCTCTGTAAGCTGTACCAGGCTGCGCAGATAGCTGGCTCAGCAAACTCAACAGCACTGCCCAGAAAGACCACAAGCTGGGTTCTGCGGAAAGTGCGCTCAGCCAGGTTTATTGTCAACAAAGCATGGTCCTTGTGCCCCCCCAGGAGCTATAGGGACACTAACACAGGTATGCCCATCACAATGGGCTCAGCTCACTCAGAAATGGGACTTTCGGTTGGACAAAGGTGCCCCTCCTAGGATTTATCTTGTATACATTGATAGGAACAGGTGTCACACCCCAATGGCCCAAGGGGTCCCCTGGGGAAGGCAGATCAGCATTGTATATGGCTAACACTATTGCAAGCATCGCAGAGCATTTTGGGAAGGGTCAAAGGTGTGAGTGAGTGTGGAATGAAAGATTCCTTCGCAGGTCACGTGAGGCCAGAGGGGGAAGAAGGAAAAGAGCAAAGAACGGGTTAACTCTGCGCTCCTGCTAGGCCCAAAAATAAGATGCTGACTCCAGCCCGCTCAAGGCCACAACACACATCTGACTCTCGGCTGCCTGCCAAGAAAGAGGGGGGCCCGGAATTCACCGATCAGCCATAAGGAAGGAAGATGCAGCTGAGCAGACCTGCAAAAGCAGCCCATAACAAGCAAGACAAGTAAAGGCCAGCACGGAGGAAAACAACGAGGACAACAAAGTCTAGCCGGTGTGTTTTGGGAAAGCTGAGGAGACCACAGAGAGCCAGTTTGGACTGGTACAAAAAACACCAGGAACAGAGGTCGCAAAACAAAACACCCCCAAGGCACCCTGGACTTAAAAACCCTCCTAAGCGCTGGAGCAATTCGGAGATTGCAGCGGACCCCGGACGACCTAGGCCCAGGACAGAACTCCTGTCCACCCTTCCCCTTCTTCTTCTTCTTACATTACACCCAGGCTTGGCCAGCCTAGGGTAGAGCGTGTGTGAGTATGAAAGTGGGTTAGGGCTTGGGGCATTAACGCGTTCTTCCTTCCTCTGAGTGATGTGGGGAGCACCCCTCACTCTCTGCTGTTATTTTATAATTTTATTAATAAAGCTTTAAACTTAGACACTTGGTATGTTTCGTCATCTCCTTCCCTAAACATCCTGTGGCTTCAGCCTAATCACCTAATGCCTCAGGCAGATTGGTAACAGAAATCTGCCACACAGGTTACGTATCACACTCCTGACGTGGTCAGTTACTGACCCTACACCTTGGACCAGCTGGTTCGAACAAAACATCCCCCTCCATCATCCTCCCGTCCTTGTCTTACTTGGGGGTCAGTGTGTTCCTGTACCATCACCCAGGACAGGGGTTATGCCATAACTCCACGTTGGGGTGGACCTGTGCTAGCCTTCCAGAATGTGATTACATGATTACCCAGCGCCTAGTACTTCTTAGAGTGCCTGTGTTTTAGCAATGCCAGCCAGGCTTTTGCCAAGTTCATTTACCAGGCAGTGAACCTGTAAGTAGGCGTTTGCTTTATGACAGGGCCTGACTTTTTCTAACTTTGATTTAGGCCTCAGGCCTTGCACCAGGCCCTGTGCTCCAGGCTCGCTCTCAATACTACACCTAGCTTCTGCCTACATCCCTGTCTGCATAGCACAGCTCCCCTTGTATAGCATGACGCAATGTTAACAAAGGCAGCAATCCCCAACCCCCTGGCACTGGCTAGCAATGCACTGGGAACAACTACTTTTGAGAGAAATCAGGGTGGATAAAAATCAATGATTTAAAAAACAAACAAACAGATTTTTTTAAATTTAAAATCAGATTTTTTTTGATAAAATGCTTTTTGAGGAAAAAGCCTATCTAAAGATAGATACATTATAGCTCAAAGATATCTCATCACGGAATAGGGATTATACATTCTAATTCTATAGTATGAGACAATATATTCATGTAATGTTTAAGAAAAGTTTTGTAAATGAGTTCCAACAGTTCATGGATTAGGGACCCAATTTTATGGGATTCCAGGGGCTTCTGTATAGATTAACCTAAATAATCTTTCTATCGACACAATGGGACTCAGTGCTCAGTCTAGAAGATACCATCAGAGATGCTTAGTTTTGCAGTTCTTAAACTGTGGATTTGTGTCTTCAGGGGTAACATGCTGATTAACAGCAAAAATGTTTTAAAATTAATTAAATAAATAAATATAGAGGTGAGAAATAACAGACCTCAACCCTATTGTCCCTCTGCAAATTTGTGTACACAGAGTCAATCCCTTGCCTCTCTTTAAAAGTGCAAAGTTTCAAACAGTTCAATGAATAGAAGATTGTTGGGGGCGGAATAGATCTGGACAAGGAGAAGAAGTCTGGAGATAAATGTGAGAAGGGAGGGACAGGCAGTAGAAACAAAACTGAAATGGTTTGAGCAGCATATTCCAGAAGTCTTGAGGTCTTTCTGAGTTTAGCCTTCATTGATTTGAAATCTACCATACCATTTTCTCACTAGAAGGGAAACCCTATAATGGCAGCCAGCCGTAAAAGAGACCCAGTTTGGGAATAAGAACCATTCAAGAAATATATGTTTGCTGATGTTTTTTTAAAGAAAGTCACACCAGTGAACTGGAGGAAGTCACTTAAGCACTTGGATTCAGAGACTGTTGAAGTGATAGTCTCACTTTTAACAGCAGTAGCTTCTTCTGCTGGTGTAGAAAGAATATTTTCTTCCTTTGGACTAATTCATTCCAAATTGAGAAATCGTTTTGGGACATGAAAAAGCAGGAAAGCTTGTTTTTCTTTTCCAGATTATGAACAAACAAGAAAATGAAGGTGAAGATGACGGAGTCAGCTGCAGAAGCCAATATTTTAAGTTTCTCATGTTGACCTGGCTGACATAGTCGATAAATGAAATATTTAAAAAAAATAATTAAACTATTTTAACAAAAACAAACCTGATTTTAAAAACTTGAATGTTTAACTAAATTCAGAAATTCATATGCTTGTTTTGTTAAAATATTATATGTTTGCTGTTGAAGAAAAAAATCCAGAATACAGTAACATTGTTGTTTTAGTTAAATAAAACAATTTAAATGTCTGTCTGGTGATGTTCTCCTCCTAAAACAGCATGGCAAGAAAATCCTCCAAATATTGATTAACCTGTTGAATGGGAGATAGTTCATCTCCCAATGACTTCATAAATATCTGCTTCAATTACCTTTGGTAAATGAAATAACCAAACAATCATTCATTTTCTGATATAGCTGTAAAACGAATCTGAAAAGTTTTAAAATAAATCACTTAAAAAATGTATAGTGTGTACCTTCTAAAAATGAAACCTACATCTATCTCTGAGTTGTGAAGAATATGTATTAAGGTTATAACAACCAACAAGAATGCACTTTTATGTAGCAAAGAATCCTGTGGCACCTTATAGACTAACAGACGTTTTGCAGCATGAGCTTTCGTGGGTGAATACCCACTTCTTCGGATGCAAGTAGTGGAAATCTCCAGGGGCAGGTATATATATGCAAGCAAGAAGCAAGCTAGAGATAACGAGGTTAGTTCAATCAGGGAGGATGAGGCCCTGTTCTAGCAGTAGAGGTGTGAAAACCAAGGGAGGAGAAACTGGTTCTGTAGTTGGCAAGCCATTCACAGTCTTTGTTTAATCCTGAGCTGATGGTGTCAAATTTGCAGATGAACTGAAGCTCAGCAGTTTCTCTTTGAAGTCTGGTCCTGAAGTTTTTTTGCTGTAGGATGGCCACCTTAAGATCTGCTATTGTGTGGCCAGGGAGGTTGAAGTGTTCTCCTACAGGTTTTTGTATATTGCCATTCCTAATATCTGATTTGTGTCCATTTATCCTTGCATCCGAAGAAGTGGGTATTCACCCACGAAAGCTCATGCTGCAAAACGTCTGTTAAGGTGCCACAGGATTCTTTGCTGCTTTTACAGATCCAGACTAACACAGCTACCCCTCTGATACTTGACACTTTTATGTAGAAAACCATGATTGAATCAAGTCTTCCTGACTAGTTATTTAAATCATAAGTTAAATCAATTTGATTTAAATCAAATCCACCCTCGGAGAAATTCAGAGCAGTGCCAGGCTGTGGTTCTGGGGTATCACTGAGGTGTCATTCCTGCAGATCCCTGGGAAATCTCCAAACATGACAGTGGTCATAATGGTAACAGTCAATACCACTTACCACCTTACTGCCACTGGCCAGCCGACTACACGGTTAAAATTGGTCCTCAGTGGTAAAGAAACAACATGCAATAAACTAGGCACAAGTCACAGGGATAACAGTAGGTTTCAGAGTAATAGCCGTGTTAGTCTGTATCCGCAAAAAGAATAGGAGTACTTGTGGCACCTTAGAGACTAACAAATTTATTGTAGCATAAGCTTTCGTGGGCTACAGCTCACTTCATCGGATGCATGTAGTGGAAAATCCACTACGTGCATCCGATGAAGTGAGCTGTAGCCCACGAAAGCTTATGCTATAATAAATTTGTTAGGGATAACAGTAGGTACCCAGAACAGATCCACTGTGATTCCAGGCCACCACTCCTCTCTGATAATGCAGTGGTGTAATAGCAGAACTCTGGAAATGCAATGCAATGGGCTCAACCATTCACATATGCTTCATGGAGACCCTTCTGCACAACACACGCTCTGCTTCATCTAAGAGTTGCATGTGCATCTGTCTGTGCTTCAGGAACCAAGACAGACATGCACAACCACGCTCTCCTTCTACACTCCCTGCCCTATCAGCTGGCAGCTTCTGAGACAATCACAGCCACTCAAACCCCACCAAAACCAAGTCAAGACACTGGCACATGGTAGGCACTGGATGCTTCCATGCCAGCCAATACCCCACCAAGAAAAAAAGAAACCTTATTTTATGAGAGTCTTCCAACATCCAAGACAACACACATGTGAGAACATGTGGAGTCAGAAAAAACATCAAAGAAGCCGGCTTACGAGAAACAACATCAATGCTTAGTGAAGAGCACAGAATCCATCAGGCAGCCATGCCCTCCAGTGCCTTCTTGTCTCTTTAACCATGTGGCACACACACAAGGAAACATACACCCTTTGCAACACTTACCCTGATTCTCCGCATTGCGGTCACAATCTCCACCCTGCTGTTTGGCCGAGGCACATCAAGGCTTCCAATGTACTAGAAAAAAAAGGGGGAAAATAGGATTAGTACAGCTCCCATGTCCGTAAAATAGCACAGATGTGCAGGGACTTTTCCACCAGGCAGCTAAACCACCCCCCTGCCAATGCAGGAGCATTTCTCCTTATACATCACAGCACTTTGTCCAGTCTATTTTACGTATCCTATACAATGATGCTTCTGTCACTTTTCCTGGGAGACTATTCCACAGTCTAATCCATCTGTCAGGAAATTTTCCTTGATATTCATCCTAAATTTTCCATTTCTTAATCTCATCCCATTATTCNCCTCCCCCCCCCCCCCCGCCCCCATCTATCAGCCTGATGTTTTCATCTTTCACACATCTGCAGAATATTCCTTCTCCCTGCCATGTGAAGTGTTTCGTCAAGCCACATATTTATCTGTCTTCATTCATAGGTTTTAAGGCCAGCAGGGACCATTATGACAACCTAGTCTGACCTCCTGCATAGCACAGGATGGAGACTCCACCCAACGATTCCTGCACCAAACCCATATCTTCCGGCAGATCTTTTGTAAAGACATCTCACCATAAGATCCCCATTGCGGAGAGCCCCCCCATGTCCTTAGCTAAGTTGTTCCAATGGTTAATTACCCTTTTGCTGCTAAAAAAAGTGTGCCTTATTTTGATTCTGAATGTGCCAAGCATCAGCTTCCAGTCACTGGATCCTGTTATACTTTTGCCTGCTAGATTCAAGAGCCCTTTGCTCTCAGAAATGTCTTCCTCACATAGGTACTTATAGGAGATGATTAGTCATCCCTTAAAACTTCCCTTGCATAAACCAGATTTGACTTTTTAGTCTCTCAGTATAAGGCAGGTCTTCCAGACCTGAAATCATTCTTGTAACTCTTTACTGAGCTCCTTCCAATTTTTTAACATTGTTTTTGAAGTGTGGGCACCAGAATTGGAGTAGGTATCCAATAATGATCTCATCAGTGCTGTATACAGCTCAATAGTCATCCACTTAGATATCCAAGCACTGCATAAGCTCTGTTAACCACAACATCCCACTGGGATCTCACGTTCAGCTGGTTTCCATCATGGCCCCTAGGTCTCTCAGAGGCCCTGCTTTCCAGGATATGGTCCTCTGTCCTGTAAGTGGCCTTTTATTTTCTGTTCCTAGATATCATTCCTTGCAGGTGGCAGTATTAACACACATTACTTGATTGCATCCAGCTTATAAAGAGATCCAGACTACTCTAAAGCCGACCTGTTCTCAGTATTTACTACTTCATCAATCTGTGTCCTCTATAAACTTTACCTGCAATCATTTTCTTCAAGATCATTGAACAAGATAGAGTAGCATTATGTCAAGAACAGTCCACTCCATCACCCCATGGGATGAGGATTCCCCAAGTACAATTATGGTTTGATGAACTCTTTCAGCCAGACAGTTTTTAAATTCCTTTACTATGAGCCAATGTCATTTTGTATAGTGTTAATTTTTTAGTCTTCCTTTGGAGAAAGTTCTGAAGGAACTCAAATGTGAAATTGCCGACTACTACTAACAGTGGTTTGTAACCTATCATTTAAATCAGCTTCTGTACCAGATGACTGGAGGACAGCTAATGTGATGCCAATTTTTTTTTTAAAAGGCTCCAGAGGTGATCCCGACAATTACAGGCACTGCGATAAGCCTGACTTCAGTACCAGGTAAATGTTGAAACTATAGTAAAGAACCGAATTATCAGACACATAGATGAACATAATTTGTTGGGGAAGAGTCAGCATGGCTTTTGTAAAGGGAAATCACGCCTCACCAATCTACTGGAATTCTTTGAGGGGGGGGTCAACAAGCATGTGGACAAGGGGGATCCAGGGGATATAGCGTACTTAGATTTTCAGAAAGCCTTTGACAAGATCCCTCACCAAAGGCTCTTAAGCAAACTAAGCTGTCATGGAATAAGAGGAAAGGTCCTCTCATGGATCAGTAACTGGTTAAAAGATAGGGTAGGATTAAATGGTCAGTTTTCAGAACTGAGAGAGGTAAATAGCGGTATCTCCCAGAGGTCTGAACTGAGACCAGTACTATTCAACACATTCATAAATGATCTGGAAAAAGGGGTAAACAGTGAGGTGGCAAAATTTGCAGACGATACAAAACTACTCAAGATAGTGAAGTCAAAAGCAGACTGTGAAGAGTTACAAAGGGATCTCACAAAACTGGGTGACTGGCCAACAAAATAGCAGATGAAATTCAATGTTGATAAACACAAAGCAATGCACATTGGAAAACATAATCCCAATGATACATATAAAATGATGGGATCTAAATTAGCTGTTACCACTCAAGAAAGATCTTGGAGTCTTTGTGGATAGTTCTCTGAAAACATCCGCTCAACGTGCAGCAGTCGTCAAAAAAACTAGCAAAATGCTGGGAATCATTAAGAAAGGGATAGATAAGACAGAAAAAATAATATTGCCTCTATATAAATTGATGATACACCCATACCTTGAATACTGCATGCAGATCTGGTTGCCACATCTCAAAAAAGATGTATTGGAATTGGAAAAGGAACAGAAAAGGGCAACAAAAATGATTAGGGGTATGGAACAGATTCCGTATGAAGAGATTAAGAAGACTGGGACTTCTCAGTTTGGAAAAGAGGCGACTAGGGGGGGATATAATAGAGGTCTATAAAATCATGAGTGGTGTGGAGAAAGTAAATAAAGAAGTGTTATTTACTCCTTCTCACAACACAAGAACTAGGGGTCACCAAATGAAATTAATAGGCAGCAGGTTTAAAAACAAACAAAAGGAAGTATTTTTTCACATAACACAGTCAACCTATGGAACTCTTTGTAAGAGGTTGTTGTGAAGACCGAGACTATAACAGAGTTCAAAAAAGAACTAGATAAGTTGATGGCTATTAGCCAAGATGATCAGGGATGCAACCCCATGCTCTGGGTGCCCCTAAACCTCTGGCTGCCAGGGGATGAATCACTCAATGATTGCCTGTTCTGTTCATTCCCTTTGAAGCACTTGGCATTGGCCACTGTCAGAAGACAGGACACTGGGTTAGATGGACCACTGGTCTGACCCAGTATGGCCTGTGATGTTATTGACATGAACTGTGAGCATATAGATTATTGTTGCAACCAGGGTCCTATGGTTGCACCAGGTCTTGTACAGAGGAGGTCAAGTGGGGGTGTCTATGGAAAGGTTGTAGTTTGCTGATTATGATTATGGCTATGTACTTGTATCTCAATGTGTTTGATTCTCAATGAGTTTTCCTGGGAACGTTCAAACTAACATGTAAACAATGGCGTCAGCCTGCAAAAAGCTGAATCATTCATGGACATGTGACTTGCCCAGGTGGTTACAAACTCCATCTTGCTGCTGTGATTTTGCACAGGAGAACAAAGGGGTTTCCGCCCACAAGAGAAAGAATATAAAAGGCCCTGGAAACCCCTCCATTTTGTCTTCAGCTGGCTCAAGAGATGGCCTCTCCACCCCCAAGAGATGCCTGAAAGAAACTGGAACAAAGGACAGAAACTACAGGGGTGTGAGCGATTGCTGGACCCAGACTAGGAAGGAGTCCAGTCTGTGAAAGAAGCTTATTGGGACATCTCTGAGGGTGAGATTCACCTGCATTCAGTTTCTTACTGTATCAGGCTTAGATTTGCGTGTTTCGTTTTATTTTGCTTGGTAACTTACTTTGTTCTGTCTGTTATTACTTGGAACCACTTAAATCCTACTTTTTATACTTAACCCAGAGTAAGTAATCAATACCTGGGGGAGCAAACAGCTGTGCATATCTCTCTATCAGTGTTATAGAGGGCGGACAATTTATGAGTTTACCCTATATAAGCTTTATACAGAGTAAAATGGATTTATTTGGGGTTTGGACCCCATTGGGAACTGGGTATCTGGGTGCTGGAGACAGGAGTACCTGCTAAGTGGTTTTCAGTTGAAGCCTGCAGCTTTGGGGGATGTGGTTCAGACCTGAGTCTGTGTTCGCAGCAGGCGAGCGTGTCTGACTCAACAAGACAGTGGTCTGGAGGCCCAAACTGGCAGAGAAAACAGGCTCAGAAGTAGTCTCAGCACATCCCAAAGGGGGTCTCTGTGACCCAACCCATCACATGGCCGTTGTTATGAACATTTCTGTTGCTCTTCTATGAACTCCTTACTGTTTATTGAGGAACATTAAGTGTGATGCTCCAGGAATGGTCACACCAGAGCGGTATAAAGAACGACTAGAAACTCTCCTCTCAGTAGCACGATCCCCATCTATCTATTGTGACAGGGTCAAGCCAGATGGCTACAGGAGAGTGATAGAAGGCAGATATATTAGCCTCAGATTAAGCAGGTCCCTTTTCCCTGGGTAAGGTAACAGGGGCAGTTCCAGAACAATCAGGAACTTGCTGGAACCAATTAAGGCAGGCAGGCTAATTAGGACACCTGGAGCCAATTAAGAAGCTGCTAGAATCGATTAAGACAGGCAGGCTAATCAGGGCACCTGGTTTAAAAAGGACCTCACTGCAGTCAGTGAGAGGTGTGCAAGGAGCTGGGAGCAAGAGGCGCACAAAAAGCTGAGAGTGAGTAAGCCTACTGCTGGAGGACTGAGAAGTACAAGCGTTATCAGACATCAGGAGGAAGGTCCGGTGGTGAGGACAAAGAAGGTGTTGGGAGGAGGCCATGGGGAAGTAGCCCATGGAGTTGTAGCTGACACGCAGCTGTTACAGGAGACACTAAAGACAGCTGCAATCCACAGGACCCTGGGCTGGAACCCGGAGTAGAGGGCAGGCCCGGGGTTCCCCCCATTCCCCCAACTCCCTATTTGATATAAGAGGAGTTGATCTGTACTGTGGGTCCCACCAGAGGGGAAGGTCTCTGGCCTGTCCCCCGACCCATTAGGTGGGCCAGCAGAGACTGCGAGGGATTGTTCTCCTCCTTTTCCCAATGCTGGCCAGTGATGAGGTTAGCCAAGTGAACGGCAGGTTTGTGCCACTAACAAAAGGAGCCAAACTGAGGACTGTCGAAACCCTCTGAGGCGAGCAAATCCACCAGAAAGCGCAGAACCCACCAAGGCAGAGAAAGAACTCTGTCACACTATATAAGAAGATTCCAGGATGGTCACTCTGAAGCCCAGAACATCTGTTGAGTCAGTGTGAAGAGATATGAACAGCTACATGCAGGGTTGAGAGCTCTGTTTGTTCAGAATATCACCAGCTTCGATCACTCAGAGCCAGGTGGAACTTGGGAGTCCAAAGGTGTTGTGGCAGCTGGAAGTTGACCGTTGATCAGAGAAGGAAGGGGTAACAGCTTCATATGGTAACAAAGAAGTGCTTGTGCCTCCAGCCAGGGGCCAACCCTGTGTACAGACTATTGCTCACTACAGCACAGTGCATGGAAACAAGAGCCCTCATTCTCATCTTCTTTACACATGGGACTTTATAAATTACACCCATGAATCAACACAAGCTTCCAGCTACTAGTATATCTATATCCAGCCCAAACGCGCAGTGGCTTCTTTACTGCCATTGCACATTGCAATCTCATTTACAGTTAGAGCTGGCCAGAAAACTGGGATTTTTCCCCAAGAAAAATTTAACCAGAAAAATTCCCTTTAAAAAAAAAATCAGTTTCTCAAGTGGAAAATTTTATTAAAAACCACCCTCTTTTCCTAAAGTTTTTCATTTGAAAAAAATTCCTGATTTTTTTTGTTAAATTTTCAAAAATTTCTTCAAATCAGAAAATTGTGTGAAAGTTTGTTTTCTATGAAACCTTATTTGTCAACAGAAAAAAGCTTTTCACTGGAAAATTTTCAACCATCTCTCTTTTACAACTTGGTCTCCATCATCACCCTAGGAATTGCTGCTTTCCAGATATCCCCCTCCCATAAAGTGAGAGAGTTTCAGGTTGTATCCTCCAAGATCAATTAAGTTGCATTTCCTCCAGGAAACTCTCATGGAGATACTGGGCAATCCGCGGCCGCAGGTTCTTTGGCAGAGCTGCTTTGTTTCTTGCCCCATTAACGGTAACTTTCCCGTGCCACTGTGCCGTCATGGGGGGGGGGAGGGGACCTTTGCTGCACACAGGCGAGCTGCATAAGGGCCAGGGAAGAAGCCACAGTCTTGGAGAAGACCCTCTTTTGATTCGCTGCTCACCCTCAGCAGCAAGGTATCTTCCATAATGATCACATCCTGTGGAAAATGTGAGGACAGGAATGAATATCAGGCCCCCCCTACATGCTGGCTCTCCCCAAGAGCCACATGCCCAGTGTACAGCAGGGTCCGGGAAGAGTGATTTACCCTACCCCTGCAGCTACTCACTATTTTGGGGGTCTTGTGGCTCATGTGTGCTTTCCTGGAGTCAGCCAGTTAGTACAGTGTGAGTACTAGCTGTGTTTTAAAATTGCTGAATCAGTGGTCTGTGTGTTGCAAACAATACTGCTTCTGTAAAATGTTGCGTTTAAACTTCACAGAGATGACCTTGGGAGCCCAGCCTCCTCTTTGTTATCGGTGGCTGAACGGCTGCGCAGAATTAGAAAGCGGCCATGAAGAACTAAGGAGGACTTTCTGCATGATGTTATGACGCACTCCGCAGCCAAGAAACAGGACTTGAAGGAGCGGCAGGACAGAGAGAAGAGGGAACGAAAGGAGAATGCGGCACACCAGAATAAAGCCACGGAGCGGCTCTTAAACATTATGGAGCGTCAAGCAGACATGCTCCAGGCAATACTAGCACTCCAAACCAAGCAGCTCTGCGCCCCCCTTCTCTGCACCCCCTGTCGCAAAACTCTTTCCCATGCTCCCCCCAGACACTGCCAACACACTTATCAACCTCCTGGCTCCAGTCTATACCCACAGCATTCCACTCCTCCCCCGTCACAGTCCAGCACTCCGGACTCCCACTACCCACTGCACTCAACACCCATCCGTCTGCAGTTTGGCCCTGCTGAAGTACAGTAGCTGCTGCATTGTGCTCCAAAGGAGAAGGTTGGATATGATCCCTGTACATACACAAATCTTTAGCTGTCCCGGGACCCCACCTCCTCCTGGGATCTTCCCGTCACCCGTCACCCTCACTGCTGATGTGAGTTTTTGTTTGACTCTCTCCTCCGGTTGTTGTTTTTTAATAAAAGAATTGTGTTAGTTTGAAAGCAATCTTTATTCTATTAATTAAAAGCAAACAGAGCCCTGCAAAGCAACAGACAATTACATTAAACCTTCATATTGCATCATCTGCACCAATCACAATCACCTCCTAGCATTACAAGCACTGCACTTCCGAGCATAGCAACAAATATTAGTGACTTTCAGCTTCAAATTGCTGCCTCAAGGCATATCTGATCCTTATGGCCCCGCACTGTGCCCCTCTAATAGCCCTGGTCTCTGGCTGTTCAAACTCAGCCTCCAGGCGCTGAGCCTTAACGGTCCAGCCCTGAATGAAGCTTTCACCCTTCCTTTCACAAATATTATGGAGCATACAGCATGCAGCTATAAGCATAGGAATGTAATCATCGGCCAGGTCCAGCTTCCCATAGAGGCAGCGCCAGCGGGCCTTTAAATGGCCAAAAGCACACTCAATCATTCTGCACTTGCTCAACCTGTTGTTGAACCGCTCCTTGCTCCTGTCAAGTTGCCTCGTGTATGGCTTCATAAGCCATGGCATTAAGGGGTAGGCAGGGGTCTCCCAGGATCACAATGGGCATTTCGACTTCCCCTACGGTGATCTTCTGGTCCTGGAAGAAAGTCCCTGCTTGCAGCTTCCTGAACAGGCCAGTATTCCGAAAGATGCGTGCAACATGCACCTTTATGGACCAGCCTGCGTTAATGTCTGTGAAACGCCCATGGTGATCCACAAGCACCTGGAGAACCATTGAGAAATATCTCATGTGATTAATGTACTCAGTGGCTAGATGGTCTGGTGCCAGAATTGGAATATGCATGCCATCTATCACCCCTATGCAGTTAGGGAAGCCCATTTGTGCAAAGCCATTCACAATGTCATGCATGTTGCCCAGAGTCACGGTCTTTTGGAGCAGGATGCGATTAACGGCCCTACACACTTCTGTCAACACGAGTCCAACAGTCGACTTTCCCACTCTGAACTGGTTAGCGACCGATCAGTAGCAGTCTGGAGTAGCCAGCTTCCACAGTGCAATCGCCACGCGCTTCTCCAACGGCAGGGCAGCCCTCATTCTCGTGTCCTTGCGCCGCAGGACTGGGGCGAGCTCATCACACAGTCCCATGAATGTGGCTTTGCTCATCCAAAAGTTCTGCAGCCACTGCTCGTCATCCCAGACGTGCATCACAATGTGATCTCACCACTCAGTGCTTGTTTCCTGAACCCAAAAGCTGCGTTCCACTGTGGTCAGCACCTCTGTGAATGCCACAAGCAATCTCGTGTCGTAGTCAGTATGCGTGGCGAGATCAATGTTGCACTCCTCTTGCCTTTGGAGTTTAAGGAATAACTCCACCGCCACTCGTGATGTGTTGGTCAGAGTGAGCAGCACACTGGTCAACAGTCGGGATCCGTTCCTGGAGACTGAAGAGGCAGAGTACGCAGTACACAAACCATTGAAAGATGGCGCCAAATGTGGACGGAAGCACAGGGACTGCTGGGATGCGAAGCAATGCATCATGTGGTATTGGGACAGGACCCAGGATGCCCCACAACGCCCTCCGTTTTCCCACAAATCTTAGCGGCAGAAGAAGAGATGCTCTGTGAGATAGCTGCCCAGAGTGCACCTCTTCGAATATGGCTGCAAGTGCCGCAAGTGTGAACACGCTAATGCACAGGCAAGCTGACAATACACAACTGCGGTTTCCCTTCAGTGCTCTCTGAGCGGCGCTGTAACTCTGCCAGTGTAGACATGCCCTAAGACACAGAAGAACTGGCGTTTGCATGGCATGGGAAAACAGTGCTCAAAGACCGAGGGGAGGCTAATAGCAGTATTGTGACCCTTCTCCCTCCCCTCAGCCCTTGAGCACAGTGCTCCCACTTGAGCCCTGTTTTCTGGTCAGGTGCTATTACTACTTGCATTCTGGTAGCATCCACACAGAGCACCTGACCAGAAGAGCTCACAATCTACATTCTCGAAATACAGGCCCACAGATTTCTGAACTGTGGCCCATATATCAGAAATAAAGTTGCAGGAGCTATCACCTGCAAAGATGACGTGCCAACGTATGCCCAGGCCTTCCTCGTCAGAATGGAGCACAACATTGTGGGACTATGGTCTCCAGAGGCCAGGGCTCTGTGTCACATGATAGGACGGCTACACAGACGAAACACCTGACAATAGAGTTTCCAGTGCAGCTGTCCAACAGATATAACTGGACACAGATGCTCACCAGGGCTGGGCACAGAGGGATGTAAATGGGACCAGTCACATTACAAAGCAAGAGTGAGCTGAGGGGCAGGGATCCGAAACTAGAGACATGGAAGCTGAGATTTTCCAGCTACCTCAGGGATTTGGGCACCGAAGTTCCATTAAAATGACTATGATCCACTGGACAGCTTTGAAAAAGCTCAGCCCCAGCCCAGACTGCAAGAGAAACAGTACGTGGTCACAGCCTGCATTGAAAGGTACACGCACAGGAAGCATGGAGCCCGTAACTCTGGCACTGCCAACTCCTGAGTGCTTCCCTCTGTAGCTTGGATTGATCTATGGAAACTCAGGCAGAGAGTTGGATCTGAAGAGCAAAGGGATGGTCTGGTGGCCTTGGCTTTTCCTTATGCAGGGGGTGACCTGTATTATCTGGGAGGATGCAGCAGTGGGCTATCCAACTCCCATCACCGTAGTATCTGAGCACCTGACAGCCCCCTGGGGGGAAAGGCAGTGCTATTCAGTGATGAGCTGCCAAAATCTTAACAACCAGTTCCCTACTGGGTCTTCGGCGGCAGGTCCTTCACTAGCTCTGGGTCTTCGGCGGCAGTTTGGCGGCAGGTCCTTCAGTGCCGCCGAAGACCCGGAGCAAGTGAAGGACCCGCCACTGAAGTGCCGCCGAAGACTCGGAGCACCGCCCGGTGAGTACAAGCCCCACGTGTTTTTTTACGTGGGTTTTTTTTTTTAGTCATCCCTGCCGGGACCCCGTCAAAACTGTTCAAATTGGGCCCCGCACTTCCTAAAGCCGGCCCTGCACATCGGGGTTGCAAAATTGTATTGGGGGCCGGGTAGGGAAGGCTGTGCCTCCCAAAACAGCCTGTCCCCCCCACATCCGACCCCTACCCACGTCCTGCCCCCGACTGCTCCCCTCAGAACCCACAACCCATCAACCCCCCCTGCTCCTTGTCCCCTGACCACCTCCTCCCAAGACCCCCCACCCTAACTGCCCCCCAGGACCCCACCCCCTACCCAAGCCCCCCGTCCCCCATCCCCTGACCGCCCCCCCAGAACCTCCGCCCCCTCCAACCGCTCCCTGCCCCTTATCCAACCCCTCCTTCCAGCCCCGGCCCGGCCCCCTTACCATGCTGCTCAGGGCAGTGTGTATGGATGCCGCATGGCCCACTGGAGCTCGCAGCCCCACCCCCTTACCATGCTGCTCAAAGCGGCAGGAGCTGCCGAGCTGCCCAGGAGTGGTCCAGAGCGCTGGTGCTGGCACCGGCGGCATGGCACGCTGAGGCTCTGCGAGAGGGGGGAAGGCGGGGAAGGGGCTGGGGGAGCGTCCCCAACCAGGAGCTCAGGCGGGCCGGATAGGACGTTTGCCCACCCCTTTAACAACTGGTTCTAAACCAGCTTCTAAATTTAACAACCGGTTCGCGCGAACCAGTGCGAACCGGCTCCAGCTCACCACTGGTGCTATTACCCCCACCACACAGGTGGGAACGGCGGCACAGAGACTAAGTGACTTGCCCAAGGCTATGCTTGTCCATCTCTGTATGTGTTAGATGCCGAGTCTTCTCGGCTACCAATGCTGAGTCCAGCACCGCATGGATAGCACTAACCAGGTAGCACTAGGGACCCCACACTGCCTTTGATTAACCCTTCCTTGCCTGCTTTTCTCACTGAGGGATGAAACAAGAAGCCAAAAAGTGGCTGTTTTTATGGCTCTGGGGTCTGTGCTATGACGATGCAGCCACCCTGGAAGAAGGAAAGCCCCAGTTCAGTGGCCAGTCCAAACGTCTTCAGCTGCGAGACTGGGGGATGCTGCCTGCAGCTGTATCTCAGTGTCTGCAGCCTGGCACCAGGCTGGAGATTAAATGCAGTAATAGCTGCTCAGGCCATTGATGCATGCCCCTTTGTCCCATCCTATTCTCTTGTTGAGGGCATGGAAACATGGTGAGGGAATGCTGCCCTGGGGAGGGTGTGTGGGGCTGGGGACGAGGGCGCAGGAGTGAGGAATTACTCACGCAGACCCGTTTTGAGTGTGTGGGCACCCCCATATCCATGGCAATGCTTCCCCAATACAGCACTGCCCTCCTCCTCCCAACCCAATGCGCACAGCACACGGGGTGGGGGTTGAGATGCTGGGTGCATTGCACCCATTCCTCCCCCTTCAATGCCTCTCACCACAGATCACTCCTGTCTGGAAGAGCAATGTTACTCTGTGCATGGAGGTCCCCTCTCTCAGAGAGGGTGGCACTACTCCTCCCTGACCCTGGGCCCCCACTGCTGCTCCTGGGCTCCCTGCGAGATCAACAGAGACTCCCCCAGCCAGCTATCTGCTCCAGGGCTGAACCATACCCACCCTGAGCCAGTCCTGCACCATGGCATCACTCTCCAGTCCCTTCAGAGCTTTGCCTTCCCTCAAATCAGCTACTGGGAGGCGCCACAGACACCTCTTCCTTCTCAATGGAGGGCCTCTGTGTCCAGTCGGGTGCCTGCAGAATGTTTTGGCCTCTGACCCCAGGATGGTTGGTGCAGTCTCCCAACCACACCACCTGGCAGCCTCTCTTAGGGTGCTTCTGTGGGACTCTGGCAGGCTCCAGAATTCCCTGCAGGGCTGGGTTACAGAGACCAAGCCTTTCCCTGCAACACTCCTGCCAAATTAGAGTGCACAGGCCTTTGCCACAGGCAGCCAGATTCCATCCCCTGCCCCCGGGGCTCCGCTCCCTCTCCTGAGCAGTGCAATCACTTTCCTCATCCCACTAATTGTCTGGAGCTAGCCTGTCTCTCCCATGTAGCACAAACGGCACTGCCTCCCCCCATCTCCCTAGGAGGATTTAGCCTTTGATTTAGGGATTGGGACAGATAAGAGGACTTTACCATTTCTGCAAGAAGCTGCCTTAGACTTTCCCAGCCTGGGTAACCCTTTCAAAACTCCTGCACCGTTAGCTCAGCGGTGGTGCGGTCCATGACTTTCTGTGTACTCTCTTGCCCCCTGGAACAAGCTTGATGTGTATCTCCCAGGGAGCTCTGATTTACTCTCCTCTTTTTCAGGAAGCACCCTGGAACCCTGCCCTGCTTTGGTGGGTCTCTCCCACCCCAGGCTGATGAAAAGAGCCATGCAGATTGCTTTCAACGAAGTTAGACAACAGAGGCCTGCACAGGCCTACATGCCTGGTTATTGGGCAGCTGGCAGCCTCAGCTGGCTAGAATCCCTGGGGAGCACTGTGCATCCATAAGCAATACCCTTTCACTTCTCTCCCCCACCCTCCACACCTTGAAGAAGGAAAATGAGCTTACAGTATATTGCTATAGCAAATTTCATCCTGAAGGATCCTAAACCAGCACCTAAACCATCCTATCACTTTAGTCAGCAGTGAAATGCAGCCAACTCTGGGGGTTCAGCATGTCAGCTGACCAACAGTGCATAGCAACACTATACAACAATTTTGGACAGAAGTGAAGCGCCATTTGATATCCATTGGAATTTGAAGGGGAACGTAGAGGGGCAGAATGCAATCACTAGGGATGAAACCTTGCTGGGACATTGAATTTAGCTCCTTAATTCTTCAGAAAAGTGCTGTGGAAACTTTAGTAACCCAAGAAATCGGTGTTGGAATGATGTTATCTGGACTTGGTTTATCATAGGCGAGAGCAAATAAATGAACCTTGAGTAACATACAGTAAACTTCTGATTTGCACAGCTTCCCTTACCCCCCCTTGTTACTATCCTGGATTTACAGGGATTAAGTCCCTATGAACCATGTTACAATATTTCCTGGTATATGAATCATAATGCTGAAATTAAGCAATAAGACAACAGGGCTTGAAATATGGAGCAATAACCTTTCCATTGATGGGCTTGGCCTCATGCCATCACAGCACCTACAGCTATGAATCTGTTTACCGCAATACTTCAAATGCTCTGGCAGCCCTCACTAAAATTAGATTTTATTATTATTAATTAAAATTATCCTTCCACCAGGAACCATTCACCCATCCTACCATCTCGTGCTCAAAGTCAACAGATATAATCTGAGACACCAACAATGTGTCTAGGTTAATTTCCTTCCAAAAACTGGTTATAAAGGACAATGTATGAGTTACAGATGTTTTATCAGCAGAGTGTGTAGCGACAGCTCTAGTGCATTCCCATCCTAAAAGCCCCATTTCTATTTGATAACTTCTCAAAAAGTTACGGTTTTTGCTAAAATTTTGCTTATTCAGTCTAAACTCCTAAAACAGAGTTTTGTTTTTAAACTTGGCTGTGGTTGAGCATGGGGGGTGGGAAGGGAGGAGACAACTGGTCAGAAGATGGGGGTGGGGGCAGGTTCACGAAAAGTAGAGACTTATCAAAAAAACTGAAAACCTGAAATCCAAGAAGATTTTGGTTTTACAATTAGAAGTCAAAGTTTTCTGCAAAACAATTTGTCTAACTGAAAACTGGTTTTGATAAACTTCTGGATCAGCCCCTCTGCACCTCTGCCATCACAGAAATGCTTGCTTGACCTTTTGGGTGACAGCTCAAGCATCTCAGTAATGTGTGCTTATCGCTTGCCATTTGGCAGCCCTTAGATCATAGCTGCAACCTCTAGTGTCCCAGTGAAAAGCTACTTCAATTTGCCAAGCTCAGGAGGGTTCAGAAGTGTACTGTGCAGGCATGTGCACTAGTGAGTGTGTTATGCAGTTGGGGGGGTTGAAGAAGGGTTGTTTTATTTCTTACTATTGGCACTGCCTGTGTGTGGTATGTAAGCCATGTGGAAATTCGGGTTCAATATATGTTCTCTCAACATACTATTGGTTCCGTACACATCTACAGCTGAGGGGACTCATGCAGATGCATGCGGGCGGCATGCAGGTGTGTGGAATGTATCTGAAGATGTGTCTGAAACAGGCAGGGCCATGTACCATTCTTCACAGTAGTGAAGGTGAGCAGTTATGATCAGCGTTCAGATGTTGCACTTCAGGAGACTGCAGGAGTCCTTGCATCACCAAGTGCTCGTACTCTGCAGGACAAACTCTTTCAATTTCTCTCTAGCAGATAGAACAATGGAGACCCATCCTGTGGAACTATAATTTTTCATAAAAACCCCACCCACCAGGAATCGCCATACAAAACCTATACAACCGGGAGCATTCCAACCCAGGAAATGCACAGGCAGCCTGAACTCTGTATCCTTGTGCATATGCATTGCAAAGCAGGCCTGAATTACAAGGTCACATGCTGCTTTTTCTGCAGGGCTGGATGGAGAATGTCTCGCTCGCTGTGGAGATCGGATGGCGTACAGTGAACACACATTGAACGTGTGGATATAAATACATATCAAACAGCTGCTCCATTCGCTGCACTCCATCCAATTGTGCTTTAACAAGACAGGATCCTGTAATTTTCACTTCATGCATCTGAAGTGGGTTTTTTACCCACGAAAGCTTATACCCAAATAAATCTGTTAGTCTTTAAGGTGCCACCGGACTCCTCGTTGTTGTTGTTTTTTCTTTACAGAAAAACAATGTTACGTAATTAGCGACTGCATCATAACACATACAAGCAAGCAGCTTGCACCTGAGGACATAATCAGGCAGTGTTATTACATCCATGAAAACAGGATCCCAAGCAGGCTTGGTTGGAAATGCTGCAAGAGGACATTGAATGAGATCAGACTGCTTTATACAAATGGCTAGCCTGTGAAAGTTAAGGTTAATCTCTAAAAAGCGTTTATTGGTTTTGTACTGTGTGTAACCTATTTCCCATACCCCTACTTCCTAATTCATAAATCTTAACCTTTGATAAACTGATGATTGTTTTCACTATAAATACATTTCAGTGCTGTGATGTTACATAGGAGCGGATCCTCTGTTGAATCAAACAAGCTGGTGTGTATGCTTTCCTCCTGGGGATAGCTTACCTGATATCACTCTGAGTAGCTAGTGACGGGATCGAGGACCACTGCAAAGCAAAGGGAGGGCTAGCATTGCCCTGAGGAGATTGTTTGGACAATGGCATATGGCCCATTTGTGACTGCTACTAGCAAATATCTCCAACGGCCGGTCATGGGACACTAGATGGAGAGGGGTTTGAGTTACTGCAGAGAATTCTTTCCCAGATGTCTGGCTACTGGGTCTCGACCACATGCTCAGGGTCTAACTGATCACCATATTTGGGGTCAGGAAGGAATTTCCCCCCAGGTTATNGGGGGGGGGGGGGGGGGGGGGGGGGGGGGGGGGGGGGGGGGGGGGGGGGGGGGAGGAAGCGGTTCAACCTTCCTCTGCAGCATGGGTTACTTGCGGGGTAAATGGTGGATTCTCTAACTGAAAGTTGGTAAATCATGATTTGAGGAGTTCAGTAACTCAGTCAGAGGTTATGGTCCTATTGCAGGAGCAGGTGGGTGAGGTTCTGTGGCCTGCAATGTGCAGGAGGCCAGACTAGATGATCATGATGGTCCCTCCCAGCCTTAAAGTCTATGAGTCTATGGCAGGGGTCCCCAACGCGGTGCCCGCGGGCGCCATTGCGCCCGCCGGGGGGGTCTAAGTTCGCCCGCAGCAGCGCTCGGGTTTTTTTTTTTTTTTGGCGCCCGCCGGCAGCGCTCCGGGTTTTTGTGGGGTTTTTGTGGGGTTTTTTGGTGCCCGCCAGACAAAAAAGGTTGGGGACCACTGGTCTATGGGATGGGTGGCTAACAGGCTGATAGCATCAGGGAACTAAGACCCAACTAAGCATCAGCAAATTTGTCTCTCTCTTGCTGGAGACAGTGGGGTAACAAGGCGCCACAGTCCTGGGCACCCCAAGAAAGCATCACAGAGGGGTTTTCCCCTGAAAGTGGAATTCTTAATTGAAATCAAAGTAACCAGAGTTCAGGTAGCAAGGCAGGCAGCTAGTGAACATTGAAGCTATTCCCTTGCAGTGCTAGAATCGTGGCCCAGCATTGTAAAATATGAGTGCAATATTAAACAAAGCCACCAGAGAAGAGGCCTTCTGTTTCAACATGTTTTTTCCCCAAGGGTTTAGCTTCGATATCCCCTAACTCCAGCCCTGCCTCCTTTTAGATCTGCCAGAATCCAGGGTGGATAAAAATCAATGATCAAAATAATCTGATTTTTTTTAATTTAAATCGGATTTTTTTGATAAAATGCTTTTTGAGGAAAAAACCTATCTAAAGATAGTTTTAATTAAGATAGGTTATAGCTCAAAGATATCTCATCATGGAATAGAAATTATAAATTCTAATTCTATAGTATGAGACACTAGAAGATACCATCAGAGATGCTTAGTTTTGCAGTTCTCAAACTGTGGATTTCTGTCTCCAGAGGTAACATGCTGGTTAACAGCAAAAATGTTGATAGATTAGATTAGATTAGATTAGATTAGATTAGATTAGATTAGATTAGATTAGATTAGAGGTGAGAAATAACCTCAACCCTCTTGTCCCTCTCCAAATTTGTATACGTCTCTCTAAAAGTGCAAAGTTTCAAAAAGTTCAATGAATAGAAGATTGTTGGGATGGAATAGATCTGGACAAGGAGAAGAAGTCTGGAGATAAATGTGAGAGGGAGGGACAGGCAGTAGAAACAAAACCAACTGTTTGAGCAGCATATTCTAGAAGTCTTGAGGTCTTTCTGAGTGTAGCCTTAATTGATTTGAGATCTACCATACCATTCTCTCACTAGAAGGGAAAACCTATAATGGCAGCAGGCCATAAAAGAGACCCAGTTTGGGAATAAGAACCATTCAAGAAATGTGTTTGCTGATGATGTTTTAAAGAAAGTCACACCAGTGAACTGGTGGATGTCACTTAAGCACTTGGATTCAGAGACTGTTGAAGTGATAGTCTCACTTTTAACAGCAGTAGCTTCTTCTGCCGGTGTAGAAAGAATATTTTCTTCCTTTAGACTAGTTCATTCCAAATTGAGAAATTGTTTGAGACCTGAAAAAGCAGGAAAGCTTGTTTTTCTTTTCCAGATTATGAACAAACAGGAAAATGAAGGTGAAGACGACTGAGTTAGCTGCAGAAGCCAATATTTTAAGTTTCTCATGTTGACCTGGCTGACACAGTCGATTTAATAAAAAAAAAAAAAAAAAAAAGATTTCATTTAACTATTTTAGTTAAACAATTTTAACAAAAACAAACCTGATTTAAAAAAAGTTTAATGTTTAACAGAATTCAAAAATTCATATGCTTGTTTTGTTAAAATATTATGTTTGCTGTTGAAGAAAAAAATCCAGAATACATACCATTATTGTTTTAGTTAAATAAAACAATTTAAATGTCTGCCTGGTGATGTTCTCCTCCTAACACAGCATGGCAAGAAAATCCTCCAAATATTGATTAACCTGTTGAATTGGAGATAGTTCATCTCCCAATGACTTCATAAATATCTGCTTCAACTACCTTTGGTAAATGAAATAACCAAACAATCATTCATTTTCTGATATAGCTGTAAAACGAATCTAAAAAGTTTTCAAAATAAATCACTTTCAAAATGTATAGTGTGTACCTTCTAAAAATGAAACCTACATCTATCTGAGTTGTGAAGAATATGTATTAAGGTTATAAGAACCAACAAGAATGCACTTTTATGTAGAAATCCATGATTAGTCAGGAAGACTCGATTTAGTGATTTAAATCATGATTTAAATCAATTTGATTTAAATCAAATCCACCCTGCCAGAATCCAAGTCCCGGGGGTTTTAACACAGTCAGTTCTTATGCACAGAAGCTGCTTGTGCTACTTCTGCACATGTGACAGTGTGACCTGTAGGGCCGCAGTCTGCCTTTGATTTTGACAGCAGGTGCACATGCAAGCATGGATTGGGGCAGATCATGGCCCTGAGAATCCACCTCCTCCCACCATGCCTGGCCCACATCATTCCCCACACTTGGCTTTAAGAAGGATCTTTATAATATTTGAATGGTCTCTCCTTTTGCTGAGTGAATGCTGTGCTGGGAAGACAGAAAGCCCCAGAGACTGGCATTCCCAGCCAACAGGTTGCTCCGATGGCCCTGTCAGTTTCAGTCTCTCCTGGGCCTCCCACACAGCCATGGCACAGAGCTCGGAAGATCACCATGGTCCACACTGCCTGCTTCAGTAACAGCCTTCCACCCTGGGTGTACCACCACCTTCTCCCCTCTGCTTCCTCTGTCATAGGCCATCTCTGAGTTACAGCGCCCGGTGAGGATGGAGCCAGGGAAGAAGGCCTCTAGCGACCACACTATCAGTAGTGGAGGATAAAAGATTGTTGGAAAGCCCCATCAAAGCCTCCGAGCAACCTAGCAGGAGAACATCACTCTTCACAAAGTCATCTGAACAGGTCTCTCACGCAGACAGGGGGAGGGTGCCCTGATCTCAGAGCAGAGGTGACAGATATCAGGCCATGACAGTAGTACAGTTCCTGATACCTACCTCATGCACAACCTGCTATAGGAGCTGAACCTGCAACCATATGGGATAGTCCCATGGCAGCCATGGAAGC
Source organism: Platysternon megacephalum (assembly GCA_003942145.1). Classification (NCBI taxonomy): domain Eukaryota; kingdom Metazoa; phylum Chordata; order Testudines; family Platysternidae; genus Platysternon; species Platysternon megacephalum. The sequence continues at coordinate 1,633,121 of QXTE01000232.1, forward strand.
AGGAGCTCACTTAAAACTACTGCCAGCAGCGTGACCATTACATCACCAAGTGCAGATCATCTTGGTGACTCCAAAGCCATCGTGGAGAGGAACTTAAACAACAGGCTTGGGACTGTGCAGTGCAGCATAGCCGGGAGAGCTGTGCACCAGAACTCGTAAAACTTCATCACACTCAATCCCGGGCCCTAATTCCAACGCACCACAGGCACAATCAGATTTAGCTTTGGAACAGGAGGTCTCCTCCACTTCAGGGTGGATGTGAGCAGCACAGCCACACCACTGCCTATTCCGTCCCACCTTTGCTCAAGCTGCATTGAATCCCAAACTGGACGTGGTTACACCAAGGTAGGTCAGCAGGGCTATCCAATCAGATTTCCAGCTATATATGCAAGCCTGGGTCTCTCCCTTAACCAGATCCTGGGTGATAGATGTTCCACCAACCTTGCATTAACCAGCATGGACCAAAGAGGAGGATCCTTGCTCACAGACCCCCTGTCATCCTGGGAATTAACTTACAGGGTAGCCAGCAGCATCACCTGCCTGCAGGCCTACCTACGCCCCTTCCCCTGCCCCCATGGCCCAGAAAACCTGCACACAACCATGTTAGAACTTAGAAAATAAGAAGAGGTTACCTTTTGCACTCCATAAACTCCAGTGGCTGAACTAAATTTCCCAAGTTATTTTTAAACAAAGAAAAGGCCTTTAGGACAGAGAACAAGCACAGAAATTTCATCTCAGATCAATAGTGTTTCAGAAAGTTATGAGTCCTCTGAAAACAGAAGCTTATAATGGAAAGTGTTCTGTGACCTCTTTCGCCTCCACCAGCAAGCCAGAGCAACAACGAGGATGGGCATTAATAGGCTTATAAACGTGAAGTTACTTCTTATTGGCCACGGATGCCTCATCGTAAGCAAGGAACAGAGAAATGCACAGGGTGAGAAATGCAACAAGGTGAGAGCCAAACTGATATTTACTTGCAAAAGATAACATTGGGAGAAGGGAGAGGGGCGCCTGAGGAACCACCTGTATTTATTAGCAAATTGCATTTGATAACCATATACACACAGCTGCTCCGGCTCTTTGCTCCCTTAGGTGTCACACTGGCCACAGTGAATCTCAAAGCTGGGAAGAGGTGTGGCAGCACAGAGGGAGCAAGTGGTGTGGAAGACACTAGCATAAGGACTGAGGTGAGGAGCCAGGAACGTGGCTGGGGCAGAAAGGAGAGACGTGGGAACATCAGGAGCAGCAGAAAAATAAAACGAGGCTTCTCGTTTTTAAATCTGATCTCCCTCCACTGAAATTGGAGACAGATGTCCCAAAGCAGGAGATGTACGTACATAGCAACACAGCCTGTCTAGTGGTTGAAACATGGGACAGCAAGTCAGGACTCTCCCATTCTATTATCAGCTCTGATTTGTTCAGATTCATACGGAGTAATTAACACTTTCCTCCCAACCTGTAATGTGGAATAATTCACCGATTCATAGATTCCAAGGCCAGAAGGGACCATTCCGATTATCTAGTCTGAGCTCCTGTATTGCACAGGCCAGACAACTGCCCAAAATAGTTCCCAGAGAAGATCTTGTAGACAAACATCCTGTCTTGATTTAAGCATTGTCAGTGATGGAGAATCCACCACAACCCTTGGTAAATTGTTCCAGTGGTTAATTACTCTCACTATTACAAATGTATGTCTTATTTCCAGTCTGAATTTGTCTAGCTTCAACTTCCAGCCATCAGCTTGTTATACCTTTTTCTGCTAGACTAAAGAGCCAGTTATTTAATATTTGTCCCCCAGGTAGGCATTTGTATACTGTGATCAAGTCACCCCTTAGCTTTCGCTATAAACTAAACAGATTGAGCTCTTTGAGCCTATCACTACAAGGCAGGTTTTCTAATCCTTTAATCATTCTCAGGGCTCTTCTCTGAACCTTCCCCACGTTCTTGAATTGTGGAAATCAGAACTGGACACAGGATTCCCAGCAACAGTAGCACCAGAGCCCAAAACAGAGGTAAAACAACCTCTCTGCTCCTACTCGACATTCCTCTGTTGATGCATCCCAGGACTGCATTAGCTCTTTTGGCCACAATGTCACACTAGGAGCTTATGTTCAGTTGATTATACAGCACGACCCCCAAATCTTTGCCAGAGTCCCTGCTTCTCAGGATAGAATCCTCTGTCCTGTAACTCGACATTTTTTGTTGCTAATGACATAATAATATTCATCTACCCCACAGGGTGCTTGAGACATAACACTAGTGTTTGTACAACACTTCGACTTGGGGTTGGTGGCACGCAGGGTACCATATGGGACAATCAAAGTAGCTGTCTTAATTTCTCAGTTGCCTTCTGCCATTAAAGGAACCATTGTTCCAGGTCATGCAGAAAAGTCCATATCCTAGACACAGGTACACCTGGCATGCAGGTTTAGCTGGCCCCACCTCAGAAAGTGGGGTTGGGCCGGTGATGAGCTCACTCTACCTTAGTGCTACATTACAAGATGGGAGGCCCCTGCCCTTTGACACTCATGAACCTTGGTCTGGGGTTCTGGAGCTCCCAGGGATGCCTTGTTGCTTTCAGTTATGTAAACACAGGACAAGAATGGGCTCAACAAGCTCAGTGGCCCCGATCCTCTGCTGGCTGGTCTCTGTCAGCACTGTGTGCAGAGTGTTGGAGCTGTAGATTTCAGGGGCGTGTTTGGATAGGGAGCTGTGAACAACCAGGACTCAGTGGGCTGGAGGAGGAGGGGAGCAGCTCAGGACAAAGGTAGGAACATAAAGCTATGTGTGTAAGTGGTTTGACAAAGCGAACCAGCAAAGAACCAGCCCTCTGCAAAGCCTGCAGGGCATTAAGAGAAGCCATATGTGCATAGCACACAGAGGGCTCAGGATGCAGCTTGCCAACATCTGGGCTTTTAGGAATAATCGCCTTCAAATCTGCAGCCCCATTTCAGGAGGGAGCAAGAGCCAAGTGGCGGCACGCCTTTCATGTGCTGTGAACAAACGATCCTTCATGGTGACATCTCAGCCCCACGTGAGGAGAGCGAGGGCAAACACAAGCAGGTGAAGCCTTCCCAGTTCGGTCAGAGCAGCCCCTGTGGCCATGGCAAGGCAGGCAGGCACCCAGGTGCTGAGAGGACAGAGATGGCTGGATGAACTCCACCTCCAGCTGGCAGCCTACCGACTCCGTTTCTCCATCAGCACTCCTCACGCTCATCTCTCCAGGCAGCAGCTGTCATGTGGACAACGCTGGGGCATCCAAGTAGCGTCCCTGCCCCCTAGGCCTACTCTACCTCCAGCACACTATGGGGCAGGTCCGTGCCCTTGCAATACTCCCAAAGCATGGCACCTCCCATCAGTCAGCACAGACTCCAGGCTTTGAAATATAATCCCTGCCCAGGAGCATGTCGCAGAGGCCAAGCTCTAAGCTGCTCGCTGTGGCAGACAGAGAAGTGGAAAGGCAGAGAACGCACTTGAAATGCTGGCAGGGAGTTTGGGGGCACTCTGGCATGGCAGGACTCTTTGCATACAGCTTTGCCAACAACACTCAATCCCAACCCAGAGTCACACCTGCTATTGCTGTTCTGGTCTTTTCCGCAGGCAGCAATGCTGCTGGACTAGACAACAGCCAGGGCTACCAGGCACGTTTAGCTGGCAGCCTGCGCTGCCAAGAGAGGCCACATCAATGGGTTCATCTGCACAGTGCCAGGCAGGTTCAAGCAGTCCTGTTCGGTCTCCAGCAGCGACATTCTCCACACAGGCCTCGTCTGGCTCAGCCCTCCCATCATTCCAATTAGAAGGAAGCGCCATATGAACGGGCCGTGAGGGGAATCTTTTCTATAATGAGGCACTCTGGCAATGCTACAAAGGCAGCAGTCACATTGCAAACCCCAGGAGCTGCTTTGGGCTACATCACCCAGAGTCACGGACAAGCAAACACAAAGCACCAATTCTGCAGGGTGTATTTGCAGCCCCACTCGCTGCTGACATCACCACTGTGCTACCAGAACGGCCTGGCTGAGCACCCCTGCTGCTCCCCTTGCTGATGCCCAGCCCAGGGCAGGACCCCAGGCCTCAGAGGAATTAAATGGGACTCACAGCAGAGTGTACACGTTCACGGGAGGGAAAGAATGCAGCTAGCTTAGTGAAGTGCAGGCACATGCCCATCTGGCGAACCCCATTCCCTGATGCTGGAAGCAAAGCATGTCCTCCTTCCAGCTGAGTGAGTGGGTGGGCCCTCTCCTCCAGTCTGGCTCTTGAGGTGGTCCATTAGGCCCTTGAGAGTGCCAGAGAAGGAGAGGTACAGCAGCTGGTGAGAACAGACAACACAGCACCTAGCTCCCAGAGATGGACAGCTGCCAATTAGCAACCCACACATTCAAAGCACAACCCCCTTGTGTTGTTGTCCACGGGGCAAGCCAGGCCCAGGTAAGCCTCCTGACACCACCATTTGGAAGACGGGTAGACTTGCCAGGGACTCCCAGAAGCAGCATGGATCAGCCACCTTTGCGCTAATCACTGGGACTTCAAGCTACTCAAAGTACTTTCCCCCCATAGTAGGAAGAGAGCCTGAGACATAAGCCCTTGTATCAGAGGCCTGGTATGAGGCAGGATCTACTCAGAGAATCTGGTAAGAACAGGGCTGATACTGCAGAAATACACATTCCTAAGAAGTGCTAAGCACAGAGTACTCACGCAAACACATCCCGATATCAAGTGGTACCAGAACATCGCGATATCAAGGATGGTACAAAAACATTTCCCAAGGATAACAGGAACACACTGACCCCTCCTAAAATATAAGGTCAGGATAACAGTACATAATAGAGATGTTTTGATCGAACCAACATGTACAGGGTGATGGGTGATAACTAGCCACGTTAAGGGGCAGTACTAACTTGTTTGTATTGGGATATAAAGATGTATCTCAGAGGAAGTATCTTTATCTAGCCTAGGGAGGAACAGAAAGTCCCGCCGTTCACTAAGCTGGTCCATTGTTATGGGCATACATGTATTAGTGGTCCGGTAGAGTCTGCGGTATACTAGTACCATGCTTCATCGACAATAAACCTGGCTGGGTGCCTTCGTCCCTTAACATATCTTGTGGTCATTGGGCGGTTCGCTCGAGGTCTGCTGTGCCAGCTGTCTGCACAGGGCTGGGGCAGCACACAGAGGGAACACACACACACACGCAGCCAAACATCTATCAACATCTAACCACACTGATGACCCTGACCACTGATCTGGTCCCCCCCCAAAAAGCAACTTCAAAAGACAAGGTATTTTGCAAACAACCTTCAAAAAGTGTCTTTGTTTTCAGGAAACTGTTACTGAAATAGTTATTGGAACATTTCATTTCCCCAAAACAGAAATTTTTGGTAAATGTAATTTTGCTGTAAGCCATTGTCAGAACCCCCTCCAAAATAATGGTTCCGTTTGGATTCCTACAAAATGGAAACAACTTCCAGATTCTGACATTCTTTGTGAAGAGAAAGAATTTTCTTCACTTTTCAGGCATCAAAACCTGCCCCAGTCAGCTCTGAGGTGGCACCGAGGAGCGCAGCGTGAGCCTGTGGTATGGCAATCCGGACCATCCAAACAAGAGGCACTCTGCCTACCTGCCAGTCGGGCAGAGTGTGCAGAGGTCAGACCTGGAACACTGCCCATTTACATTGGCCCACTGGAGGCCTGCCCATCCAGGAGCACCCTGGCAGAAAAGCATCTGTGAACCCATGACCAAGAAGCTATAGGAAGGAGCAATCCTGAGAGGAACAAGAAACCAGAGCTTGTGGCCTCAGTCTGAGCCTGGGGGTCACCCCCAAACAAGCCTGCCCACCCAATCTCAGACGTGGGAGTTAGTTAAACAACTGGGTGGCCATTGCAAAGTACAATCGCCTCTCCATGGCCATTAATTAGAACATGCATCTCTACAATGCCCTTCATCCTTCAAAGCACTACACTGATGTTAGTGATGAGGAGCACTCGCCCGCCACTGATTACCCACCTGGGAAAGAGAGGCTACAGCAACCAGCACCTTCTTCCCAGCGGCAGGAGGAGAAATGCTGACCATGGAAACAAGCTCAGGCCCCTCCTGTTGCCAGTGCACACTGGGAGATGCCAGGTGCCACACACAGCCATTAGAAGGGACACTAAGGCCTTGGGCAGGAGCAAGCAGTCATCTGATCACACATCTAGGGGCTGGATGCACAAGGGATTTGCAAAGCTGGGTCTGTCCAAGATCCCAGTAGCTCCCCTCCGTGGAGTGAATCACAGATGCGATGCTCGGGCCCAGTGTTTTCAGAAGAGTCCAAGGATGTGCAAGGGCCGCTCCAAGTGCTCAGACATTGGTCAAGAGAGGCAGGGCTTAGCCAGCACTCACAGGTCAAGGTGCCTGTGTACCAGTCCCCCAGTGGCTGCTCTGCCCCCAGACAACATGCTCCCTCCACATTGAGCTGCAAAAACCCCTGTTTCCTGAGAACCCAGAAGTGGGCCCCAGTGGCTCTGCCGGGTGCCTGCCTGACACCCCTGCAGCTCCACTGGTGGGTGGGGCAAGTGTGCTGTACCTGGGGGAACTTGCCACGCACACAATGCCATGCATGGGGGAGGAGGGAGAGCCTATTCCTGATGCTTTGGGGCTCCTGGACTTGTTAACTGGATTGGTAAATAGATGCTCCAGCCTCCCTCTGCACACACCACTTCACCAGAGCCTGTGGCTTTACATCCTGTCCACACACCCCTTCGGCAAATCCTGTTCCCCTCGCTTCAACCCTCTGCCCTGTGACTGCATAGCGGTTACCAGCCCACTCTTCCCAATCACACTGCAATTGCTACTCACAGTGCTGGAGAAGGAGGCTGGTTCTCCAGAAGTTCCCTGCTCTTTAGTAACCACAAGGGGTCAGGACGGCAGGGTTTAGTTACCTGAAAAGCAACACAACACCCCCTAGACCCAGCTCGGGCACTGGCTCAGAACCAACGCACAGAAGGGAGAGCCACCTGTTCTAGCAGCAGCATTTTCTGCCATGTCCAGGGGGCTCTCCCAGCTGTGTGTGTGTGTGTGGGGGGGGGGGGGCAGACCTCACACTGCTTAGCTTGTGGGACCTGACAGTCAGGTGGAGAGCACAGATGTGATGCCATCTGGATTTCCTCTGGTGTGCAAGCTGGGAAGTCACTGAGCCAGTAGTGGGGGGATGTTTCTCATTCCTACTCCATCATCACGGTCAGCCTAATACTCCAGCTCCAATGGGATCACCAGGAAATCCCAGGGGGAAGAGTGAGAGCCCAGGCAGGGAGGAGGAAGGAGAAAAGCTGAACCCAGCCCCCCATTGCAGGCTGGTGGTATGAGTGGGGGAAGCCTGTGGCTGTCCCAGGATCTGCAGGAATTGCTGTATTCTGAGCCCCTGCCCCCAGCTGTTCTGAGCTCCAGAGCTGTACTGCAGGAAGAGGCACACAGCTTCCAACAGCAGCCCCTTGAATTGCACTGCTGCAGAACAGAGCAGGGGTGGGCTCCCTCTCCACACAGATCCCCCCTCCCACAGCAGCTTTATGGCCACGGGCTGGAATCTGCACAACACAGCTCGGATATATGGTGCTCCAGCCCCCTGTATTTGTGCATTCCTCTCAGCCACCCCCTTGCTCTTCCTCTGGGACTAGCTTCCCAGTAACACAGCGACTGTTTAAAGAGGAGTTAGAGGGGAAGTTGAGTCAGATCACACAGTGCACGGTTAGAACTCATAGAAATAGGAAGTCGGACCTCAGCTAGCTGAATGGTATGGAAATGTCCTTTGCTTTTCAGCCTGGCCTAGCCACGTGGCTGCAGTGGGCCCCAGGCTCAGCCCCACCAGATGGTGTGAATGGCATATCCAGTTCTGCATGGACTGTATAACCCAGGCTGGTAGCTTCAATGGGGTATCAGCTCAGCCCTATGGCACAGCCACGGGACATGCCATGGAAATAACCCTAACTTCAGACAGCTCCACCTGAAGTCAACACAGGATGAAGTACTGACAACTAGTGTTTGGGGTGGAGGTGGTGGGGAGATTCAAGAAGCGAAGCCCAAAACAGAAAGGTGTAGAATCATAGAATCATAGAAAATTAGGGTTGGAAGGGACCTCAGGAGGTCATCTAGTCCAACCCCCTGCTCAAAGCAGGACCTAATCCCAACTAAATCATCCCAGCCAGGGCTTTGTCAAGGGGGTCCCTCTGTATCATAACATGCAATGGTCAACATGCCACTATTAAAAACAACACTAAAAGGAACAGCAAGGTTCCAGGAGGAAGCTCTCTGAAGCCACAAACTGGCTTGGGTACAGCTGCAATCCTAACTCACCCTCTGCATGTGCATTATGGATTGAGGGGTTTATTACATGGCTACATGTTATTTCTCACATATCCTACATCTCCCCTTAAATCCTCAGATCCACATGGGTAGCATCTGTTGTACAGATAGGATGATGGCTGAGGGATTGTTAATGGCTCAGTATTAGGGCATCCAATTCTCTGTGCACCCCCAGTACAGGATAGAGAAGGGTCTCAGTCACATACTACTTGCCAAGTTACATTAGACTGCTCTATAGTACCCATTTTAAGGGGTGGTGGTCTTACAATGGATGCAGAGTTTGCTATAGGAGCCCTCACTTGCAGAATCCCATAAGGATAAATTCTCTCTGGTCTGCACCAGCTGTGAGAACTGGGGAGACATCAGAGGCTGAAATGCCCACCAGTCTATCTATCCTTCCCATTCTGTGACACCACCCACAAGCTGTCCTCGAACTTGGCCAGGTCAGCTCGTAGATGAAGAACAGCTGGCTGGAGTTAGAGGCGATGCTGGGTGTCAGAAGAAAGCACTTGGAGCAGCTTGTGCCCATGGTGCAGTTGCTGAGTTAATACAGTCACATATGGACAAGCCAATCTGCAATTTAGGAAGCTCCCAGACTCCCTGCTGATGCAAGACTCCCACATAGCAGCATCTATGAGCAATGCGCTGGGTCATCTCTGGCTGGCTAGGAGAGCATGTCCTATCCTGGCTGGCCTCAGTGATACAGGCCTTGATCCCTGCCCATCTGGACTACAGCACTGCAATATATCTGGGCATAAAACCATCACACCTAAGGAAACTCTAACTAGCATCGCATCTCCTTGGCAACACAAGTTGCCCTGAGCACATCACACTGCCCTCCACTTCTTCCACCTGCCTCCTCTAATACAAACAGGGCTGGTTTGTAAATCCACACCCTGTTTTCCCCCTGGGAGTGGAAGGGAGAAGAAAAAAAAGAAACAAGGACCAGAAGTGGCAGAGGCTCCCTCGGCCATTATGTCTCGCTATATACAGGGATAGGCACGATACAAGAGCTCAAACAGACCTAGGTAGACAAAGGCGTCCCCGAGTTCAGTGCGAGTTTAATCCCTGTTCATTAGACTGTAATAGTCACAGTCTGGAAAGTACCTATCTATTCACCTGCCCCTCCCAGGCCCTGCTCCATTCCCCTTCCCTTCCCAGGTTCCTCAAAACCCTTCTGACCCCTGCTTCAGGGCTGAGCCCAGAGGTGGGGAAAAGAGAGAAACCTAGAAAGGAGCACAGGAGGGGCACACGCTGGAGCAGGACATGTCTATGCGCTTCTCTGTACCAGTATGGGGAAGCTTCTAGGGGTTTGCGCTATATTTTGATTAGCACTGAAGCACAAAGCTTGAATTAGGTGTAGAGCTCTCCCCCCACAGCAGATATAGCAGTTAGCTCTCCTTTATAAGCCTGATTTTTCAAACCCCCTTCCCTGCATCCTCTCCAAAAATAATCCACCTTTCTGGAGGTTTTGCCTGTTGCATCTCCTCCCAGGCCCGAGTTTTCCTGGGAAGACACAGATGTTTGAAAGATGGAGCTGTATTTTACACGTTACACTGTTTGGGCTCTAACAGCCCTGGTCTCTAACAGCCTGGCCTGAAGCCCCACACTTGCTGTGTTCCATAGGACTCCTGGAGCAGACATCTCAGTACTTGGGGCAGAGTTAATGAGGGGGCTAAGAGATAATGAGTTGTTCTAAGAGAACAAGGAGAAATGTTATGTATTTCTGGATGTTTGTAACCTGGCTTCTGGGCTCAGCCCAGAGGTTATGGTGGGGAGGAATCTGCAGTGAAGAATGGAGTGGGGCCTGGGAGAGACAGGAGCAGGAATAGTGGCAGATGAAGGAGCAGCACTCTCAGAAAGGGGAGGTCACCTCTAGGGGTGGCAGGACACTAGCAAAGCATGGAGAGTGCAGGGAACCCCAGGAGCAAGAAGTGTCCCTGGAATGAGGGCCAGGAGGAGACAGCAGGGAAGCTGGGGGCAGAGAAGTGGGTCATGCATACAAGGGGTGTGCATGTCACCTGGGGAGACAGAGCTTAACATTTCCCATACGAAAAAACCCTTCCTTTCTCCTCCACCACCCCATAGCCCATGCAATATAACCACCCCACCTCCAGGACCTGCTTCCTTTAGCGGGAAGAGCTAAGTCTTGGGGGAGGAGGGGGCCATGTAAGCCCCAGTTAAACCTTGGGGGTGGCTTTAAAACACGTTTTACTTGAGTCGTGTAGCCAAAGCCCCTTGCTAACAAAAAGAGCCACGGCTGAGAGCATCCAGCTGACACCCATGTTCTAGGTCTCTGAAAGCCCCATCTACTAGGCAGACCTGCTCACTGCCAGACAGGGATGCCACCAGGTCCATCATGCGACTCCCTCTCCCGCTGCCCAGCCAACACCACTCTCACAAATCTAAGCTCTCTAGGACAGGGATCATCATCTTGGTATGTCTTCGTACAGCACCTAGCACAACAGGGCCTTGGTCCAGCAGGGCACTAGGACTCCTATGCACTCCAGCCTAACAATAAAGAATACTAATCTCTGAATAAATTCCTGTCCATCTCCAAAGAGCCATTCCCACCATTCGCCTGGTAACCTGGGGCCCAACTTGGCATGCCTTTTGCCAGCTGTACTGCTGCTTCTCAGCCAGGCATCTCCTTCCTGACCGTAGGAAGCCTCCATCCCTCTCTCAGTGGCAGCGCTGAAGCCTGCAGTCCTCTCTGCAGAACAGGCTCAGCACTGGCAGTACATGGTTTCCTCAAACAATGGTCTACACAGGCCACCAAACATCAACAGCGATTAGTCCCTACAAACTGTGGTCAACCCATAATCGTGCTAGGAAGCTGGTTCTTTAGCTCAGGTGGCATAGGTTTATGCTTTTACATCCAGAGGTTCTAAGTTCAGACTCCACAGCTGTCCCAAACAGGGTCGTTGTTACACTGGCTATGCTGCCAATCACCACTAGACCACAAAATGCTCCCAGAGCCAGGAAGAAAAAAAAAAAATCAAGAATCTTATGCCCAATGTCTCACTGCTGTTACAGGCACTGGTGTAATCCACTTGGCATTGTCCATACTGGGTTTCCCTGTATGGGCTGTCTGAGTAGAAGATAAAAGCATGCTTCCCTCAGCTACTGCAGTGGCTAGAGTAGAAGAGGGCCAGGCTGTGGATCTAAAGGTTGTTGGTTCAAACCCTGCTAATAACCCATGTGAGAATTTAAAAAATTGCATATTACAAATACTTTATATTGCAGACCACCAATTTAGAAGGGAGCTGTTTTCATTTCATGTTCACTTGTATTTCGTTAATGGGAGCTGTCCCTTTAAACAAGGGCTTGCCAGACAGAGGAGCACGAGAGGGGGATATTTTGCCACTCATAGACATAGAATATCAGGGTTGGAAGGGACCTCAGGAGGTCATCTAGTCCGACCTGCTGCTCAAAGCAGGACCAATCCCCAGACAGATTTTTGCCCCAGATCCTTAAATGGCCCCCTCAAGGATTGAACTCACAACCCTGGGTTTAGCAGGCCAATGCTCAAACCACTGAGCTATCCCTCCCAGCAGCATATGCAGAAAGGGAGAGGCCCTGTCTGTGTCAGCTCCACAAAGGTCAGAACTGGATTTAATAAACATCTCTTTCCAGAAAGTAGCCTCCTTCCGAAAGATGTCACACTGGCACATATAGGTGGGTTTGATGCCTCAGGACACAGAGCCTTTTGCCTGGAGGTGACCAATTAAAGAATAAGCCTAGCGCAGCAGGGTTAACAGTTGTTCCCATCTAACAAATGTCTGATAGCCCCATAGGAGATGAGTTTGGTGGGTATCAGTTCCCACATCACAAACTCTGCATTTGATAGTAGAAGACAGCCCCTGCCCTAAAGACCTGGCAATATTTGTACAGTGCCCAGCACAACGAAGCCCCAATCCAAGATGGGGCCCCAGCAAGAGTTCCTGCAACAGGGGACNATATATATAAATGATTTTTTGGAACCTGACTCATGATCTTCAAAATGATTGAGGTTGACTACACTAAGGATCAGTCTGTAGTTCCTAGATTTTGTTCTGCAACAGCATTGTTTTAAAAGCTAAAGAGGGAGGTTAACAAGCAAGCATTTGATCCCTAGAGCAGCGTTTTTCAAAGTTCAGGTCTGGGTCGCGGCATATAAGGCACTGGGTCGCTCTGGTCAGCAGCGGGTCTGGCTTCTAGGCAGGGGAGCCACGGGGCTCCACACACTGCCCCCGCCCCGAGTACCGGCTCTGCACTCCCATTGGCCTGGAACTGACCAATGGGAGGGGGGGGGGGGCAGTGCGTACGGGCGAGAGCCAAACGGAGCCGCTTGCACACCTCCACCTAGGAGCCGGACCTGCTGCTGGCCGCTTCAGGAGCAGCACGGTCCACAGTGCCAGGACAGGCTGGAAGCCTGCCTCTGCACCCAGGCTGCGCCGCTGACCGGGAGCCACCAGAGGTAAGTCTGTATCCCAACCCCATACACCAACCCCCTGCCCCAGCCCTGAGCCCCCCCAAACCCAGAGCTCTTCCTGCACCCCAAACCCCTCATCCCTGGCCCCAGCCCAGAGCCCTGACCCCCTCCTGCACCCCAATCCCCTGCCCCAGCCCAGAGCCCCCTTCAACACCTGGAACCCCTCATTCCTGGCCCCACCCCGCACCCCAACCCTCTGCCCGAGCCCTGAGCCCCTCCCACACCCCAAACCCCTCATCCCCAGTTCCTTTGGGTCACAGGCATCAATTTTCTTCAACTGGGTCCTCAGAAAAGTTTGAAAACCACTGCTCTAAAGGAACTGTGGGAGCTAGAAAGAGGAAGGAGCAACAGAGAAGGCACTGTTAAATAAATAAATGGATATTTAAAGAGTAACAAGAAATCTTTAAGAGAGTGGGGAATCTGCGCCAGCTCCCCCATGACAAAGTGCAGCTCAGGGTCCTTTTAACTCAAAGATTCAGCAGTTTAAGAGGTCTGGCTTTTGATTTCATGCTAAGAATGCAAGCCACAGTGTGCAGAACAAAACTAAAAACCCACTCACAAGGTTTTCTCTGGAGCCGACTTTTCTGTTTCCCATCAGCCTGATCAAGACAAATTCAGATGCACTAAGAGCTGTGATGCTACAAGACATGGACAGTAAAAACATATCAAAAAGTGTGAAATGTATTGCTGTCCCTGAGAAGATGGAGCAGGATTCGCCAACTACTGGATTTATCTCTAGAAAATAGATTAGCATAATCCCTGGAAGATACTTAACTCTAGTTTGACTTCCCAAGCCAGACCGTATGGTTGCAAGCAGCTTCAAGGAACTGAAGATGCAAGGAACTCAAATTAAATCTCTTTAGCTCTGCCCTATGCCACATTCTGATGCTGCAGTTTGCTTTGGAGCTGGTGTACTAGTACTTTGTGTTTGTTTTTGGGTGGGAGCAGCAAGTCATCACAATCAGTGGATATCTGTGGGTGCTTCTGCTAATAGCAGAACAATAGTAAGGGGCTGAAATGTAGGCAGGCATTCTCACCATTGTGTCAATGCAACTCAGTCCTGACCTGCTGGTATTCCAGCCTGCTCCCCCGGCCCACAGTTTTGCCTATCAGTGGCAGCTGGTGCCCAGAATAAGTGGTGGGGCTACAGCTAGCAGTTGGACACCCCCCCACACTCACACACACACTTTTGCTCTCCCAAGTAAGATCAACCACTCAATGAGTTTGAGGCTCTTCCCCATCTCTCAACAGCTACTATGAACCCACTGCTCTCCCATCACTGCTCCCCTACTCCTTCTGACAACCAGCACCAGCAGCCCCTGCCCTCCCAGGCCACCTGCTGCCTACTGGCAATCACAGGATAGCCAGCTCCTCACTCCCTCCACCTCTGCTTCCCTGCTTGGGCCCCAGTACTGCTCGGGAGGTGGGTGTGAACTCCACACCAGTGCACTGGCTCTGGGGCCAGCCTGATTCTGCCCCTAGGAGGACTGAAAGAGCGCCCTGTGAGCACGTGCAGTTCTCAGCACTACTGCACACTGGCAAAGGAGGGAGCAGCTCTCTCAGGAGCTAGAGGCCCAGCCACCCCTATGTGCCCCATGGTGCTGCAATCTGCCAGCCCATCCCCTTTCCTCACCTACCATCTGCTGCTCTCCCCAGGGTGCTGCTGGAGAGAAGGGGAAAAGAAAGGCCTCATCTCTGATGGCTGTCTAATGGGATACTGATGGCCTTTGTGACAAAGAGTGCTACACCAGAGCTAAGCGGTACTACTAAAGAAAGGCAAGGTGGGGCTCAGCCCATTGGCCAGTGAATACCAGCAGCCAGAGCCGCCTGCAGCACAGTCCTGCCCTGCAGTATCATAGAATCATAGAATCTCAGGGTTGGAAGGGACCTCAGGAGGTCATCTAGTCCAACCCCCTGCTCAAAGCAGGACCAAACCCAACTAAATCAGCCCAGCCAGGGCTTTGTCAAGCCTGACCTTAAAAACCTCTAAGGAAGGAGATTCCACTACCTCCCTAGGTAACCCATTCCAGTTCTTCACCACCCTACTAGTGAAAAAGTTTTTCCTAATGTCCAACCTAAACCTCCCCCTCTGCAACTTGAGACCATTACTCCTTGTTCTGTCATCTTCTATCACTGAGAACAGTCTAGATCCATCCTCTTTGGAACCCCCTTTCAGGTAGTTGAAAGCAGCTATCAAATCGCCCCTCATTCTTCTCTTCTGCAGACTAAACAATCCCAGTTCCCTCAGCCTCTCCTCGTAAGTCATGTGCTCCAGCCCCCTAATCATTTTTGTTGCCCTCCGCTGGACTCTCTCCAATTTATCCACATCCTTCTTGTAGTGTGGGGTACCTCCTGCTGGTCCAGCTGTGGGGCCCCCAGCAGCCCAATCAATCAGGCCCTGCAATGGGTTCACAAAGGAGACAAATGGGGACTTGGATGAGCCAAAAAAACCTGGTTTTCAAGGGTGACCTAAGGCCTGGGTTCAAATCCCCCATCCCAATGGCCCAGCTAGGCCCTCGCTCAGGCAGAGCTCACTGATCGGTATTAAGAATTGCGTGTAACAGGGTACAACAGAGTACTGATTACTCCAGGTAAGAGATGTATCTTAATACAAGTGCTGTTTGCAGGCAGCTGCAGATAGCACCGGTCTGAGTGTAAAATCAATTAATACAGACTCAGGCCTGCGCTCACCTCCTACACAAAGCCCCAAGCAAGCTGGTTAAGAATTCTAATCTACAGAAGCACAGAGAGCCATTCCTGCCCTCCTAGGGGCTGTAAATCACAGATCCTGACTGCTGGCAGTTATTAACAACCCCAGGACACTCCTCAGAAAAAGAAGCATGTTAACCCTGGCCTCCAGGCTAAACTCCTACGTGGGTAATTACATTTCACCATGCTAATATTCCCCACCGTTCTATTCTGAGATATTCTCACCACTCCTGGGCAGGGAAGCTACTGCAGAACACCTGCTGCATTCCCCTAAGAGGTGGATGAGCCATGCTATTTAGGTGCTTTGGGATCCTTCAGGATAAGAATTAGAGGAGCCATAAGTACTTAATTAATTTCTGCCAATCTAATAAGAGGATGGAGAAATGCACAACACAGATGGCTCAGGCAATATGGCAGTAGGAGTTTCTTGAGCAGCACACAAATTTGGGAAGACAGGGTCAAATGGATGTTCCTTGGTGTAAATGCAAATCACAGTACACAAAATACTTCAAGGAAAGAGAAGCAAATGAGAATATCTGTAGAAAGCAAGGTTAATATGCACCACTCTGAAGAAACAGACAGGCTGGTGACAAGGAGAAACTGAGTAGACAGATAGCTAGGGCAGAGTAAGTGGAGAAATCCAGAGACAGACAAAAGAACATGGGCTGACCCAGTATTATGCTCTGCATCACCCAGTGCATGAGACAGCTGGCTCCCAGGCTGCCATGCCCCAGGTCAACATGTATGTTTGGAGAAGGCAGAACACTCAGTGGGGGCAGGAGCAAGAGACTGTCTTCCACTCTGGTACCTCTTGTGAGAGGGGGACCAGGATGTTGGATGAGGGAGTAGGGTAACGATCAGCACACTTGGCCATGGAGTGGGGGAAGGAAGAGTGAATTCAGTTCCTGGGCAATTCCGGTGGACGATGATCAGCGATCCCCAGAACACAGTCAAGGAATAGATTATAGATTAGCTCCAAGACCAATTCTTCTATGGCTCAGCACCCCCCACATCAGTGTCCTCGGTCAGCCAATTGCCCATGCAGATGAACATGTGCCCTCCCAGGGGGCCAGGCTGCAGGGTGACTGTGCCATGCACAGCAAAGCAGAGGCTTGCCTCTGAAGAAGGCTCACCCAACTTCAGCTGCAGAAGCCTTGAAAGTACTCATCCCATCACCCTCCTTGTCCCTCTGCAGGTTAGCTCCCACCAACTGACAATACAAGTGAAGTGTCATGGCTGCCCATCAAACATTACTCAAAGGCAAAGGTATGAAATGTTGTCTACCTCCCAATTCAGTATGGTGGGCAGGGCTGTCATGCTGAAGACAGAGGCTCCATCTGAGGCTACTTTGAGGAAACACCCTATCTGAGGGTGACAGCCCTGCCCTATCTGACAGCCCTGCCCACCATACTGAATTGGGAGGTAGACAACATTTCATACCTTTGCCTTTCAAACTCCATGATCAGCTATCCCTATTATGGACACTGTCACCAAATGCCACCTGCTCAGGGTCAGAAGTCATGGGGGAGGAATCACCACATTTTTCTCAGTCTGGAAGGGAATCACCAGTGTTGAGAATGTGTGAAACTCTGACCAAATCTGCCAAGAGATTGAAAAATATCCAACACAGAGGGGTCTTTTGCTGCCAGATTCACTAGCAAGAATGCTTCTGTAGTGTAGGGACAAACCCATGTCCCTCTGTATCCCTGCCCTCCCACACTGCACCACAAAATGCACAGCACAGTGGGCCCGCCAAATAAATGTTTGAACCTTTACAGAAAGAAGGTACAAGGACAGATAGGATCGCAGTGCACTATGGAGGCAGCTGAGAAGGATAGGGAGGCAAGGATCTTATCACCAGTAGCAAGGAGTCCCAGCCAGAAAGGCTCCCGCTGTTCCCCACACTTCCTGGGAGGAGTCCCCTCCCTGGGAACAGGGGAGGCTGGCAGAAGGCCCCAACTCTCCTCTGGGCTGTCCAGTGGCAGCAGAGAAGGTGCCTCACCAAAAAGGGAATATGGGGTGGGGGAGCGGGACTAAAGCACTCCTCTGCCTCCAATCACATGGGACCGGGACCCTGCCCCTTCCAAAGAGTGGTCTATAACAGCTCCCAGCTCTGCCCAGGGGGAGAGTGAGTTAAGGCCAGAAGGGTTCTCCCAGGATCAGATTAAGGCAATTCAGTGCCCTAGATACACCACAACACAGGTCCCAGCATATCATGGGACTGCAGTCACTATGCCTTAATCCAGCCCTGAGCCCTGCATACCCAGCTTCAGCATCTCAAAAGCCCCATTGACATCACTACGTTACAGTGAGAAACTGTATCTGGTAAAAGGGACTTGAACTCGCAGAGGAATGCAGCTGGACTTTGGGATGGGTGACAGCAAGGGAAAGAAGGTAGAGGCAACTTTTTTTTTTAATTGAAAGACATGACAGGGAAATATTTTCATAAAAAGTGTTTTAAAAATGAAAAGCAGAAAAAGGTTTAAAAATCAGTAAAGCTAAGCAAAGGAGGAAGTCAGTAACAGTGGAAATAGGCGGGGGATTAATTCACTAGTAAATAAAGCGTTTAAAAATGGGGACCAGTGAAAGGCAGAGAAACTGAATCAGGTTTCAGAGTAATAGCCGTGTTAGTCTGTATCCGCAAAAAGGAACAGGAGTACTTGTGGCACCTTAAGTTGTGTATTAGGCAACCTGTGTAACTACGTGATCTTATCACTGTTTACCCTCATCCTCTCTCCTATTTTTAAATCCACTTATGCCTTGTCTTAGAAATTAGACTGCAAGACTGTTAGAATCTCAGCTTTGAGACAGGGACTGGAAGTATAATTTGCAAAAGCACTTAAGTGACATAGCCTAAATTCCATGGCGAAAACTACTTAGGGCCTTAGGCTCCCAATTTCCACGGGACTTAGACTAAGCACCTACGCGATTTTGTAAATGGAACTTGGGTGTTTTTTAAAAGTCTTACTCTGAGTTTGTACAGCACCCAACATGATGGGACATTTATTAGTGATTAAGAGAATGAACAAGTCAGTATCAATGGCAGATTTCACTAAGCTGTTTTGTTTAGGCAGCTAATGCTATAGAAACGTAAGGTGGATGTTAAAAGAGCAGGACAGAAGATGAAATTAGGGCAGAGCTCATTTGCCAAAACAAACTAAATTTCCCTTATACACCAAGGGGCTTGTAACTTGAAGGAACCCTTGGGAAAAAGATATGGGGCCTGATCCAAAGCCCACTGTAGTCAGCGGGAGCTGTGCACATGGAGGCAAGTCCTTTATCAGTGAAAACATACATTCACCATGCAGCAGCAATTAAAAAGCAAAGAGCATATAGTGATGCGTGAAAAAGGGAGAAGAACTAAAACTGTTGTAACCACATTGCTGCAAACCAACTTTATTTGGAGAACAGGCTTAAGCTTTAGTTCCATGACTGTAGCAGAGACCGAATTAATCCAGAAGAGGGCAATGAAGGTAGTTAGATCAGGATGGGCATAAATTACAAATTGCCACAGGTCTGCTCAGAGTGGAAATGGGGCAGAGAAGTTCAAAATCATGAAGAGCTGTGGTGCTGTTGCCAGCTCTCGAGCCAAGTTGGTCAGCAGCACTTGGATGGAGTATCTAGAGGCAGGCATGGGTGCTGCAGGAAGCACCCTGCTCTGAGTCTGGATGGAACAAATGCCCCCAGTGTGTGTAGTGAGGAACAACTGTCCTGTCCTCAGCAGTGTCATTTAGATAAGAGAGACAACAGAGATCCTGATCACTTGTGAAATCTCCTGTTGCCATTTTCACCTAGTTGTTCTAGTAAAATTTCAATCCAGGCAGTTCCATTCTGCCTTCTCAAGAATCCACCTTGCAGTTCCAAGGAGATACAGTATGCTTTACTATGTATTCCAGCCATGTTCTACGTCAGAGGTGGAAGGAACAATTCCTACATGTATGGGTTAAGTTTGCAAGGCACTTTGGGATTCCTTGAGAAGAAAAGACACTATATAAATGCATTATATTTTTTAAATGGCCAATCTTCCCGTGATGGGGGAGGGCAGTGTCACTTGAAACTGAAGACCAGTCAATGAAGAAGAAATAAAAATTCTTTATGTGGAACAGTCAACCTGAGGAAGGCCACTGAGGCAAAAAACAGGGCTGAAATTATAACCTTTCACACACACCCATATCCAACCTTGTATAAAATTATATAAATTGGCAGTTTGTTTTCCTCTGAAAAAATTCAGATCAAGCACTGGCCATTGCCAGAAACAGCATCCAAAACTAAATGGACCAATGATCTAAACAGGGGCAGCAAAACTGATCTTTCCATGGTCACTGTCCAATTCAGCTGCTACTTTGCACCTACACCAAACCTGAGCCAGACCACAGATGTTCTGGGCCAACAGACTAATAAGAAATAGGAATATTAACACATTTCAGTGTCTAGATAAAAGGACAAAGGGAAGTACAAGCTACCCTAATGTGTAAGCTAGACTGAGTAATAAACTCCCCAGAGATATGGTGGAAGCTGGGCTTCTTGAGTCACTTAAAAAGTAGACTAATAATGTTCCGTAGCAAACCATCCTGGCCAAGCCAGGGGGGTGGGAGTGTTGACCTTTCCCGAGATAGCCTTGCCCTCTAATGCCTTTGATGTTTTAATGGAAGTGGCAGGTCACACTTTGCTGCGAACTCCTAATGCAGACCGAGCTCCTGGCTTGGGAGAGGCAAAGCAGGGCACATTTCCCACCTGATACCAGCCATAAGCCAGAGCCCGAGTCCTACGCTCATGGCTGCGCCGGCGACCTGCTGAAGTTCGCCGTGCCCGGCCCGCCCGCCCACTCCCCACCTGCCGACACCCGGCCCGCGGTAGCGCAGGGCGCTGCGGACTCTGCCCAGAGCCGCGCTCAGCGCTGGAGATAAGGCAACCCGCCTGCCTGCCGGGAAGGGTGCGGGCCGCACAGGGCTCCGGGCAGCGCGCCACCGCCGCACCCCGCCACCTGAGCGCAGCTCCCGGCCCCGCCTGGGGAGAGGCAAGGGCACGGGACCAAGAAACGGGCATTTCACTCGGCTAGGTCCTGCATGTGCATCAGCCAGAGCCAAGCCGCTCCGGGCACCGCACAGCGCCCAGCCCGCCCCAGGGCACCGCACAGCGCCCAGCCCCGCACCTTGGCCTCGAAGCAGATGCCGTGCTGGAAGGCGTCCTCATTGTGCAGCGGCACGCGCAGGTCGTGCCTGTCGTCCACCAGGTTGTAGCGCGACTTGCCGGGCATAGTGACGGCGGCGGGGCCGGGAGCGCCGGGCTCCCTGTTCAGCGCGCCCCGTGCCCGGCGTCGCGCTCCCTCCTCCCCCGGGCGGGGCGACCGCAGCCCCTGCCCGGCCCCGGCAGCCAGTGGCCGTCAGGCGAGGGGGTGGGATGGGGCGCATGCGCAGTGCTAGCCCGGCCGGACAGGCACCGGGGCCGGAGCAGGGGGAAGGGCCGTTGCAGGAGCGGCCAGGAAGCCCCTTCCCCCACAGGACCGCGTCACTGGTGTTGCTGGGGTGGCGGTTGCCATGGCAAAAGGCCCAGCGGGCAGTGGCGAGAAGCGTGCCCCGGCAAGGCTGGTACCGGCCCGTTCCGCTGCGGTCAGCCGGGGCCGGGCGCTGGCGGCTCCCCGAGCCCTGCAGCCGGGGGGTGCATGGCGGGCTCAGGGCGGGAGGAAAGCAGCCTGAGGCCCGCCCCGGCCGGCTTCCTGACCCCAGAGCGGAGCGTTGGTGTGGGGGGCGGCAGCGACCATGGGGCAGGAGCGCCCCCCCCCAGCAGCCAGGGAATGCGTTTGGGGGGCGGGAGGGCTGGGCCTGCTTCCCCCCCTCCCAGAATCCTCTCGGGACGGAGATGGGGGGCCCAGAGCAGCGAGTTAGGCTTAGCCCCCCACTGCGATGCGTGGAGCAGGGCCCGCTCCCAGGGGTCCCCCCACCCGTGACACTCTCAGCACCTCTTAAGGCCAGAAACAGGATCAGCCTTGGGGCAGCCATGCTGGCCCCCAGCCTCGAAGCACCACATCACCCTCAGGAGGCATCAAATCAGACTTGAGTGTTTTAGTCCCGTCCTGCCTACGCACCCCTTGGCCGTTCACAGGGCACCCGAAACGACTTCTGATCTGGGCAACAAAACCCCACACTTACTTTCAATTAAAGCTGTGATTTAGGGTGACCAGATAGCAAGTGTGAAAAATCGGGACTGAGGTGGGGGGTAATTGGCGACTATATAAGAAAAAGCCCCAAATATCAGGACTGTCCCTATAAAATCGGGACATCTGGTCACCCTACTGTGATTACATGACTCCAGGAGCTGGGGCTTCAGGCATGAACCTAGAGTGCCTCTGCTTTCATCTGGCCCTGTCATTCTTTTAACTACTCTGCCCTTCTGCTCTCTCTCACACCTGGCACCTTTATGCCACTTACACCCACTTGCTGAAAATGCTGCCTACAGTGTTGGCAACTCATGATTTTATCACAAGTCCAGGGCCCTGTGATTATGAGAGAATCTCAGCGTTCATGTAAAAAATGGGATGTTCTAGCCCAGGGGTTGGCAACCTTTTTATTCACTCTAATTTAAGGTTTCGCGTGCCAGTAATACATTTTAACGTTTTTAGAAGGTCTCTTTCCATAAGTCTATAATATATAACTAAACTATTGTTGTATGTAAAGTAAATAAGGTTTTTAAAATGTTTAAGAAGCTTCCTTTAAAATTAAATTAAAATGCAGAGCCCCCCGGACTGGTGGCCAGGACCCGTGCAGTGTGTGTGCCACTGAAAATCAGCTTGTGTGCTGCCTTCGGCACACGTGCCATAGGTTGCCTACCCCTGTTCTAGCCCATGGGATTGCAGAAATTAGAAAACATGACCCAAGTGACTCCTACAGGGTCAGAAAACAGCAGGCAAATAAAAGGAACCCCACATCTGCTTTTTTAAATCTCTTGATTTTTAAGCCAGTCTCATGATCCTAACTCATGCTTTTGAACACTTGATTCTGGCAGTACCATATGTCTGGACAGCGGCATCAACCTCTTCCGTTCAGCCACCCAAAGAGTCAATTTCTCTTGAGAAAGCTTTTGATATTTCTGGCTAAACAGCTTTGATCCTATTGGGATCCAGGAAGTGGACTAAACAGCTTTGATAACAGGCAGCTATTGTACTGAATAACTCATTCTCCCAACAAGCTACAGAAGCACTGGTACATTGGTACTACACCCATTTATAGCCCAATAAGACTGACCTCTGAAAGGATAATATAACTATTTATAACTTGTATATTATTATGATACTGCAATGCATAGCTCATGTATCTCCCAGTGCATGCACAACTCCATTCGCAACATGTTTTTACAGAAAATAGGTCTTGTCAAATGAACTTGGTATCGTTTATGATGAAATTTCAAGTTTGGTTGATAAAGATAACTGTTGACCAAATATATTTTGACTTCTGTAAGGCATTGACTTAGTACCATACAACATGTTTGTTAAAAAAAACCTCAATGTGGCACGTTAGATGGAATGGAGAGTCATCATCCAATGGGGCATTTCAAATGAGGTCCCACAGGGATCTGTTCGTGGATGAATACTAGTCAATATATTTATCAGTGATCTGGAAGAAAATATAAAATGTTGCTGATAAAATTTGCAGATGACACAGATTGGTGAACTAGTAAATAATGATAAAGACAGCTCAGCTATCCAGAGCAATTCGGATCACTTGGTAAACTATGTTCATTCAAACAGCATATATTTTCATACAGTCAAATACAAGGTCAGGCATCGAGCAATCAAGAACGCTGGTCATGCTTACAGGTTGGAGGACTCAATCCTGGAAAGCAGTGAAAAGTTTCCACCATGAACCTTAACTGAAAAAGAGCTCCCAGCACTATGCTGTGTCTGAGAGAGCAAATGTGATCCTTTGGATGTATAAGCCAGGAGATCACAAGTAAAACTAGGGAGGTAGTGGTATTTATATGGCATTGGTGAGACCATTACTGGAATATTGTGTCCAATTCTAGTGTCAGCATTTAAAAAACATGTTAAAAAATTAGAAAAGGCTCAGTAAAGAGCTACAAGAATAATTTGAGGTCTGGAAAAAAATGGTTGCCTACCTCTCGTAACTGTTGTTCTTTGAGATGTGTTGTTCATGTCAATTCCAAGTAGGTGTGTGCGCACCGCATGCACAGTCATTGGAAGGTTTTTCCCGTAGCGGTACCCGTCGGGTCGGCTGTAGAGCCCCCTGAAGTCATGCCTTCATGGTGGTGTATATAGGTCCCTGCCGACCCGCTGCCTCTTCAGTTCCGTCTTGCCGGATACTCCAACAGAGGGGAGGCAGGTGGGTCTTGGAATGGACATGAGCAACACATCTCGAAGAACAACAGTTACGAGAGGTAGGTAACCATTTCTTCTGCTTGCTCATGCCAATTCCAAGTAGGTGACTCCCAACAAGCCTTATGTAGGAGGTGGGGTCAGAGTTCATGGAATCGCTGATTGTAGCACCGCTCTGCCAAATGCTGCATTGTCTCTGGCCTGCTGTGTAATGGCGTAGTGCGATGTAAAAGTGTGGATCAATGATCATGTCGCTGTCCTGCAGATGTCTTGAATAGGAACTTGTGCCAGGAACACTGCTGAGGATGCCTGCGCCCTTGTGGAGTGTGCCGTCAGCGCGGGGGCAGGAATCTTTGCCAAGTCATAGCACGCCCGAATACAGGATTTGATCCAAGAAGAGTTCCTTTGGGACAAGACTGGAAGTCCCTTCATCCGCTTCACAATTGCAACAAAGAGTTGCGTTGATTTTCAAAAAGGCTTTGTCCTTTCAATATAGAAGGCTAATGCTTGTCTGGCATCCAGGGAGTGGAGCATTCATTCCCTGTTGCTAGCATGTGGCTTAGGAAAAAACACAGGAAGAAAAATGTCCTGATTTGCCTGGAATTGCGAAACTACCTTTGGGAGAAAGGCTGGGTGCAGTCTCAACTGCACCTGTCCTTATAGAAGATTGTGTATGGGGGCTCTGAAGTTAAGGCCTTAAGCTCAGACACCCTCCTGGCTGAAGTTATAACCACCAGGAACGCTACTTTCCAGGAAAGGTAGAGGAGGGAGCATGTTGCTAAGGGCTTGAAAGGAGGTCCCATCAGTCTAGAGAGCACCAGGTTGAGATCCCGTGGGGGAACTGGCTGTCTTACTTGAAGGTACAGCCTCTCTAAGCCTTTGAGGAAGCGGCCCACCATGGGATTCACGAAAACAGAGTGACCAGCTGAACTGGGGTTGAAAGCTGAGATAGTGGCCAGGTGCACCTTTACTGATGATACCGACAGACCTTGCTGTTTCAGATGCAGCAAATAGTCCACGATAAAGGGAATCAGTGACTGTAAGGGTGGAGTGTCTTTTTGTAATGCCAGATGAGTGGCCCTGGTGGATGACCTTCTACTGCCAAGGAGGACCTCTCTAACAGGGTCTGAGCATTTGAGCTCCAAGGGGTTTAGCCACGGAGTTTCTATGCCGTGAGATGGGGAGAATGCAGATTGGGATGCTGGAGGCAGCATGGTCCTGTGTGATCAAGTCTAGGACCAGGGGCAGGGTTATCGGCATGTCCACCGACAGGTCTAGAAGCATGGTGAACCAATGCCGGCATGGCCACGCTGGTGCTATTAAGATCATTGATGCTCCCTCTCTTCTGACCTTCAGCAGGACCTTGTTTACAAGTGGGAAGGGTGGGAATTGATATAGTTAGGGCCCTACCAAATTCACAGCCATGAAAAACACATCACAGATCGTGAAATCTGGTCTCCCCCCATGAATTATGGTCTTCTGTGTGCTTTTACCCTATACTACGCAGATTTCACGGGGGAGACCAGTGTTTCTCAATTTGGGGGTCCTGACCCAAAAGGGAGTTGCAGGGGGGGTCACGGTATTGCCACCCTTACTTCTGCGCTGCCTTCAGAGCTGGCACCCCACCAGCAGCAGTGGAGAAGTAAGGGTTGCAATACCATACCATGCAACCCTTACTTCTGCGCTGCTGCCTTCAGAGTTGGGCGGCTGGAGAGTGGAGGTTGCTGACTGAGGGCCCAGCTCTGCACACAGCAGTGCAGAAGTAAGGATGGCAATACCATAGTATGACATCCTTACTTCTGCGTTGCTGGTGGCAGCAGCTCTGCCTTCAAAGCGGGGCTCCCAGCCAGCAGCTGCCCCTCTCCAGCTGCCCAGCTCTGAAGACAGCACCGCCACCAGCAGCAGCGCAGAAGTAAGGGTAGCAGTACTGCACCCCCCCTACAATAACCTTGCAACCCCCTGTGATGGGTTCTGTCACAGAGATCCCCCTGGGACTGTCACCTGATGTGCTGAAATTACCTCTGAGCCTGTTTTCCCTGATGGCTTGGGACTCCAGAACCCTGCCTGTTGAGCCAGACATGCTAGCCTGCTGCAACACAGACCCAGGTCTGAACCACACCCCCAAAGCTGCAGGCTTTACCTGAAAACCACTCAGCAGGTTACCTGTCTCCAGCACCCAGACACCCTGTTCCCAATGGGATCCAAGCCCCAAATAAATCTGTTTTACTCTGTATAAAGTTTATACTGGATAAACTCATGAATTGTCTGCCCTGTATAACACTCATAGAGAGAGATGCACAGCTGTTTGCGCCCCCAGATATTAATCACTTACTCTGGGTTTATTAATAAACAAAAGTGATTTTATTATGTATAAAAAGTAGGATTCAAGTGGTATCAAGTAATAACAGACAGAACAAAGTAAGTTACCAAGCAAAATAAAACAAAACACGCAAGTCTAAGCCTAATATATTAAGAAACTGAATACAGGTAAAATCTCACCCTCAGAGATGTTCCAATAAGCTTCTTTCACAGACTAGACTCCTTCCTAGTCTGAGCCCAATCCTTTCCCCGGTACAGTCCTTGTTAGTTCCAGCTCAGGTGGTAACTAGGGGATTTCTCATGACTAGCAGCCCCCTTTGTTCTGTTTTTTTTTATAGCTTTGGCACAAGGTGGGAATCTTTTGTCTCTCTGGGTCCCCACCCCTCCTTCTAAATGGAAAAGCACCAGGTTTAAGATGGATTCCAGTACCAGGTGACATGGTCACATGTCCTGTGAGACCCCAAGCCTCCATTCTTCCCAGCCTGACTCACACGAACACAGGAAGGCTTGCAAGTAAACAGAGCCATTTACAACCAATTGTCCTAGTCAATGGGAGCCATCAAGATTTTAAACCACCATTAATGGCCCACACTTTGCATAATTACAATAGGACTTCAGAGTTATACTTCATATTTCTAGTTTTAGATACAGGAATGATACATTCATACAACTAGGATGAACACACTCAGTAGATTATAAGCTTTGTAATGATATCTTACAAGAGACCTTTTGCATGAAGCATATTCCAATTACTTTATATTCACACTCATTAGCATATTTCCATAAAACATATGGAGTGCAACGTCAACCCCCCCCCCCCAACTCCTTTTTGGGTCAGGACCCCTACAATTACAACACTGTGAAATTTCACATTTAAATAGCTGAAATAATGAAATTTACGATTTTTAAAATCCTCTGACCATGAAATTGACCAAAATGGACCATGAATTTGGTAGGGCCCTACATATAGTAGATGGTCCTTCCAGGGGAGAAGAAAGGTGTCTGCGAGTGAGCCTGGGCTGTGATTCAGGAAGGAGCAAAACCGGTGACACTTCCTGTTGCGTTTTGTTGCAAACAAATTTATTTGGGGGAATCCGCACAGTTGGAAGATGCTGATCACAACATCTGGGCAGAGGGACCACTCGTGATTGTGAAATGACCTGCTGAGATGATCACCAGTTCATTCTGGGAACCTGGAAGGTATGATGCCTCTAGATGTATTGAATGGGCGATGCAGAAGTCCTATAGCTTGAGGGCTTTCTGGCACAGGGGAGAGGAGCCTGTCTGTTTATATAGGACATCGCTGTCGTGTTGTCAGTCAATACCGATACACATCTGCCCTCCAGATGGGCCTGGAACATCTGGCAAGCAAGGCGGACCGCTCTTAGCTCCCTGACGTTGATGTGCGCGAAAGTTCTGCCTGGGACCAGAGGCCCTGAGTCCACCTAAGTGCATCCACCTCCCATCCCTGACATATCCAAGACTAGAGACATCAAGGGTTGGGGCCTGGAGAAGGGCACCCCCGCGCACACCGCTTGCGGGTCGAGCCACCACAGGAGGGACTCGATAACCGGAGGAGGAAATGTAACTAACTTGTCTAGGTGGTCTCGGGATGGCCTGTACACTGAGGCCAGTCAGGCCTGAAGAGGCTGGAGCCAAAGTCTCGCATGCTGCATTATATACGTAGACTATGTGACTGAGCAGCTTTAGGCAACTTTGGGCCCTAGTAGTGGGGTATCGCCTTAGGTCCTCTATGATGGCGCACATAGTCAGAAAACGGGACTCCGGAAGAAATGCTTTGGCTTGACCTGAGTCTAGGAGAGCTCTGATGAACTCTATCCTCTGGGTAGGGGTTAAAGTTGATTTTGGCACATTCAGTATTAGCCTGAGCTCTTTGAAAGCCGATCATATGAGGCTCATGTGCTGTTCCACCTGGGCTTTGGTACGGCCCTTGACAAGCTAGTTGTCTAGGTATGGGAAAACCTGTACCTGTCGCCTCCTCAAGAAGGATCCAGGGAAGGAATAATGGAAGCCAGAGAGACCATGTGGAACTTCAGCTTTTTCATGAATTTGTTGAGGTTCCGCAGGTACAAAATTGACCTTAACCCACCTTTGGCTTTCGAGATTAGGAAATATTGGGAATAGAAACCCTTGCCCCAGAACTCCTGAGGGACCTCTTCTACTGCTCCAGCGTCTAGGAGCACTTGCACTTCCTGTATGAGAAGTTGCTCGTGAGAAGGGTCCTTGAAGAGGGATGTGGAAGGGGGGGTGGGAGGGAGGAAGGGAACAGAATAGGAGAGAATATCCCAATTCTACCATGCGTGAAACCCACTGGTCCAAGGTGATCCGGGCACAGGCATGGTAGAAATGGGATAGCTGATTCACGAAACGGGGAGAAGGATCCGGGATTGTGACTGGTGCATCACCCCTGAGCACACCTTCAAAAGTTTTGCTTGGGAGCTGAAGACTGCCTTGCTGAGCTCTGACCCTGGTTGAAAGAGGGCTGTGGAGGCTTTCGCCTATTACTCCTGCCCCTCTTGTTGTAATCTTGTCTGGACTGAGTGGGGTAGAAGCGTGGCGGAGGCTCAGGCTTGAAATGCTTCCTTTGTGGGGCTGGTATATGGAGCCCCAGGGATTTTAATGTCACTCGTGAGTCCTTGAGACTATGGAGCCTGGAGTCCGTTTGTTCTGAGAACAGACCTGAGCCATTGAAGGGCAAGTCTTGAATTGTCTGTTGGACCTTATGCAGAAGGCCTGAAACCTGCAGCCACAAGCTCCTTTGCATGGCTATAGTGGTGGATATCGTGCGGGTTGCCAAGTCCACTGAGTCCAGTGCAGCTTGCAAGGAGATCCTTGCGATAACCTTGCCCTCCTTGAGGATGGCTCCAAAGTCAGACCAAGAGCAATTCCTTAAACTTGGACGAAGTGTTCCAAGAGTTAAAATTATAGCGGCTGAGGACCGCTTGTTGATTGGCTATCTGAAGCTGGATCCCCCCAGTGGAGTAGACCTTACCACCAAAGAGGTCCAGCTTCTTTGCCTCCTTGGATTTGGGCGTCGGTCCCTGCTGCCCTTGTCTCTCCTTTGCATTTGCTGCTGCCACAACCAGTGTTACAGGCTGAGGGTGGGTGAATAGGTATTCGTACCCCTGGGAGGGTACAAAGTAGTTCCTTTCCACCCCCTTGGCGGGGGGGGGGGGGGGGGGGGGAATAGAGGCAGGAGTTTGCTATAGGGTCTTGGTGGTATTCTGGATGGTCTTGATCAAGGGTGTCAGAATGTCCACCATGGGATGTTTCTTCTGACACCTCCTCCGCCTGGAGGCCCAAATTTTGCGCCACTCTTCTGAGTAGCTCCTGGTGGGCTCTGTTGTCCATAGCCAGCAATGTGGCAGATGAGCAATGTGGCAGATGAGCACGCTACTGCCTCGTCCAGGGAGGAAGAGGATGATGCCCTTGGCGGCACCAGATCCACCTGACCCTCCAACTCTCAGGGATCATCCCACGCTGATACTGCTTGCGTGGTGGCAGGGGAGGCACTGTCCCCAGTCTCAGTGTTGGCCTTGGTGATGGCCCAGACGCTGGGCTCTGAGCCTCACGGAGGTTCCTGCATCCTGGAGGAAGACAGGGGGGCCCTGCCTATCCGAGGTAATAGGCAGAGATCTGGAGCTTGGCCCCTGGGCTTGGTGATATGCCCACAGGTCCAGAAGGGCCACTGCATTGGCACCTGCCATTGTGGTGGCCAGGGCATCATGGGGATTAGGGGATTTGCTGCCTCTCCTCTTGCCTCAAACGGTGGTGAGAGTGGTGTCAGCTCTGCCTTGAGATGTATGACTCTGGTTCTGACCCCGAAGACGAGTCAGACCTCTGTGACTACAGCAGTGCCGAATGGGACGGTGCCGGAGAGTGGTGCCGAGAGGAGGGCGACAGGTGCTGCATCATGACTGGTTTTCCCTTAGAAAGCACAGCTCCTCTGCATGATGCCCGACTGGTACCCCTAGGGGTAAAGCCTTCCGACGACTGTGCACATGGTGCGCACATGCCTTCTTGGAATCAACATGAGCAAGCACTTGAAGAAGAACCTGCCTTACAGTGAGAGACTAAAGGCGCTCAATCCATTTAGCTTATCAAAGAGAAGCGTAAGAGGCAACTTGGTCATGGTCTATTAGTATCTTCTTCTTGGGGAGAAATTTTTTCATGGTAGAGAACTCTAATGTAGTCTAACAAATTCCAGTGGTTGGAAGTTGAATCTAGACCAATTCAGATGAGAAATAAGGTGCATTTTTTTAACAGTGCAGGTGATTAACCAAAAGAACAATTTACATAGGCAGATGGTGGATTTTCTATCTTTTGAAGTCTTTAAATCAAGATTAGATATTTTTCTAAAATAGATGCTCGAGCGCAACCAGAAGTTATAGACTTAATGCAAGAATTGCTGGATGAAAATCTCTGGCCTGTGTTATGCAGAAGATTGTAATAGTCCCTTTTGGCCTTAAAACCAATTATTCAGATTCCAGAACTGTTATTACATCTCCAGTATTTGTGAGAATTCATTATTTTTGCCTTGACAGTCTGCAAAGGGAAAAGTAACCTGTGCTGAAGATTTTGAACTGGTCAGATCTCAGTCATGCACTAGGGATGGGGGCTTTATTTCCATTGTTAGACCCAGTCCATGTCGTTAGAGCTCCATTAGGATTCCCACACATGCTGGAGTCCATTTGCATTGATCCAATTGTAGGATAAGGGACTTATTGGACTCAGTAGCTCACCAATATTGATGTATTATTCCTCCACTCCACCCTCCTTCCCACTGTGTTTAACAACTGCAGGGGCTCCACCACAGGAGTAAAACTGGGATGCAAAATGGACTATTCTTCATGACTATTCTTTTTAAATTGTAATGTCACTGAGGTGCCAGGTCAAAGCAAGGCAAGGCTCTCATGATTGTTGCTGACTGCTTAATGTGTCTATAGCATCTCCAATGAGTCTTTCCCAGGCTACAATGCTCCTTAATCTCTCTACAAGTCATACACTTCCCATTGGTTCCTCATTGGATCCTGTTACATATTATATTTGGGTACCCATCTACCAGAAAAAAGCCACAATTTTTTCTATGCCCCAGGAATGCAGTTTTATAAACAGCTTGAATGCTACTTAGCATAATACTGTCTCTCAGGTACCAGGCTGGACCTTGACAAATTGGAGAATTGGTCCAAAATCAGCAAGATGAAATTCAATAAAGACAAGTGAAAAGTCCTTCACTTACAATGGAAAAATCAAATGCACAGCTACAAAATGGGGAATAACTGGCTAGGTGGTAGTACAGCTGAAAAGGATCTGGGGTTATAGCAGATCACAAACTGAATATGAGTCAACAACGTAATTCTGGGGTGTGTTAACAGGAGGGTCATATGTAAGACACGAGGGGTCCCACTCTGCTCGGCCCTGCTGAGGCCCCAGCTGGAGTACTGTGTCCAGTTCTGGGCGCTGCACTTTAGGAAACATGTGGACAAATTGGAGAGAGTCCAGAGGAGAGGAACAAAACTGATAAAAGATTTAGAAAACCTGACCTATGAGGAAAGTTAAAAAAAACTGGAATGTTTAGTCTTGAGAAAAGAAGACGGAGGAGGGGACCTGATAACAGTGTTCAATTATGTAAAGAGGGTATCAGTGACAGGTGATCAATTGTTCTCCTATCCATTAAATGTAGGGGAGGACAAGAAGTAATGGGCTTAATCTGCAGCAAGGGAGATTTAAGTTAGATATTAGGACAAACTTTTTAACTATGAGGGTAATTAAGCTCTGGAAAAGGCTTCCAAGGGAGGTGGTGGAATCCCTATCACTGGAGGTTTTTAAGAACAGGTTAACAAACATCTGTCAGGGTAGTTTAGGTTAACTTGGTCCTGCCTCAGCACAGGGTGCTGGATTTGATGACATCCCAGTGCAGAGAACTGGACCCCAGTTGTTTGCGCTGGCTTGTGCAGAGCTGGCAGCATTTTCAAGGGACAATTTTCAAATATAAGACAGGGGGCCATGGGTCGCTGGGACCCCGTCACTGAAGGGTTGTGTGGCATTCTAGGAGTCTTAGCACATGTACTAGCATTTTCCAAACCTCAGCTACTCATCAAAACCCACATAGTAGGGAGAGGCCAGAGGCTCAGTAGTACTGTCCCCCATTTTACAGGCGAGGAAACTAGAACAGAAAAATTAAGCAACACGATCAGGGCTGCTCTGGAATTAAGTGACTCAGCTGGGAGTAGCCATCAGGAATCCCTTGTTCTCTGTCCTGGGCTTAGTCCACTGACCATGCTGTTTCTCATGCTGTTAAACTACCCTGCTGTATGGCCAAAGGCCAGGCTGACCTTACTGAATGTCAGGAGCAGGATCACAGGAAGCACCCTTTTCTCCCCCAAATGAGAGACCTTGTCTGTGAGTGTCCTGGGTCCCAAAGACCAGATGTGGGTGCCTGGGAACTGGGACTAGCCCATGAGTGTTCACTTTCAGCCCTCACCCCATGGCATTTATGTGACATTTTCAAGGATCTACACCAGGAGAAAAGATGGAAACTTCCTTTCTGAAGTGAAAGCTGCAAAGAGCCATGCCATGTCTACCTGTCTCAGTTCAGGAACCAGTGGCCACTGGCTCTGCTGCTCCCACAGCTTCACTGGCTTTTGTGGCTGGATCCTCAGCATGGGGAGCTCCACTGAAAGAGCTGGTGTGGAATGCTGAAGGCACCATTCCCTTGGCTACAGAACAGGGATATTGATGCAAATGGTGCCGCTTCCTAGGCCACTCCAGTCTAACATACGGGTTTGTTTGGGAATGGCTCTCTGGAGTAGAAGAAGATTGTAGACACTTTTAAGTGAATGAGCTCCAGAGAGGTCACAGTGCCCAGAGGAATGGGGAAGCTCCAGTCAGAGTCAATGGGATGCTGCAGGGGCCAGCTGGGTACAGGCCCACTGTGTGTCAGAGGGTGGTGACAGCTGGGGATGCAGGGGGCTTACTGTGTGTGTCCAGGCTGAATGGCCATAGCAAGTCCCTCCCCATCTCCCCCAGTTCTGTGGGGAGTTACCCCAGCCCAGAGGGATCTCCAGTTCAGGGCAGGGCAGAGAGCAGCAGTCCCCGAGGAGCTGACAGTAACGCTGGTGGTGGTGAGCTGAGACAGTTCTGCACAGTACAGGATGGTGGCTTGGATTAGCCATTTTGTTTGGACTGAGGTGGCTCCTCAGGGGAAATCACTTGTGCAGGTTTCCCTGGTGCCAGCCCATGGCTCTAGGCCTGGGGCTAGTTGGATATTGGAGGAGCAGAACTCCTCTAATCTGAGCTCTGTAGAGAGTTTCACCCTGGGTTCCCATGAACATTTGTGCTGTGGAGCTCAATGTGGAGACGAATGCAGCAGGGGCATGGATGGGCACATTCCTGTCCCCGTTCTGGGCAGGCACCCTGCTCTCGTCCTCACCTTGTCTCCTCAGGCTGAAGTAGGGTGACCAGATGTCCTGATTTTATAGGGACAGTCCAGATATTTGGGGCTTTTTCTTACATAGCTGCCTATTACCCGCCACCCTCTGTCCTGATTTTTCACACTTGCTATCTGGTCACCCTAGGCTGAAGGACTGTCAGCACACAGGCACATGGCACTAGGCACCACCCCAGAGGGGCTAACTGGCTCCTTCCTAAGTGTCTCAGCCTTGAGTGAGTAAGGGCTGGGCACTTCTGCAGAGGCCATGCCACCGTTTCACCCCACCGACCAGCTTACCACGATGATCACATGCTGGGGATTCACACCCATCTCCACCTGTCTCCTTCTTCCTGATCTTGAAGGATGCTCCAAACAGACCAGAGAAGGAGAGGGAACCAGGTGACCTTGCCGTATCCATGGCTGTGTCCTCAGCTGGATGCCTACTATCCCTATTACTGCCCCTACATCCCACCCTGCCCTTCCCAATCTCTCTCTGTTTAAGCTTAGCCAGCCAGCACAGACTGAACCTTGCCAACTGTGACCAGTCTGGCAAGCTAAGGGCAATGCTGAGGAGAGATTTGCCATGACCATGGTGAAAAATCAGAGTAAGTTTTGGGGGTCAGATATTTTGCTGAGGGAAGGTGAGAGAGGCTGGGATCCAGGAGGAGCTAACTGGGTTGCGTGCCATTGCCATGCCTGGGGCCTTCTAGCAACTGAACTGCCAGTGGCAGAGATGGAGGTTGCATTTTCCAGTCTCTCAGCCCCTTTTCCTCAAGGAACAGAGGGATCTGAGCAGTTGAGAGCTGCCATCTAAACTGACTCCCCGGGGGTGCGGGAGGGAGAGGGAGTTTGTGGCATGAGCTGATGTGACTCGTGAGTTTTCAAATGTCTGTGCCTGTTTTACTTTTACTTTTTTCTTGACTTTCTTAGTGTGTGTTTAATAAAGAGAATTCCCTGGTTTGTGGTGGCCAGCAAACCAACCTAGAGACAAACCCAAGAGCTGCCATCCCATATCAGACCTATAAGGAACTTAAGAACGGCCATACTGGGTCAGACCAATGGTCCATCTAGCCGAGTATCCTGTCTTCTGACAGTGGCCAGTGCCAGGTGCCCCAGAGGGAATGAACAGAACAGATAATCATCAATTGATCCATCCCCTGTTGCCCATTCCCAGCTTATGGCAAACAGAGGCTAATGACTATTCAGAGCATGCGGTTGCATCCCTGCCCAGTAGACTCCAAGCCTGGACCAATCGAGGGCAGAGCCAGGATCGAGGACAGGCTGGAAGCCTAGCGCATCTGTAACACTGTAAGGCAGCAGGAGGGTTCCTGGCCGAGCGGTGCTGTTGCACAGACTAACTTGTGGCTTTGGTGGTGAGAGTGAAATCTGTGCCCGGGGTCATCTGATCCAGGCCCTCCCCAGAGACGGGCTGCTGCAGTAGGCCTGAAGCTGGCTGTGTCGGAAGATGGTATGAGAGCCCCTCCGTGGGTAATTATGGACTAGCCTGGTCATGGGGAAGTTTCTTCCTGACCCCAGCTTTCAGGGTTAGCTGATGCCCTGAAGCATGAGGATTCTTAGTCTGCTCCTTTGGCTCCTCATGACTGTGATGGTGACTGTTCTCATTAATCCTGGCACTGCCCAGTGGTTTCCGAGCTGAACCCAAAAACCATGAGACAGGCCCCAAATAGCGAGACTGACTTTAAAATGAAGTTATTTAACTAAATAACTAACCTGAGTCACCTTTTTAGATTGACTTTTGAGCTCTTAGGTGCGGTACTCCAATGTTTCAGCAGCTGCTACATGCTCAGCATGTGGAGCAGCCTGCAAGGGCCACAGGTGGTACTGCAGGCAGCTCACCCAGCCTGCTTCTGGAGATGGTCTAGCAGGCAGCAATCAGGCTGAAATCCCATCATGAGGTGGATTTGCAAATCACTGTTAAACCCAAATCACTGTTAATTTTCCTAGCATAGCCCAGGCCCCCAGGTGACTCCCTCCTGTCTCTTCCTGCTTGCTGCAGGGCTCCTAGCAAATCCACCATCCCTCCAGCAGAAATTTGGCCTCTTATACTCAGCTCATAGACTCATAGACTTTAAGGTCAGAAGGGACAATTATGATCATCTAGTCTGACCTCCTGCACAATGCAGGCCACAGAATCTCACCCACCCACTCCTGTAACAAACCCCTAAACTATGTCTGAGTTATTGAAGTCCTCAAATTGTGGTTTAAAGACCTCAAGGTGCAGAGAATCCTCCAGCGAGTGACCCGTGCCCCACGCTGCAGAGAAAGGTGAAAAACCTCCGGGGCCTCTGCCAATTTGCCCTGGAGGAAAATTCCTTCCCGACCCCAAATATGGCGATCAGCTAAACCCTGAGCACGTGGGCAAGACTTACCAGCCAGCACCCAGGAAAGAATTCTCTGTAGTAACTCAGATCCCGCCCCATCTAACATCACATCACAGGCCATTGGGCATATTTACCGCTAATAGTCAAAGATCAATTAAATTGCCAAAATTAGGCTATCCCATCATACCATCTCCTCCATAAACTTATCAAGCTTAGTATTGAAGCCAGATATGTCTTTTGACCCCACCACTCCCCCTGGAAGGCTGTTCCAGAACTTCACTGCTCTAATGGTTAGAAACCTTTGTCTAATTTCAAGTCTAAACTTCCTAATGTCGAGTTTATATCCATTTGTTCTTGTGTCCACATTGGTACTGAGCTTAAATAATTCCTCTCCCTCCCTGATATTTATCCCTCTGATATATTTATAGAGAGCAATCATATCTCCCCTCAGCCTTCTTTTGGTTAGGCTAAACAAGCCAAGCTCTTGAGTCTCCTTTCATAAGACAGGTTTTCCATTCCTCGGATCATCCTAGTAGCCCTTCTCTGTACCTGTTCCAGTTTGAATTCATCGTTCTTAAACATGGGAGACCAGAACTGCACACAATATTCCAGATGAGGTCTCACCAGTGCCTTGTATAACGGTACTAACACCTCCTTATCTTTACTGGAAATACCTCTCCTGATGCATCCCAAGACCGCATTAGCTTTTTTAATGGCCATATCACATTGGCGGCTCATAGTCATCCTGTGACCAATACTCCGAAGTCCTTCTCCTCCTCAGTTACTTCCAACTGATGCGTCCCCAATTTATAACCAAAATTCTTGTTATTAATCCCTAAATGCATGACCTTGCACTTTTCACTAGTAAATTTCATCCTATTACTATTACTCCAGTTTACAAGGTCATCCAGATCTTCCTGTATGATATCCCGGTCCTTCTCTGTATTAGCAATACCTCCCAGCTTTGTGTCATCCACAAACTTTATTAGCACATTCCCACTTTTTGTGCCAAGGTCAGTAATAAAAAGATTAAATAAGATTGGTCCCAAAACCGATCCCTGAGGAACTCCACTAGTAACCTCCTTCCAGCCTGACAGTTCACCTTTCAGTATGACCCGTTGTAGTCTCCCCTTTAACCAGTTCCTTATCCACCTTTCAATTTTCATATTGATCCCCATCTTTTCCAATTTAGCTAATAATTCCCCATGTGGAACCGTATCAAATGCCTTACTGAAATCGAGGTAAATTAGATCCACTGCGTTTCCTTTGTCTAAAAAATCTGTTACCTTCTCAAAGAAGGAGATCAGGTTGGTTTGGCACGATCTACCTTTTGTAAAACCATGTTGTATTTTGTCCCAATTACCATTGACCTCAATGTCCTTAACTACTTTCTCCTTCAAAATTTTTTCCAAGACCTTGCATACTACAGATGTCAAACTAACAGGCCTGTAGTTACCCGGATCACGTTTTTTCCCTTTCTTAAAAATAGGAACTATGTTAGCAATTCTCCAGTCGTACGGTACAACCCCTGAGTTTATAGATTCATTAAAAATTCTTGCTAATGGGCTTGCAATTTCATGTGCCAGTTCCTTTAATATTCTTGGATGAAGATTATCTGGGCCCCCCGATTTAGTCCCATTAAGCTGTTCGAGTTTGGCTTCTACCTCGGATGTGGTAATAGCTATCTCCATATCCTCATTCCCATTTGTCATCCTACCATTATCCCTAAGCTCCTCATTAGCCTCATTAAAGACTGAGGCAAAGTATTTGTTTAGATATTGGGCCATGCCTAGATTATCCTTAACCTCCACTCCATCCTCAGTGTTTAGCGGTCCCACTTCTTCTTTCTTTGTTTTCTTCTTATTTATATGGCTATAGAACCTTTTACTATTGGTTTTAATTCCCTTTGCAAGGTCCAACTCTACATGGCTTTTGGCCTTTCTCACTTTATCCCTACATGTTCTGACCTCAATAAGGTAGCTTTCCTTGCTGATCACTCCCATCGTCCACTCCTTGTAGGCTTTCTGCTTTTTCTTAATCACCTCTCTGAGATACTTGCTCATCCAGCTTGGTCTACAACTCCTGCCTATGAGTTTTTTCCCCTTTCTTGGGATGCAGGCTTCTGATAGTTTCTGCAACTTTGTCTTGAAGTAATTCCAGGCTTCCTCCACCTTTAGATCCACGAGTTCTTCAGTCCAATCCACTTCCCTAACTAATTTCCTTAATTCTTTAAAGTTAGCCCTTTTGAAATAAAAAACCTTTCACTTCAGGTCAGAACCCTTTTGTCCCTATAATCAGTACTTCAAAGCACTAGCAGGGTTGCTTTAAAGTGGTGTAACCAGTCTAACTGGTTTTTAACTCCATACATCCGGTCTGATTGGTTTTAACTCCATATAGTTTACTCTGGCATAAACACTAGGGTGTGATGCTGTTTGAACCTTAGGCTGCCTCACCTGTCTGTCCCATGCAGAGCCAGGGTCGGATTAACTTTTTGTGGGCCTGGCGCCAAACATATTTGTGGGCCCCCCTGGGGAATGAAGGGGCCAGGGGCAAGAGCACAGCGGGCAGGGTGGATTTGATTTAAATCACTCGTCAGGAAGAGTCGATTTAATCATGGTTTTCTACGTAAAAGTGCATTCTTGTTGGTTGTTATAACCTTAATACATATAATTCACAACTCAGAGATAGATATAGGTTTCATTTTTAGAAGGCACACACTATAAATTTTTAAACAGTGATTTATTTTGAAAACTTTTCAGATGAGTTTTACAGCTATATCAGAAAATGAATTATTGTTTGATTATTTCATTTACCAAAGATAATTGAAGCAGATATTTATGAAGTCATTGGGAGGTGAACTATCTACAATTCAACAGGTTAATCATTAATATTTGGAGGATTTTCTTGCCAGGCTGTATTAGGAAGAGAACATCACCAGACAGACATTTAAGTTGTTTTATTTAACGTTAAGTATTCTGGATTTTTTTCTTCAACAGCAAACATAATATTTTAACAAAAAAGCATATGTACCTTGCATCTCACATTTATCTCCAGACTTCTTCTCCTTGTCCAGATCTATTCCGCCCCCAACAATCTTCTATTCATTGAACTTTTTGAAACTTTTCACTTTTAAAGAGAGGTAAGGGATTGACTCTGTGTACACAAATTTGCAGAGGGACAATAGAGTTGAGGTCTGTTATTTCTCACCTCTATATATTATTTATTTATTTAAAAACATTTTTCCTGTTAACAAGCATGTTACCTCTGGAGACACAAATCCAGTTTGAGAAGNATTTGGAGGATTTTCTTGCCAGGCTGTATTAGGAAGAGAACATCACCAGACAGACATTTAAGTTGTTTTATTTAACGTTAAGTATTCTGGATTTTTTTCTTCAACAGCAAACATAATATTTTAACAAAAAAGCATATGTACCTTGCATCTCACATTTATCTCCAGACTTCTTCTCCTTGTCCAGATCTATTCCGCCCCCAACAATCTTCTATTCATTGAACTTTTTGAAACTTTTCACTTTTAAAGAGAGGTAAGGGATTGACTCTGTGTACACAAATTTGCAGAGGGACAATAGAGTTGAGGTCTGTTATTTCTCACCTCTATATATTATTTATTTATTTAAAAACATTTTTCCTGTTAACAAGCATGTTACCTCTGGAGACACAAATCCAGTTTGAGAAGTGCAAAACTAAGCATCTCTGATGGTATCTTCTAGACTGAGCACTGAGTCGCATTGGGTAGATAGAAAGATTAACCTAAATAATCTATACAGAAGCCTGTGGAACCCCATAAGATTGGGTCCCTAATCCATTAGAACTCATTTACAAAACTTTTCTTAAACAATACATGAATATATTGTCTCATACTATAGAATTAGAATTTATAATCCCTATTCCGTGATGAGATATAATGTATCTTAATTAAAACTATCTTTAGATAGATTTTTCCCCTCAAAAATCCGATTGAAATAAAAAAATCAATTTTTTTTAAAAGTCATTGATTTTTATCCACCCTGACAGTGGGGCATGGTGGGGGTGGGGTGGGGGGGAGAGGATTGGTCCCCAGCTGGAGCGAGGCAGGGGCCAGGGGCAAGATGAGCATGGTGGGGCAAGGGGGGAGCATTAGTCCCTGCTGACTGGAGCAAGGCAGGGGCCGGGGGCAAAAGCACAGCGGGGTGGGAGCTAGGGTTGGTCCCTGGAGCAAGGGAGGGGCCGGAGGTAAACTGCAAGTGCAGCAGGGCTGGGGAAGGGGTAAACAGGATCCCCCCCTGGTTCTAGCCCATTCTCTTTGTCTCTGCACCGAGCTGAGGGTGGGGGTGCACTGAGCACAGGGCTGGAGGTGCAGGGTCTGGGAGGAGTTAGGGTGCAGGAGCAGGCTGGGGGTTGGGGTGCAGGGTCTGGCCAGGAGCTAGAATGAGGGGGGGGCTCAGGGTTGGGGCAGAAGGTTGGGGTGTGGAGCGCTTACCTGGAGAAGTTCCTATTTGGTGCGAGGGGTGGGGGTGGAGATGTGGGGAAGTGCAGGAGTCTGGGCATGGATTGTGGGGGGGGTCTGGGTATGTGTGGGGGTGCAGGAGTCAGGACTGGGGGCTGGGGGTGCGTGAGGGGGTGCAGGAGTCAGGGCAGAGGGCTGCGGTTGTGGGGGGGTACAGGAGTCAGGGCAGAGGGCTGGGGTGTGTGTGAGGGGGGTGCAGTAGTCAGGGCAGGGGGAAGGGGGGGTGGGCTGGGGTTGTGGGGGTACTCCCAGCCCCCTGCCCAGAGCGGCTCACAGCAGGTGCTGGAGGGGGTATGCCCTGATTCCACCCCCTTCCCCAAGGCCCCGCCCTCGCCTCTTCTCTGCTTCCTCCCCCTCCCTTGCGCCGGCAAACAGCTGATCCGCGGCAGGGAGAGGGAGTGACAGGGGGAGAGGCAGGAACGCAACATGCTGAGGGATGAGGCGGGGGAGGGGGTTGGCTGCCTGCAGAGCCTTCCCTGCTACAGCAGGACAGAGCCCCAGGAGCTGGCACTGGCAGCACCAAGCTTCTGCCCCCGCAGGAGAGAGCGGGGGACGGAGAAGAGTGGGGGACGGAGAAGAGTGGCGGGGCCAGGGCCCCGCCGGAGCGTGGGCCCGGCGCCATGGTAAATCTGGTACTGTGCAGACCAAAGGTCTGCTATGTCCAGATATCCCATGCACAAGAGACTGATTAAGGAGTGTCCTGTACAACCCTAAAAGAACTACAAGGACATTCTTGAAGGATTGTTCCATAAAATATAAGATTTTTTAGCAACCTGAATGGTATCAACGAGCCAAGCTTGTCCATGGTAACGTTTCACACGTCAACCCACAATAGGGTGACCAGATGTCCCAATTTTATTGGGACAGCCTCGATATTCGGGGCTTTGTCTTATATAGGTGCCTATTACCCCACACCCTCATCCTGATTTTTCACATTTTCTATCTAGTCATCCTAACCCACCTCTGGCTAACCAGAGGGCTTACACCTCCAGTGTTTTTTTAGCAGAGGTGCATCTCCTGCTAGCTACAGATTTGGAAACGTGTGTGATACATCAGCACCACCTGCTGGGAATTGAACCAAATGCAGCACAGAAAAGAACTCAAAATCTGCTTCCTGAAAATAGCTCTGGCTATCAGGCCAACAGAAAGGAAAAGCTACCTCCCTTCTCCAGCACTCCAAAAGCTTGAAGAGGCTTTTAAAATTGCCCCCATCTGAGCCCAGAAGATTTGTTGTGGTCTGGGAGTCTGCAGTGCATTCTGAACCTGAAACAGAATCCCCAAAGTCAGAACTGCGAATCCATGGAAAAAAGAGCCAACGATGAAATGTGCAGCAAATGACTGCAAGGTGGGACACCAGTGCTTTGTTGAGTGTTGCACAGTAATTTACAGATTTGAAATTTTTTTTAATGGTGCAGTGTTTTAAGGGTGCTTTCTCATGGTGTGAATTCAAAAAAGGAAATGAAACAAAATTCCACCCTATGCAAACCCTAACGAGCCCACAGGACTCAGCAGCAGCACCTGAATCCAGGGCCTTCAGCTTCTCAGGATAGACCTCTGTCACTGGAGCTAAAGCTCTTGGCCTTCCTTTGGGCAAACCACCATAAGGGAACACAACACACGTTGTTCCAGTGGGCTGCACCGCAGTTTCTTAGACAGCTGTAGAACATGTTGGAAAGCAGCTTTCCTGGGTTCTGTTCTAGGCTCCCGGAGAGAAGAGTGGTGGAGCAGGTTGTTGGAGTCAGGGTTGCAAAGCACATAATGCTGGTACATTTATTCGGAAAGGCAGCATGGATAAGACTTAGACACTGGGGTTCTCTTCTCAGCTCTGTCTGAAGTGACCTTGTGCAACCTCTCTGTTAACTCACTCATGAGAAGGCAGGAACCATACCTGTCTGCTGCCGAGGCATGAGGCCTTGCTCAATGGCAAGGGCTGAAGTGCACAGCAATGCAAACAGCATGAGCAGAGGTGAGGCCAGAACTCATGGCCCCCTGTCTCCTAATCCCAGGCAACATCCCATTGGCTTCAGTATAATTGATAGGGAGCCTCTCCCTCATACTCACAGAAGGTTTGCCTGACCCGGTGGAACAGGGAGCTCACATCAGCTGAAGCGCAGGACGTGTGGCAAAACCCAGCACTGCTTGGCAGTCCTACCCAAAAGAGCTGCGAGGTCAGTGTAGTGGGGGTCACCTTCATGTGGGGGTTCCACCCATTCTCTTGCCATGGAGACAACAGCACATTCCCAGCTGAAAGCCAGAACCCCCAGATGACAGACAAACCTTGCTGGACCAGGCAGCAGAGCAGGGTGCGAGGTCTGACGGCACAATCCTGCTGTGAGAGAGCTGGTTACTATCCCCAGGGTTAGGCCGTCACCCCTGGGCTAGGGGCCTAGCTATGACTGATCAGGAGTTGATAGCTACTCCTCTAGGCTATCACTATCTGCCTCTAGCAAACCAGCAGGGGGAAGCAAACATCAGACCCCGCCCTTTGATTCTGGAGGGAGGAACTTACCAGAGAAAGAGGAGCAGATCCCTATCAGATCCAGAGCGGATCCCCTGCTGCGATAACCACTGTTGTTGTTTAATATGGTTGTAACCCTTCTGCCCATCTGAGTTGGCAGCAACAAGGGCCAGGTTCAGTATCTAGGGGTGCAAAACCGGCTCAAGCCCCCACCCAGTGACCTGGGACAATTAAATACCACCCCCCGGGTGCCTCTAAGAGGCAATACTTCCCCTCTCGCAAGCACAGAGTCTGAGTGTAGCAAAATCCTTTTAATAAAGGAGAGAAACAATGCAGCATTATGTTGGGGGAACACCACAAAGAGGATTAATAACACAAACCATGAGCAAAAGACCCACCCCCAAGTAAGTTTGGCAGTGTCCTTTTCCCCTCAGGGTCTTAAGTCCCGCAACCCAAAAAATCACCCAAAGTCCCAAAAGTCCAACACCCCAAAAGTCTCTTGAGTCGAGCAACCCAACAATCACCCAAAAGTCCAACAACCCAAAAGTCTCTGTCCCTGGTCAGTGCAGCCCCAGAATTCAGAAGTTTATCTGCAGAGTTTTACCTCCCAGCCTGGGTGGAAATGGGGGGGGGATGGGGATGCAGGGGTGTTAAGGGGCACGTTACGTGGTCCGAGGCTGACTGTCCCGCCTCTCCGCGGGGTTCTATTGTAGTCTTCACCGCGAGCCACTCCACCAGCCGACCCATGAGCCACTCCAGCCATTTCACAAACTGCTCTGCTCCGCCAGCCACTCCACTCCACCAGCTGTCCGGTGAACTACTCCGCTCCGCCAGCCGCTCAGCAATATATCTTCAGGCCCCGCCACAGCACTCAGTGATTTTAGCTTGTAGTAGGGGAGCCTCAGTACTAGTGCACCATTGGCCCAAAGTGAATTCAGCTTAGCAGTCTGTAACTAGACTCCTAATAGAATCAAAATTAGCTCTGATATTCCACAGTAGAGAGAGCAAAGGAGGCGCAATTAGGCCTGGTCTACACTACGATTTTATTTCGAATTTAGCAGCGTTATAGCGAATTAACCTTGTACCCGTCAACACAACGAGGCCATTTAATTAGATTTAAAGTGCTCTTAAAATCGGTTTCTGTACTCCTCTCCGACGAGGGGAGTAGCGCTGAAATCGACATTGCCGGTTCGAATTAGGGTTAGTGTGGATGGAATTCGAAGGTATTGGCCTCCGGGAGCTATCCCACAGTGCACCATTGTGACCGCTCTGGACAGCAATCGAAACTCGGATGCTCTGGGCAGTTGGACAGGAAAAGCCCCGCGAACTTTTGAATTTCATTTCCTGTCTGCCCAGCCTGGTGAGCACAGGTGACCACACAGAGCTGAACAGCACAGGTAGCCATGCAGTCCGAGAACCGCAAACGAGCACCAGCATGGACCACACGCGAGATACTGGATCTGATCGCTATATGGGGAGAGGATTCCGTGCTCGCAGAACTGCGTTCC
This sequence comes from Platysternon megacephalum, assembly GCA_003942145.1. NCBI lineage: Eukaryota > Metazoa > Chordata > Testudines > Platysternidae > Platysternon > Platysternon megacephalum. Next base: position 1,677,552 of record QXTE01000232.1, read on the forward strand.
AAGAGACGGAATGCAAAAATTTTCGACAAGATCTCCAAGGGCATGATGGAGAGAGGCCACAATCGGGACTCCTATCAGTGCCGTATTAAGGTGAAGGAGCTCCGACAGGCCTATCAGAAAACCAAGGAGGCAAACGGACGGTCCGGGGCAGAGCCGCAGACATGCCGCTTCTACGAGGAGCTGCATGCAATTCTCGGGGGGGCCGCCACCACTACCCCACCCCTGACCGTGGACTCCGAGGAGGGGTTAATCTCATCCTTGAATGACGAATCTGCGGACGGGGAAGAGGAGGAGGAGGAGGAGGACGAACTTGTGGAGAGCACACAGCACTCCATTCTCCCCGACAGCCAGGAGCTGTTTCTGACCCTGACCGAAGTGCCCTCCGAACCCTCCCAAGGCGGCATCGCAGACCCCCTGGAAGGGACCTCTGGTGAGTGTACCTTTTCAAATATATCAAACATGGTTTAAAACAAGTATTTGTTTAATGATTAATTTGCCCTGGGGACTTGGGATGCATTCGCGGCCAGTACAGCTACTGGAAAAGTCTGTTAACGTGTCTGGGGATGGAGTTGAAATCCTCCAGGGACATCTCCATGAAACTCTCCTGGAGGTACTCCAAAAGCTTTTCCAGAAGGTTTCTGGGCAGGGCAGCCTTATTCCGTCCTCCATGGTAGGACACTTGACCGCGCCATGCTAGCAGCAAGTAATCCGGTATCATTGCTTGACAAAGCTTGGCAGCGTATGGTCCCGGTGTTTGCTGGCATTCAAGCAACATCCGTTCTTTATCTTGCTGTGTTATCCTCAGGAGAGTGATATCGTTCAGGGTAACCTGTTTGAAATACGGGAATGTAATTAAGGGGACAGAGGTGGCCCCGTTCCTACTGGGCTGTTTGCCTGTAGCTGAAAAGAAATCTTTCCCTGCAGTTAGCCAAGCGGGCGGGGGGGAGTGGGTGGACAATGGCGCTGAGGTTTTCGCGTTTGGCTAGCAGGGGTCTTCCCTGATACCAGCCACGCGGTGGGGGGAGGGGTAACGCGATCATCCCACAGAAGTGGATGGGGGGGCTAGTTTGTTATCTGCATGGATCTTCCATGATACCAGCCACGTGGTGGGGGGAGGGGGTCAACCGATCATCCCACAGAATTGAATGGGTGGTGGGTGGGGGTTATTATGTTATCTGATGCTGCACGGTAACAGGAAAACCGCAGCACGTAAAGGGCTTTGCTTGCTATGGGAAAGGAGGGCGCTGATTTAATGCAGAAGCCGCAGGACAATGGCTTACCATGGCTGCATACAAGCCGAATTCTGTTGCCCGGCCCTGCGTCTGCTGTGATCTCTAACACCAAAGCCGCGGGCACTCAATATAAGATGCAAAATGCGACCTTGTACATTGCTATGTAATGTGAAAAGTGTTCACCGTGAAAGAGTATAAGCATTGTTCTATAAAATGTATCTTTTTACATACTTCTCTCCCTTTTTTTCCCTCCTCCTGCAGCTGCAAATTTTTCAATCCTCCCGCCCCCGGCCCGAAGGCTCTCCCAGATAAGGCGGCGAAAGAGACGCACGCGAGACGACATGTTCTCGGAAATTATGCAATCGACCCGGGATGAGAGAGCTAATTTCAATGACTGGAAGGACACTGTATTAAAATTCCGGAAAGAGGCCAGTGACCGTGAGGAGAAGAGGGACCAACGGGAGGACATGAGGGACCAACGGGAGGAGAAAAGGGACCAACGTGAGGAGAGAAGGGACGAACGTGAGGAGAGGAGGGACGCCCGAGACGAGAAGTGGCGGGATGCAACGCTGGGGCTGCTGCGTGAGCAGACAGACATGCTCCGGCGTCTGGTGGAGCTCCAGGAACGGCAGCTGCAGGATTACCGAGTGCCGCTGCAGCCCCTCTATAACCGCCCTCCCCCCTCCCCAAGTCCCGTAGCCTCCTCACCCCGACGTGTAAGAACGCGGGGGGGGAGGCTCCGTGCACCCTGCCACTCCACCCCATTAGAGAGCCCAAGCAAAAGGCTCTCATTATTTTGAATGTTTTTCCTGCCCTGTTCCTTCACTCCTACCCTCCTCCCAAACCCCACCCGGACTACCTGGTTATTTCTCTCCCTATGTTCATTACCACCCGTTAATAAAAAGTTCTTGAGTTGTAAACGAAACTGACTTTATTTTTTTCAAATCAAACTGGGATCGAAGGGGGAAGGGGGAAGGGTGGGTTGCTTACAGGGAATGAGTGAATCAAGGGGGCGGGTTTTCAACAGGGACAAACAAACATAACTTTCACACAGGAGCCTGGCCAGCAATGAAACTTGTTTTCAGAGCTTCTCTGATGCGCACCGCTTCCCGGTGTGCTCTTCTAATCGCCCTGGTGTCTGGCTGCGCGTAATCAGCGGCCAGGCGGTTTGCCTCAGCCTCCCACCCCGCCATAAAGGTCTCCCCCTTGCTCTCACAGAGATTGTGGAGCACACAGCAAGCTGCAATAGCAATGGGGATGTTGGTTTGGCTGAGGTCCGAGCGAGTCAGTAACGAGCGCCAGCGACCTTTTAAACGTCCAAAGGCACACTCTACCACCATCCTGCACTTGCTCAGCCTGTAGTTGAACCGCTCCTGACTACTGTCCAGGCTGCCTGTGTATGGCTTCATGAGCCACGGCATTAAGGGGTAGGCTGGGTCCCCAAGGATAACGATGGGCATCTCAACATCCCCAATGGTAATTTTCCGGTCTGGAAAGTAAATCCCTTGTTGCAGCCGTTTAAACAGACTAGTGTTCCTGAAGACGCGGGCGTCATGAACCCTTCCCGGCCATCCCACGTTGATGTTGGTGAAACGTCCCTTGTGATCCACCATTGCTTGCAGCACCATAGAAAAGTACCCCTTGCGGTTTATGTACTGGCTGCCCTGGTGCTCCGGTGCCAAGATCGGGATATGGGTTCCATCTATCGCCCCACCACAGTTAGGGAATCCCATTGCAGCAAAGCCATCCACAATGAGCTGCACATCTCCCAGCGTCACTACCTTTTTTAGCAGCAGCTCAACGATTGCTTTGGCTACTTGCATGACAGCAGCCCCCACGGTAGATTTTCCCACTCCGAACTGATTACCGACTGACCGGTAGCTGTCCGGTGTTGCAAGCTTCCACAGGGCTATCGCCACTCGCTTCTCAACTGTGAGGGCTGCTCTCATCTTGGTGTTCTGGCGCGTCAGGGCAGGGGAAAGCAAGTCACAAAGTTCCAGGAAAGTGCCCTTACGCATACGAAAGTTTCGCAGCCACTGGGAATCGTCCCACACCTGCAGCACTATGCGGTCCCACCAGTCAGTGCTTGTTTCCTGGGCCCAGAATCGGCGTTCCACAGCGAGAAGCTGCCCCATTGCCAACATGATCTCCAAAGCACCGGGGCCCATGGCGTGAGACAATTCTGTGTCCATGTCCATGTCCGCATCACTCTCGTTGCCGCACTGCCGTAGCCGCCTCCTCCTCGCCTGGCTTTTCTGGTCCTGGTTCAGCATAAACTGCACGATAATGCGCGTGGTGTTTACAATGTTCATGACTGCAAACTTGAGCTGAGCGGGATCCATCCTTGCCGAGGTCTGGCGTCCGCTCAGTTCAACAAGGAAAAAAGGCGCGAAAAGGTTGTCTGCCGTTGTTTTCACGGAGGGAGGGGGCGGATGTTCCCAGAGCCGCCCGCGACAATATTTTTTGTCCCATCAGGCATTGGGATCTCGACCCAGAATTCTAATGGGCAGGGGGACTGCGGGAACTCTGGGATAGCTATGGGATAGCTACCCACAGTGCAACACTGTGGAATTCGACGCTAGTCTTTGTAGATGGACGTGCACCGGCGAATTAATCCGCTTACTGTGGCCACGTACAATCAAATTCCGTAAATTTGGACTAATCCCGTAGTGTTTCAGACCCTCAAAGGGGACCCAACCCATCAAGTATAAATGTCTATCCCTAACCTCGCTCTATTTATTGGGTTTTGGCATCTATGTCCCTTGTCTAGCGAGTGCTACTTAATTGATGGCGAGTCCCTCTGTCATAAAACAGTTCCACTGTCCTTGATTCACATAATCAGGGTAACAACACTTTATTCTTCCTGCCCCAATAACAGAGAAACTGGGGATCCCACAGCAGCCAAAGCGACCATTTGGGCTGCTGTGGGCTCATGCTAGGTGGGGTGGGTGTGCCTATGCAAACAAGATCAGCCCCTGAAGTTCTTTTCCACAACTCACCACAATTCACCACTGGATGTCAGGGTAGAGCTCATTCTGACTCTGCTTACATCCTGCCCCCAGCCGAGAATTTGTCGTCCTGACAAATCACACTCCCTATTATACCAACTCACTGGTTCCCTCCAAAGGGCCTCAGATGGCCCACTTTAGCTTCCACAAGCCTGTGTGCTAAATGTATTGGCTCCTCACTAGTCACCCCAGGTGCATCATAAGTTAACCGTTTTACTGGTCTTATTACCCTGTCTCATCTATTGAGAATCTCTGTTGCCGTGGTAGGGGGGACATCCTCTTGAGTGACAGATGGAGAGATTTCCTTTGAGGGTTCCTCGGCTACTGGCATAGAGGTGCTCAGGTCATCCTCCACCTGTATGTCTCCACTGTCCAATAACCTGTGTGTGTCATCACACGGGGGTCCCAACAGCGGCACAAGGGTGTCAGAAATGGGCCTAAATACTTCCGCCATGGGGTTTAGGGCAGAGGAGGAGGAGCTCTCTTTTGGTTCAGCTGATCGAGACTGAAATATTGTCTCCATTCCAGGATACACCATGGTTGTGTCTTCCTCCTCAGACAACCTCTCGGATGTGCTGCATAGACGTAGGTTAGCTGCAGGGGGCTGGCTGTCCATGTTGGATGGTGGCTTTGGTCTAGCACCTTTGTTCTACCCGGTTGTCTTGTTGTGGCCCATCTCATAAGGGGTGCCTACCAATTCCCCCACAGGGAGCAAAAGGTTTCTATGCACTGTCTTTATTTGCCCTGGACCCTCTTCAGGTTTGATCTTGTAGGTCTCCCAGCTTTTCAATCACCAAGTAAGGTATTTCCTTCCATCTGTCAACTATCTTGTGTTTGCCAGCAATACCCAAATTTCGCAGCAGGACTCTGTCCCCCGGCTGGAGCTCCTGCAAACGTACCCTAGCATCATATCGATGTTTGTTGCGGTCTGCGTTCTTCCGAGCCGCAGATGTAGCTAAGTGATAAGCATCCCACAGCTTTTCTCTTAGTTGGGATACGTATTGCTGATGAGTTTCATAGCTATCTCCATCCTCTGATACACCAAAGCACAAGTCTATGGGTAATCTTGGTTCTCGCCCAAACATCAAGAGATATGGGGTGACTCCTGTAGCATCGTTCTTTGTGGCGTTGTAGGCATGCACCAGAAATGCGACATGTTGGCTCCAGGTTGCCTTCTGCTCTGGTCGCAAAGTCCCCAACATATCTAATAGGGTTCGGTTGAACCTCTCTGACTGAGGATCACCTTGCGGGTGATAAGGCGTTGTCCTAGACTTTTTAATTCCTGCTATCCTCAGCACCTCCTTCAGGAGGTGACTCTCAAAGTCCCTCCCCTGATCCGAGTGTATCTGGGCTGGGAATCCATAAACTGAGAAATCTTTTTCCCACAGTACTCGAGCGACAGTGGTGGCCCTCTGATCACGTGTGGGATATGCCTGTGCATACCACATAAAATGGTCAGTCACTACTAGAATCATAGAATACCAGGGTTGGAAGGGACCTTAGGAGGTCATCTAGTCCAACCCCCTGCTCAAAGCAGGACCAATCCCCAGACAGATTTTTACCCCAGTTCCCTAAATGGCCCCCTCAAGAACTGAACTCACAACCCCGGATTTAGCAGGCCAATGCTCAAACCACTGAGCCATCCCTCCCCGCAACATGTTCCCAACATTCCTCTTGTCTACTTCTAAGGACAAGAAATCAATGCATACCAGTTCCAAAGGTTTGTTTCTGGTGATGTTCTTGAGATATGCAGCCCGCGTGAGAAGAGTTTTCCTTTGAACACATCGAGCGCAAGTCTCACATTTCCTGCAAACATCTTCAACCATCCGGGGCCAATAGAACCTACTACGAATAAGTTCCAGGGTCCTCTCCATCCCTAAATGTCCAAAGTCATCATGCAAGGCCCTCATGGCCAGGCTCTGTACTCTTTTAGCAGCACTAGTTGTGCTCGTTGCTTTTGTAAAGGATTGGTGATCATTCGGTGTAGCACTCCCTGAATCAGTTTTAGTTTGGTCCATTCTCTCAATAGTAGTTTACCCTCTGGGTTAGATAGGACAACCGCACTGGGCTTCGCCCCTCCCTTTTGGCAAGTAGTGTATTACGAATGTCAATATCTTGCAGCTGGGCTTCCTGCCAGTCAGCCACATTGAGCATGGGCAAGGGAGATTGGTCCAATGCAATATAGTTAACTGAAGAAGAAGGCACGCATTCAGGGGCAGGCCCAAAGCTTCTGCAGCACATCCATGAAGGCTCTCATGGGCCTCTGGCTCTCGGCGACTCACACTGCAAATAGCTCTCACTCCATCCGTGGGTATCACAGCAACTTCGGGTGCCTGCAGACGCCTTGACAATGCAGCTGCATCTACATTGCTTCTCCCTGATCGGTATTGAATGCTGAAGTCATAGCTAGCCAAAGCGGCCACCCATCTTTGCCCTGTAGCATCCAGCTTAGCACTTGTTAACACATAAATCAGTGGGTTGTTGTCTGTCCAAACCTGGAACTGAGCACCATACAAGTAGTCTCAACATTTCTCAATGATGGCCCATTTCAAGGCCAAGAACTCCAGCTTCTGGGTGGGATAGCGAGTTTCACTATCAGACAGTCCTTGGCTGGCAAAGGCTACAGGTTTACGTTTGCCTTCCACTTCCTGGTACAGGACTGCTCCCAGACCCGCCAGACTGGCATCAGTATGCAGGATAAACGGCTTGCTTGGGTCAGGAAAGACTAGAACTAGAGCATGAGTTAGGCAAGTAATGATTTCTTGAAAAGCCCTTTCACATCTCTCATCCCACCGTGGCCCAAATGGTTCGAAGAGGCGATAGTGTCTCTGCACAGGAGGCTTTGGGGACCTCCCCTTATTCTTGGTCCTAGATTTGTTCTTGCTGGACTGGTATCCCCTGGTAAGATCATTCAGAGGTTTTACAATCGTAGCATAGTTTTTCACAAATCTGCAGTAGTAACCACTAAACCCAAGAAAGGTCTTGAGTTCTCTGTAGTTACTTGGACATGGCCATGTAGTGAGTGCTTCTATTTTATCGGGATCAGTACTCACACCCTCTTGGGACACGATGTCACCCACATACTTCACTGAGGTTCTGCAGAACTGGCATTTGTCAATTGAAAGCTTCAAACCATAATCCTCCAACCTATCAAGCACTTTAAGAAGTCTTTCTTCATGCTCCTCCAAGTTTCTTCCAAACACAATCAGGTCGTCCAAATAAACTAACACTTGCAATAAATTCATGTCTCCCACAACTTTCTCCATAAGACACTGAAATGTGGCAGGTGCTCCAGAAATCCCTTGGGGCATGCGTTCGAACTGATAAAACCCTAATGGGCAGATGAAGGCTGTCTTCTCCTTATCTTCTTTTCTCAGAGGGATCTGGTAGTATCCACTCCGAAGATCCAACACAGAGACCCACTGGCTTCCCAGCAAACAGTCTAAGGCATCTTGGACTCGGGGCATAGTGTACTGGTCAACCACAGTACGGCTGTTTAGGGTGCGGTAGTCAATACAAATCCGGCTTTTCCCATTCTTTTTACGGACCACCACAATGGGTGAGGAATATGGACTGTGGGACTCTGTAATGATGCCATTCGCAGCCAGCTCCTGAAGATGTCGCACATCTTCCATCTTGGAGAGAGCAATCCTCCTAGATCTCTCCCTGAAAGGTCGAGAGTCATGTAGTCTGATGTTGTGCTCTAGTCCTTTTGCACATCCCACATCCCACTCATGCAGTGAGAACACCTTGGATCTTTCACAAAGTTTCCTCCTCAGGTGATCTTTCCACTCCTCGGACAATGGTGAATCTCCAAAGTCAAACTTTTCTGGGTCTATTGTCGGAACTTGAGTCTCACACTGGGGTTTTACAATTGATTCAGGCTCGAAGAGGTCTGATATCTTTTGTCCTTGCTTCACAACAACATCACACTTGTTTCATTAGCAATCAGTATAGTCACTTTTTCCTGGGCTTCAGCAGGTAGGGTTATGACTCCACTGGGGACCAGCACTCCTTCTGGGAGCTCTTCTTCAACCGGCTGTTCTACCATTGCTAATGCCTCTTTACTGCCTTTCAGCCTGGTACTCATGACAAACACTTCTTGCTCCGTCCTTGCAGGCACTACTAAGGGGGTTGTGCCCATGTACTTCAGTGCCCCAATCGGTAGCTCAGATGTCTCAGTTTTAGCGCTCTCAATTTTCCTATAGGCTTCAGCACAAAGCGTATGGATCATCAGGGTATTCAGGTACTGGTCCCCAGCCCGTCGTCCGCAGCAATCCGCGAGTACCTTGAAGAGACTGGAGTTGGTCCCTATCAGCACAGACACATCAGAGGTCCCTTTAGGGTCAGGGCATATTAAGGCAGCTGTGTCTACCTCTTCTCTTACCCCAGCAACCTCCTCTGGGAATTCCAGGTGCACTATGACATACCCTTGGTAGGGGTATTCATCCATGCTGAGGCCACACAGACCAAGGCCAGTCAGGGGCTGTATAGGCAGGTGCCTAAGCATCTGTTGGTAGAATGACTGAAATATAGTAGTCACTTGAGATCCAGTGTCAAGCACTGCTTTACACTCCACTCCTTCAATCCTCACTGTGACCTCTGCTCGAGGCCCTATCAGTCCTGCGGGGATCCCAGCTGGACAGTCTTTTCTGGGGGGATCTTCAAATTCTGCAGGCCTGGGTGGTCCCCGTCCCCAGACCCTCTGGCAGTTACCGGATCTCTCCCAACTGATCCTCAGCTTTCCATACACTAAGGAGGGATTTTCTTCATCATGGCACATGGCAGCACTGTGTCCATCCTGACCACATCAGTAGCAGAAGAATTGTCCTTTCCCCCTTCGCCTGAGTGGGATGGTGGCTCTAAATGCTGACTTCTCCATCGCCACAGTCTGAGGCTCCTTATTCTTGGAAGTCTTAGCTCGGTCAATGGTGCTTTGCAGTTCAGCTATCTGTTCTGTCAGGACCTGCATTTGTTGGGCAAGTTCCTCTGTGGTGCTCACCATCAGCACACTGGCCGTTTGCAGTGGTGTTGTGCTGGCTGGCTCCAATGTTTGGGCTTCCCAAAACTCGCTGGCAGCCTGCCTTTCTTCCTCTTCTCTGACCTCTGTTATCAGCTGAGAGTAACTTGGGGGATGTTCCTGTCGTTCTCTTAGCCGGAGATGCAGTAGAATCGGGTTCTGATACTGAGTTCCTCTTACAATTTGAGCCAGTCTGGTCTGATCCATCTGCTCAGCAGTCACTGCTGCCCTCATGACAGCTCTCTGAAGCAGTCTCTCCAGCCTCTGTATATAGGCGGAAATCTTCTCGCCCCTTTGCTGTCGGGAATTAAGGAACTTACAGTCACTGTCTTCAGGGCCCTCTACGCTCCCAAAGGTGTGATCAAGGGCCTCTAGGCAGTCCTTCACACTGACCCCAGGGTTAATGAGCTTCAGGGTGTGAATCACATCTAATGCTGGGCCACTAAGGCTCTCTATTAGACATCTTCGCTTTTCTGCATCGGGTACAGCCCACTCCTGCAGCATTTCAGTGGTATGCTCCAAGCAGGGTTCAAACTCCTCTTCACCAGCAAATAACCTTAACTTATGACAAGAGTTTGACGTAGCATGGGACAGCACAACCTTTTCCAATGTTTGCCCCAGTGCTTTTGCCCAATCATCGGCTGAGGCTGCGGCCCCTGAGCTAGAGGCTGCAGAGCCGGGGCCCAACAAACCTGACATATCAGCCATTATACAAACAGTAATTTCCTCAAAATATAAACACAATTGTTTCCCAATGTAGTGGAACACTCAACAGGTGCTTGCGATGGGTACTGACCCAGGGATCCCAGCGAGCCCCCAAAAATGTAACTCTTCTGCCCGTCTGAGTTGGCAGCAACAAGGGCCGGGTTCAGTATCTAGGGGTTCAATTTCAATAACACAATGCAAAACCGGCTCAAGCCCCCACCCAGTGACCTGGGTCACACCACCCCCCAGGCGCCTCTAAGAGGCAATACTTCCCCTCTCGCAAGCACAGAGTCTGAGTGTAGCAAAATCCTTTTAATAAAGGAGGGAAACAATGCGGCATTATGTTGGGGGAACACCACAAAGAGGATTCATAACACAAACCATGAGCAAAAGACCCACCCCCAAGTAAGTTTGGCAGTGTCCTTTTCCCCTCAGGGTCTTAAGTCCCGCAACCCAAAATATCACCCAAAGTCCCAAAAGTCCAACACCCCAAAAGTCTCTTGAGTCCAGCAACCCAACAATCACCCAAAAGTCCAACAACCCAAAAGTCTCTGTCCCTGGTCAGTGCAGCACCAGAGTTCAAAAGTTTATCTGCAGAGTTTTACCTCCCATCCTGGGTGGAAATGGGGGGGAAACACACAGGGGTGTTAAGGGGCACCTTACATGGTCCGAGGCCAACTGCCCCACCTCTCCATGGGGTTCTGCTGCAGCCTTCACCACAAGCCACTCTGCTCCACCAGCCGACCCATGAGCCACTCCAGCCGTTCTGCAAACTGCTCCGCTCTGCCAGCCGCTCCACTCCACCAGCTGTCCTGTGAGCCACTCCAGCCATCCCACAAACTGCTCTGCTCCACCAGCTGCTCAGCAATATATCTTCAGCCCCCCCCACAGCATTCAGTGATTGCAGCCCTTAGTAATTTTAGCTCTTTAGTGATTTCAAAAAATGAATTCAGCTCAGTAGCCTATAACAAAACCCCTAATGGAATCAAAATTAGCTCTGATATTCTACAGTGGAGAGAGAGAGGGAGATACAATTGGTGTTTCAGACCCTCAAAGAGGACCATACCATCAGGTACAAATATCTATCCCCCGCCTCTCTCTATTTACTGGGTATTGGAACCCATGTCCCTTGTCTAGCGAGTGCTACTTAATTGATGGCGAGTCCCTCTGTCATAAAACAGTTCCACTGTCCTTGATTCACATAATCAGGGTAACAACACTTTATTCTTCCTGCCCCAATAACAGAGAAACTGGGGATCCCACAGCAGCCAACGTGACCATTTGGGCTGCTGTAGGCTCATGCTAGGCTGAGTGGGTGTGCCTATGCAAACAAGATCAGCCCCTGCAGTTCTTTTCCACCACTCGCCACAATTCACCACCAGATGTCAGGGTAGAGCTCATCCTGACTCTGCTTACATGGTTTCTAACAGCATATCTCCAGGTCCCAGCTGGCACCCTGTCTGCTTTAGCCATTATTCAAAGTACAACAAACCAAGCAGCAAACTTCACCCTCACCACAGCATCATCGGGGGGCCTTTCCCCACCAAACCTCCTCCCACTCCTGAAGATCCACCCCTGCCAGGCCCCAGCCAATTCCACCACTTGGGCAGCCCACCCTGAAGACCAGCAATCCCAGGACATGGGAGGCCAAGGGCAGAAGCTGGCTTCACAGTGGAGGGCCCCCATGTTAGAACACTCTGCCACGAGTCCCCTCTCCATCACATCAAGGAGACTCCAGCTGAGGGCCATTGCTGAGCACAGCTGTGGCAGCATCAGCCAGGGCCAGAAAAGGTCTGACCAATAGTCAGGGCCCTTTAGAGCTTCAAAGGTCAAACCCAACTCCTTCAACTGCACCCAGAAACTAAGAGGCAACCACTGCAGATCCCAGAGCCATGTGCTCCCTGCAAGGTGAACCTTTTACCGAGCAGGCCCTGCGCTCTGCCCCAGATAAGGTTCAGGGGCCGCCCCATGCAGAGGGCATTGCAGTTATCCAGTCTCAAGGTGACAAAAGCATGGATCATGGGAGCAAGGTGTTTGCATCTGACAGAGACACTTGCCTTTTGGCCAGGCACTAAACACTATCCCAGTGTCCAGGCTGGATGGGCAGCAGCATGGACGTGTCCTTTATTCCCAAGGTTCAAAGGTGTGCCCTCCGAAGCACTAACAGGTGGTGTGTGGAGAGCTGGTGGGGCAGGTGGTGCTGTCCCCTCCAACTCTTCTCCAGCTGCTAGGTCACATTGAGATGTGAGTCCCCTGTGCACATAAATGTTCCCCCCAGGTAATACATCCCTGTAACAGTGCTGCCTATGCAGTCTGGCTTTGGGCTAGGCGCTGGCTCGGCCTCTCCCTCTTGGGCTCCCCAACAGCTCTATGACGTAGGCTTTCCAGTGTCGAGTGACACCCCTTCATGGGGGCTGGGTTTATTCACAAAGTTCACAGGGAGACACGCAATCCCCACCAGCCGTCCTACCTGGCTGCCAGGGTTCTAAGCCCTGTCCCTGCTGAGGCTTTCCCCACACTCCAGCCTTCCTACTCGGTTCCTACAGGCTTGCACCTCCCGACCCTCTGCTTGGGAGCCTCACCGGGGATCACATCCCACGCAGCCTCCACTCTGCTGAGTGTCTCCCTGGCCTCCATTAAGCAGCAATTTCCGCAGCTTCCTACCTGAACCTCCATCTGCCTGGCTACAGGCTTCTCTTGTCTCCACCCCCTGCCTGTCATTCAACACTGCTCATTGTGTCCCCCTGGGAGGGGGAGCTAAGTGTGCAACAGGTGGGGCTGGACCCCACGCCTTTAGTGGGCTAGTCACCCTGGGACAAGCCCACTGTGGGATCCTGTCAGCCCCAGTGTTATTTACCGATGTCCAGGAAGCAGAGAGGATCAAATCTTTATGAAACAACATAAACTCTTGAGCAAGAGTCAACATGGCTTCTGTAAAGGGAAATCGTGTCTTACTAATCTATTAGAGTTCTTTGAAGGGGTCAACAAACATGTGGACAAGGGGGATCCGGTGGACATAGTGTACTTAGATTTCCAGAAAGCCTTTGACAAGGTCCCTCACCAAAGGCTCCTACGTAAATTAAGCTGTCATGGGATAAAAGGGAAGGTCCTTTCATGGATTGAGAACTGGTTAAAGGACAGGGAACAAAGGGTAGGAATTAATGGTAAATTCTCAGAATGGAGAGAGGTAACTAGTGGTGTTCCCCAAGGGTCAGTCCTAGGACCAATCCTATTCAATTTATTCATAAATGATCTGGAGAAAGGGGTAAACAGTGAGGTGGCAAAGTTTGCAGATGATACTAAACTACTCAAGATAGTTAAGACCAAAGCAGATTGTGAAGAACTTCAAAAAGATCTCACAAAACTAAGTGATTGGGCAACAAAATGGCAAATGAAATTTAATGTGGATAAATGTAAAGTAATGCACATTGGAAAAAATAACCCCAACTATACATACAACATGATGGGGGCTAATTTAGCTACAACGAGTCAGGAAAAAGATCTTGGCGTCATTGTGGATAGTTCTCTAAAGATGTCCACGCAGTGTGCAGAGGCGGTCAAAAAAGCAAACAGGATGTTAGGAATCATTAAAAAGGGGATAGAGAATAAGACAGAGAATATATTATTGCCCTTATATAAATCCATGGTACGCCCACATCTCGAATACTGTGTACAGATGTGGTCTCCTCACCTCAAAAAGGATATTCTAGCACTAGAAAAGGTTCAGAAAAGGGCAACTAAAATGATTAGGGGTTTAGAGAGGGTCCCATACGAGGAGAGATTAGAGAGGCTGGGACTCTTCGGCTTGGAAAAGAGAAGACTAAGGGGGGACATGATAGAGGTATATAAAATCATGAGTGATGTTGAGAAAGTGGATAAGGAAAAGTTATTTACTTATTCCCATAATACAAGAACTAGGGGTCACCAAATGAAATTAATAGGCAGCAGGTTTAAAACAAATAAAAGGAAGTTCTTCTTCACGCAGCGCACAGTCAACTTGTGGAACTCCTTACCTGAGGAGGTTGTGAAGGCTAGGACTATAACAATGTTTAAAAGGGGACTGGATAAATTCATGGTGGCTAAGTCCATAAATGGCTATTAGCCAGGATGGGTAAGAATGGTGTCCCTAGCCTCTGTTCGTCAGAGGATGGAGATGGATGGCAGGAGAGAGATCACTTGATCATTGCCTGTTAGGTTCACTCCCTCTGGGGCACCTGGTATTGGCCACTGTCGGTAGACAGATACTGGGCTAGATGGACCTTTGGTCTGACCCGGTACGGCTTTTCTTATGTTCTTATGTTCTTATGTTCTTAATCAATTTTCATTCTAAATTAGTTTATTTTCCCTTCGGCAAGTTTGGAAGGGAACCAAAGCAATGCATGACCTGGTGAGTCTGAGGATGTAGAGGACGCCACCCCAGTTACCTCTGCACCTTCTGCCCTGGAGGCAGCAGGTGAAAGGAAGAGATGGCGGAGGAGAAAAAATGACAGTGTGGGGATAATACAAGAATGATTCTTGCCATCAGCGTTGCCTTCATGGCAGGATAGCCGGACCAGGCCACCTGTCCTGCAGAGAGCAGGGTATCCCATTGTAAAAGGGGAAAGCAATGGAGAATGGGAAATAGGTGGGCTTGTGGGAAACTGTGACTCTCCTCTAGAGTCTTGTTTAAATGATGTCTAGATGTGGCTACTGAGCCTCACTGCTCAAATGGCTGGAGAAACACAGCAAAAAGAGCAGAGACAGTGGGCCTCATTTCTAATTGTTATTTATCACCTTGTAATATCTGTATTGCAGGAGCACCCACAGGTGCCAAACAGACACTGGGGCCCATGGTGCTGGGCACTGCATGCATGAGGAACCAAATACACTCTTGTGCCCCAAACAGCTTGCACTTTAAGCCCAGAATCCATCTCAAACCACCAATTGGTGCAACAAAATCCTGGGTACATCTCCAAAGAAAAGAATGGGTTTCCTTCTAGCTGTAATAAACAATTACCAAGAAATCCCACTTCTCCTTGGCACAGGGAGTGGGGGTTTAAAAGTGCTTGGCTTTGGCCTATCTAGTCAATAGCAAAACTCTCTGTAACAAAGTTGCCACTCCAGCACACCCCCTTGTGGTCAGATATACTGATGCAGCAAGTCTACCTCAGTTTCCCCCACTGTCCTTTGGCCTACTCAAGCCATAGAAGTGAGTGAGGTGCCTAACTCTGTTTGCAATCCACGGCTGTGAACCCACTCCTGCAATCAGGTGTCTAAGGCATTGCCTGTAAGAAGCAGCGCTGCTGTAGCAGCTAATGTATAGCCCAGTGGCAAGGTGACACACCCAGGATATGGGAGAGGCCTGCTTCTAGTCCCCCATCTGCCTGATGAGGAGAAGGGATTTCAACAGGGATCTGCCACCTCTCCAAAGAGTCCCCTAACCACTGGGCTATGGGAAATTCTGATGTGGGGGGCTCCCTCAGTCTCGCCTATGGAACCTGTTCCATTGTGGATATTTAAATGAAAGAGTCATTGGAGCAGGGGGATTGGACCCAGAAAGGTTACAGAGTCATTCTCTCTCTCTGGCCCAATGATTCTTTATTTAATTAATGCACCTACGAGGTTTGACTGCAGCCGAGCGGGGTTTTGTGAATATCAGCAGCGGCTGAGGCTATGTCTACACTATCGCCGGATTGATGATGGAGGCAGCGAGGGTCGATTTAGTGGGTCTAGTGAAGACCCACTAAATCAATGGTACATCGCTCTCTGGTAGACCCCAGTACTCCACCGGGAATGAGAAGAGTAAGGTAAGTCGACGGGAGAGCGTCTCCCATTGATCCAGCTCAGTGTAGACACTGCAGTAAGTCGACCTAAGCTACGTCGACTCCAGCTACGTTATTCACGTAGCTGAGTTGCATAACTTAGGGTCAACTTACCGTGGTAGTGTAGACATAGCCTAAATCTGGGACACAGGTGTGACATTGCACTCCATATGCTTTATGAAAATATGCTTATGAATGTGAATATGATGTAACTGGAATATGCTTTATGCAAAAGGTCTCTTGTAAGGTTTCATTACAAAGCTTATGATCTACTGAGTGTGTTCATCCTATTTGTTTGCATGTATTATTTCTATGTCTGGAGTTAGGAGAATAAGATATAAACTTGTATTACTGATGTATTACTGATGTAAGTGGAAGCCATTAAGGGTGCTTCAGAATCAATGAACTGTAAATGGCTCTGTTTACTTGCAAACCTTCCTGTGTATGTATGGGCCAGCTCAGGAAGAATGGAGGCTGGGGTCTCACAGGACATGTGACCATGTCACATGACACTGGAATCCATCTTAAATCTGGTACTTTTCCATTTAGAAGGAAGGGTGGGAACCCAGGGAGACAAAAGATTCCCACCTTGTGCCAAAGCTATAAAAGGGAGTGGAGCAGGAAAAAGGGCCGGCCAGTCATGAGAAAACCCCTGCTTACCACCTGAGATGTCTGCTGGAACTAACAAGGACTGTACGAGGGGAAAGGGTTGGGCCCAGACTAGGAAGGAGTCTAGTCTGTGAAAGAAGCTTATTGGAACATCTCTGAGGGTGAGATATTACCTGTAATAAGTTTCTTAATATATTAGGCTTAGACTTGCATGTTTTTACTTTATTTTGCTTGGTGATTTACTGTGTTCCCTCTGTTATTACTTGAAACCACTTAAATCCTACTTTTTATACTTAATAAAATCACTTTTGTTTATTAATAAACCCAGAGTAAGTGATTAATTGGTGGGGGAGAAAACAGCTGTGCATCTCTCTCTATCAGTGTTATAGAGGGCAGACAATTTATGAATTTACCTGTATAAGCTTTATACAGAGTAAAACGGATTTATTTGGGGTTTGGATCCCACTGAGAACTGGGTGCTGGAGAGGTAACCTGCTGAGCTGTTTACAGTTAAGTCTGCAGCTTTGGGAGCATGGACCAGACCCTGGGTCTGTGTTGCAGCAGGCTAGCGTGTCTGGCTCAACAAGACAGGATTCTGGAAGTCCCAAGCCATCAGGGAAAACGGGCTCAGAGGTAATTTAAGCACATCAGATGACAGTCCCAAGGGGGTCTCTGTGACCAAACCCGTCACAACAAGGACCTAAGTCCCTTTGTGAATCTAGCCCCTCATGTTTGTGTAGCATTTTGTACTTCTTGCACCTTTCATGCAGGGATCTCAAAGTATTAATTATTCCAAGAAGCACTGCTCCATCTGATACTGATTCCTCTTACAACACACCATCTGCAGGGAGAGATAAAATGCTACATTAGATTTATTGTCATCAGGATCCATAAATGAAACAACAGTGAGTGCTTATAATGAGACAGTGAGACAATGAGAACAATATCCCTCTCTTCCTAGTGCTAAGGCACTCAAAGCAAATAATCCAAATTATCCACAGTTAGTTATATCCCAGTGCATCTCTAATATACTTGCCACATACACACAATAGCATGGTACAATGGTTATGTGAAAACACATTGCAGATTTCATGTGCTCTGAAGGTCTAATGCTCCAAAAAGCAAGAATAAAAAGGAGGCTTTCATACAGGGATGGAAACATTTTTATGATATTGGTGTGTATGTGAAACATGTTAGACCACAATTGTGCAAGGAAATGAACAGATGTGCGATTTTACAGTTCTAAGTAATAAATTGTAAAGCAAATTGATTCTCGCTCCAGCCCTGAGATCGGAAAGATGTGAGCCAATCACCATTCTTTGCTGTAAATACTTGACATTATTTCTAATAGCAATGAGCCCTTTGGGGTGCCTGACAGGGTGGCAGGTGTCTAAGGAGTGGAATTAAAGAGCACACCATATCCTGGTAGGATCTATTACAGGGGCCTGGTAGGAAGTGGCAACCAAAGTCTGAATGTCCCTACAAAAATCATTCCCTTTCAAAGTAATCTCCTCAGCATTTATTAGTGTAGTTGGGCAGTGAATGCCATCTACCCCAGTCACCTGCAAGGGCCTAATGCAAGATAATTAGCCAGGCACCATCAAGCCAGTGCCTGTTCTATCTAATAAAAGCTCATGATTAGTGGCTAACTAGAAAATGTCAGACAAGAAGCAAAAGCCCCAGGAAAGGGAGAGCGGTGAGTTAAGCTGGGTTGAATCAGGAATTTGCTGGCATTTTCTAATTTACAGTATTCTGCTGAGACAAAGAAGCTCAGCCAGGGTCGCTTTGCTCTTGTTTTGTTCAAGTTATTATTTCTTGTAGACACATGGTGAGGGCCCATTTTCAAAGTAGTTTGCAGAGGCCAGAAGGTTCCTAGACATGGGGAAAAGGAAGTTGCGGGGTCACTCTGGAGAACGCTTTGTGACACAGATGTTGGTTTATTGATCCTGTTCTAATCCCACTGGCTTGTTAAATAGCAATGATGATAAATTAAATTAATATTTACCACTGATAAGTAAAGGGCTTTTCATCTTCAGCCTGATTTACAAACAGCTAAACCTTGTAAGTCTCTTGGGCTCCAGTGCTAAGTGGGGCTGGGAGCGATCAGAACCTGCCCGGGAGATGTCCCTGGAGCACGAATGCTGCAGGACGAGTACTGGTTGGGTAGTGGTCCCCGAACTTTTTGCTAAGGCATTTGTCCTTTTTTGCAACTCACCATTACATGTGTACTCTCCGCCCTGGCACTGCAATCCTAATCTCGGCCCAGTGTGGGGGGAAGCCCTAGGGAGGGGGATGATGGAAAGTGATCTTGCCTGGCACTCACACTGCAGCGAAGCTGGGCCCAGCTCCCCACGCCGTGTTCTGCAGCCTGGCGCATGTGGTCGTGGTGCCACTCAGGTTGGGCCCCGCTGGCATGATGGAGCCGCAGTTGGGCCAAACTGGAGTGAGTGGTGCTGTGACCCCATGCACCAGATTGCCAAGGACAGGAGCTGCCCTTGTGGGATGAGTGTGGGGTGGGCTGGCTCGCTCTTCAGCACCCCAATCCCCTGTGGCCTCCCCTTCACACTGTGCTGGAAGAAGTGGTGTTTGCTTAGGCCAGGGTCACTGATGGGCTAATCTGGCCCTGGATGTGGTGACCTATCTAGAACCTTCCCACGACCCACTGGTGGGTCAGGACCACCCACTGGGAAACACTGTGGTAGAGGATGCTCTTCCTCTGGTGGTCTCAGGGGAGTACTAGGGGCACTGTGCTTCTGGAGGTGCTGTACCTCAGAGCAAGAGTGAACTGCAGGGTGGGGCAGGTCATGGCTCTTGAAATAGCTGGTGGAATTTTTTGCAAGTGTGGGAGTGATTGCCCTTATAGCTTGGCCAAACTCCAGCTCTGGGTAGTGATGTACTGCCTCCCCAAACCCTGCTGCTGCTTCCTCTGGAGGCACTTGCCCCAAATCCATCAAAGCAGCTTATAGGTGTGGGACCAGCTTATAGGAGTGGAGGAACGGAAGGTGGAGACAGAATGGCAGACTTTTATTGGAGGGCCTGGGTGGCCCAGCTTGCCAAGCAGCAGAGGGGGTTGTTCTGGCTGCTTGGGGGGGGGGGGGGGGGGCGGGGGAGGGGGGGGGGGGGGGGGGGGGGGGGGGGGGGGGGGGGGGGGGGGGACGACACCCAGACCAGACGGGAGACCAGGCACCAAGGGCTGGAGGCCGGTGGGGGGGCCTAAAAACTGTTTAGCCTGTGGGCAACCGGGACACTATAAGCGGGAGTATCCCTACCGGGAGGGAGCACTGAGGCCCCACCTGGAAAAAGCTGGAATTGTGAGAGGGCCCCCTGTGAAGCCAACAGGGGGCTCCAAAGCTGTTGGGCCTGTAAAGAGCCCGGGCACATAAAGAGGCAGTGCCCTCAGGGGACTTGCAGAGCCCAGGCTAGCCCTGAAGTAAGGGCTAACCCCTATACAAACAGTGGGAGGGCTGTAGCAAGGGGAAGGCACAGGAGGTGCTTCCACTGCCACATCAGGGGCCATTTAAAAAGGCACTGACCCCTGAGAAAGAGGGGGAGCGCCGAGCAAGGGGCCCAGCCTGAGCCTGACCAGGCGGGAGGGACAGGCAAGGCTGGAGCCCCAAACCCAGAACTGTCTGTGGCAGGGAGGCCCCGGCTGTACCTGGGGACCCACACAAGAGCCAGGAGGGCTACGGTGGGATCTCAGACAGGGAAACCCACGCAGGAGCTGAGAGGGCTACGGTGGGGATCCAGACTGTTATAGAGGGAAGCAGGTGGCTCCAAATAGTAGAGATCCATTGGACAACAAGCTGTGAGAAGGCATTTAGACCACTGAAAGGCCAGCTGAGCCAGGAACTGGTGCTGTTCCACCCAGACTTCCTGAGGCTATTTGTCTTACAGCAGACACATCGGAACGGTGCTGTCTCAAGAATTCAGGAGAAGAGCATCCCATCCTCTTCCTCAGCAGAAAATTGTTCCCATGGGAGGTTGTATGCTCAAGGAGGAGGCCCTGGCAGTGAATGGTCTGTCAATGTCCTGTGATATTACTTCCGGGAGCAACTCTTCCTCCTAGGAGCTGACCAGTCACCACTCCAATGGCTGAACTCCACGAAAGATCAGAACCTGCACATCATACAGTGGTACCACTCACTGCAGCCATATAGCTTCCAGGTGCCTCACTGCGCAGGCACGGGAAATAAAAATGTGGATTTATTTCACAGGAAGGAGGAGACCTGGAGCAGACCCAGGACACACCTACTCAAGGGCTGAGGGGGAGGGTGTGTGGAGGGGTACACAACCCCGCAGTGGGCAATACTGGGCCAGGTAGCCCCACCCCTCCGGACCCACTGAGCATGCTGTAGCTGGGGGAGTGGGTTAAAAGGAACTCAGAAGCCCAGGCAAAGGGTGGTAGCCAGGCTGCAGGAGAGGAATCCTTCTTCAGGAAGCCAGACAGAAGATGGAGCCTGAGAAGGGACCACAGAGCACATGAGGTCCTCAGGCACGGCCTTCTCAAACCAGCACCCGTCTGAGATCCAGCAGGTCCGGCCCTGCTCCTTTAGACTTTCTGTGAAGCTATTGACTGTTTGGACATAGGGGTCATGCCCCAAACTGAATCATCAAACCTCAGGGCTGGGGGGACTGCAAGGGTCAGCTAGTCTAACCCCCTGCCAAGATGCAGGATTTATTGTGTCTAAACCATCCAAAACAGATAGCTGTCCAGCCTCCTTTTGAAAACCTCCAATGAAGGAGTTTCCACAACCTCCCTAGGCAGTCTGTTCCATTGTCCTACTGTTCTTACAATTAGGAAGTTTTTCCTGAGATTTAAGCTAAATCTGCTGTGCTGTACTTTGAACCCATCGACTCTTGTCCTGCCCTTTGGTAAGAGAGAACAACTTTTCTCCATTTTTTTTTTATGGCAGCCTTTCAAGCATTTGAAGACTGCTGTCATGTCCCCCCCAATCTCCTCTTTTCCAAACTAAACATACCAGTTCCTTCAGCCATTGCTCATATGGCTTGCATTCCATCCCTTTAATCATCTTTGTCGCTCATTTCTGGATCCTTTCTAGTTTCCCCACATCCTTTCTATACATTGGTGACCAAAATTGGACACAATACTCCTGCTGAGACCTAGTGGATACCTCCGGAATTAGCTCAATTCTAGCACTCGGCACGCCTCCTGCTGTCCGGCGTCTCTCCTGCTTCAGGCGTCTCTCCTGCTTCAGGCCCCATGTCCCTCCCGGACTCCGATGCCCCCTTTCCCTCAGGGTTCTGCCCAATGCAGTACCCCCACACTCTGGGTCTCCCCTCCCAGGGGAACTCCCAACCCTCTGTGCCCACCTTGCCTCAGTGGCTACTGCCAGTCATCATCTAGCCCCCATTCTCTGGGGCAAAATGCAGTCTGGAATGGCCACTCATCACTGGCAAGGGGGTTGGACCTGCTGCCTTTCTAGGCCCAGCTGTCTCCCTGCAGCCCCAGTACCTCCTTTGGCCTTCAGCAAGGCCTCAGCCTGGGGACTCACCAGGCCAGAGCTTTCCAGCTCTGCTTGCCCTTCCCCAGCACTGTTATGCTTCAGGTACCCTGTCTCTCCCAGACAGCTAGGTGCTTCTCACTCCAGCCTCAGAGTGAGACTGATCGAGCTCCTCCCTCAGCCCTTATATCAGTGCCAGGTGTGGCCTGATTGGGTGTGGCCACAGCTGTGGCTGCCTCCCCAATAAGCCTACCTTATTCCCTAGGAGCAGGGTAACTGCCCCGCTACACCTAGCCATCGCTGAGTAGAGCGGTACTGTCCCCTCCCATGACTTGCATGCTATGCCTCTGTTAATGCAACCCAAAATTGCATTAGCTTTTTTGGCAAGAGCATCGCATTGCTGACTCATATTGAGGTCATGTTCCAGCACAATTCCCAGATTCTTCTCAGCAGTGCTGCTGCCAAGCCAGTTATCCCCCATTCTGTATTTGTGCATTTGGTTTTTCTTCCCTAAGTGAAGCACTTTACATTTGTCTTTGTTGAATTTCATTTTGTTGTCTATAGCGCAGTTCTCCAATTTATCAAGATCCCTCTGAATTTTAGGGTCATCTGCAAATTTGATCAGTATGCTCCCCAGTTCTAAATCCAGGTCATTAATAAAGATGTTAAATGAAGGAGCACAGAGGTAGGAAGTAGCCCAGTGGGCAGATTTAGAACCTCAACAGGGAGGAGTCTGCTGGTGCTATTTCCCACGGGGCCCAGGTGGAGAGGGAGGGCCTGGGTCCCCTCCATGCCCCACTTCAGGCAAAGGCCCAGATGCAGCGGGGAGGCCTAAACACTCCCAGCCTGGAGTCAGGAATTAAGTCCCACTGCTGCCCCCACCCCCTGAGAGAGACTGAGAGTGGAGATGGGGTGTGCTCTGAGCACCCTATCACAATCCCCATAATGGACTGTTACCAACTGTTAAGCAGCCCCTCTGATTCACCAGCAAGAATGATGTAAGAACACAGAATGCCGGTTCACCATCTACCACAGCATCCTGTCGGCCTGAGCTGTTGAGATGCTGAATCCCCATGGCAGGTCCTGGCCGGCTTATTTCCTAAAGCAGGAAAATTTATATGCCTAATCATGGTGGGGGGCAGCTCCTTATTATTAGCTATTAGCTATATCATAATAGGGGGGGCTAGTGGGCGTCAGAGTGGTCAGAGTGCAGGTTCATCTCTTAACTCGCTGCACTCTGTCACAGCCACGCTCTACAAGTCAAAGAGTCTCACTGCTAACAGCGCTAAGCTGACACAGGTGACGCCTCTGTGCTTTGGAGGCTGACAGACCTTCACCTTGAAGGGACAGGCAGCAGGGAGAGATTTTCTTTGATTTAGATTAATCCAACATTTTCAGTACCTTGTGCCCGCCCCCTCCCCCCACCCAGTGGTCACAACGCACCAGCTGAGAAACACCCCGCTGACAGGAGCATGACAGAACTGGGCCATGATGTTTGCAGGTGTTGTGCTCATATTAAGGGGGCAGCTAAAGCTTCTGGTTGGGATTCAGAAGCTGCTAACTGACTCAGGAGCCTGCGTCCTGGTGACTGTCAATGAGACTCCTGCTCCAAGTCACCCTGGTGCTTTCGAAAATGCCAACCTCTGGCCCCCCTGGATCCTTGCTTAGACCAGGCCTCATCCCACTCCTATGGTGTACGGAGAGATTTTGGCAAACCAGTAAAGTGCCTGAAACCACTATGGCTTATTGCTAAAAGCAGTCAAGTCAGCAGGCCGTAAAGTGGCCATGCGGCAGCCTCAGCTTGACCAAGGCAGGAAGGGAGGGAGGTTTGGGTGCCACAAAAAGGGCAGCTTGACCCCACGTCCTTCCTGATAAGAATTGTGTTGAAGTTGCTGATACATACATTTTAGAAGAGCAGGATGTGCCCTCAGGAATGTCTATTAGGGCCTCAAGGCTGCAAACTCTGGAAAAACCCACACCTGGTTAATCAATAATCAGAAGGAACCTCGTGCTTGACCATTGAAGCTGCTTGCTTAACAAGTTTTATTTAAGGGACATGTCATTCTATTACTAATGTATAAATAAGGGGAAAAAGTTTGAGGTAGTTGGACTCTTCTGGACTCTCCCTCTGGATACATCTTGCGGTCCCCATCGGCAGACGGAAGATTTGGTCACCGGAAGCCTGCTGTTGTGCCACTTGAGAGCCACACTCAGCTTTGGTAATTATCAAGGGTTGGGGGTGTTTTACTAACTTGTTGCGGACGTGTGTAAGTGCTTGAGACTAAGTAAAGTTTAGCTTTAAGTGAAAACACTCTTGTGTTGTCCTGTTTGTGCCAGCCATCTATTGGTCAGACAGCCGTATCTCCCCTGATTTATTTACTGACACCACCTCGCACAGAGTAAAAGTTACCAAGAGCTTTGGGTTGAAAGAACCCTGGGTAACAATGGAACCAAATGGGAGCTTTGCCATTGACTTTAAAGGGAGCAGGATCCATGTGGAAATATGCCTGTCATGTCATACCAGCAAAGGAAATGTATACAGCTTGCCATTTTCCACAGCGCACCAAGCAAAAGGGGAGCTAGGTGGGGAGGAAGAAGCCAGAGCTGTCTGCAGAGAAGAGAGACACAGGGCTCAATTCTGACAGGTGTCAATCTAGTGACTTCCTTGTGACAGAGAGACTCAGGATTCACACTGTCCTCAGGAACAGATAAAAAAACTCCAGGCCATGCCCAGTGTTATGGAGAGAGCTGAGTATCAGAAAATGGCATTGGTTCCTGGGCTTCTGCCTAGGAGACATTTCCATTGTTGTACTGACATTTAATCATGGGGAAATATTACAATATGCAGTCTCCTTAATTATGACAGACCAAGCAGTTCATTGTGGTATTTTAATCCTCCTATTGATATTCTGAGTTACTGATTTTTGATAGTCATGCTCCACTAGGCAGGAGAGTACAGTAGGTAATAAAGAAATGTTAGTTGCTCAGAACGTAAAGTGCCAGGCTCTGGGTTCTAGTGGTCAGGCCCGACGGTTGGAGCAGTGGTCAAGAACAAGCACCAAGGGTCAAAGCCAGACGTAGTCAGGACTGGGCCAAGGGCAGCGCTGAAACCAAGGTCCAGGGACAAGCTGTGGGTCAGAGTCTTTGGACAAGCCAAATCAGGATCATAGTAGGAGTCTGGAAGCAGGACAAAAGCCAAAGTGGGGTTGGAGTCAGTCCAAGGGTAAGGGGGTCGGGAGGTGGGTGCAGGGCTGGAGTTGGTCAGGAACAGGGCTGGAGTGAGGTCAGAATAGGGCATGGACCAGGCCGCAGTGGGCTGGAACAAGGCCGCGGCAAGGCTGGGTCACAGGCAGGACAGAGCCAGCATCAAGGTCAGGCTGGAAGCCTAGCGCATCTGTAACACCGTAAGGCAGCAGGAGGGTTCCTAGCCGAGCGGTGCTGTTGCACAGACTAATTTGTGGCTCTGGTGGTAAGAGTGAAATCTGTGCCTGGGGTCATCTGATCCAGGCCCTGCCCAGGGACAGGCTGCTGCAGTAGGCCTGAGGGCTGAGCCATTGCAGGCTCTGCTGGAGGGGAGAGCCAGTGCAGCTGAGTTGCTGCAGTATGCCTGAGAAATGCATCACTGCAGGAGTGAGTCATTATTCCTATTGAATCTAAAGCCCACCTGCCCCCAGCCTAAGAGGAGGAGCTACTGAATCCAGGACTCAAGTGAATGCAGGGGACAACTAATGAAAAACAAGCATGGGAGTGAGGGTCACAGGATCATAAGCAGGGAGCCAGAGCGGGATACCGAGTAGAGAACCCTGGACAGCGCCCACTGCTTCTCGAAGGTATCCAGGGAGCCAGTGGACGTGGCCCAGAGAAACTCTGCCCGGAGATGTGAGCTGAGAGAGAGGGTCAGAAATAGGCTCCACAGGCACAGAGCACCTCCTCATCCAACAGCCTCCTTCTGGTGCAATGGACGGCCACCTTGGCCAGCACCAGGAGTTGGTTGGCAAGGAGGTCTCATGACTTTGTGGGGCCACAGATGGAGTGTGCATAGAGCAGGAGGTGTGGGGAGAAGTGCAGCCAGAACCTGAGGGTGTTGGGGTGGGACATGAGAGTGAGAAAGCAAGCATGTACAGCAGTGGTGGGGACCTGCAATGGACGTGCCCTGTTCTCTTTCCTGCTTGAAGCCAGAAGGGATTTCATGTGCAAACTGGTGGCTATGCTGGAGGGAAAGATTCCTGGATTGGAGAGGCAATTGAGTTGCTACTGAGAAGCTGAGGAGTTCCTAGACAACCAGGTTTGGCAAACACAAGTACCCCAGGCTCAAGCAAGAATGGAGCTTGCCACCAAGGTATCGGAGACAGACGAAGTCAGAGAGAAGGCCCATCGGCTTGAAACTGCAAGATATCACAGCAGCAGTCTACACGACTGAATACAGATGAGGATGGGTAGGCTGTGGCCCCCAAAGAGAGGAGAAGCAGGGGAATTCCACACAACTAGAACTGTCAAATCAATACAAAGTCCTCAACATGGAAACTATGGAAGAGACCTCTCAAGATCCAGCAGCTCCAAAGGAAAGGAGAGATGTATGGGACACATGTGTGGAGGGAAGCTAAACCCAACCTGTAAGAAAATCAAGCTTGCCTGCAAAGAGTTCTCCAACTGTCCAAATGACTGCCCTTAGCCTCAGGGCAGTATGGCTTAATGACTGGCATCAATATGGCTGCCCTCCTCTGCATGGCTGCCCTCCTCCACATGGCTGCATGGCCTAATGACCGGTGTCAATAAGGTGGCCCTCCTCAGCAGAGCTGCGTAGCCTAGGGGCCAGGGGGAAGTGGGCCGCCACCCGAACCAGTCCCAACCCAGGACTCTGGTAGCAGCGAATGGATTTGCCACTAGGTTGGCAGGGATCCGTCAAAAACATGCTGCCTTTTTCCTGGTTCCACAACAGGATCCTACTCTGTTTTCCAGCGCTGCCATCCACAGGTCTCTTGGGCTTCTGGGGTCATTGACTGGTGAAACTCCTGATGGCTCTGACTCCTCTTGGGCTTCCGTGGGCAGCCAGGTATCCGCCTGGGTCTCGGCACACCTGGCTTCCAACGTCAGGGGCTCCAGCAGCCTGCATTGTGTGTCTTCCTTCCTCAGTGGTCAGCCCAGACTGGGGTTAGCTCCTTCTTGTCCAGTGTCCAGGTACACCATGTCACAGTCATGAAGAGAAAAAATTCTTGAATTGCCTATACACTAATGCAAGAATTGTGGGTAACAAACAAGAGGAATTGTAATTGTTCATTTAGGAACATAAATTTGATCAAGTTGGTATTACTGAAACATGGTGGGATGATTCACATGACTGGAATGTTAATATCAGTAGTTCCTATTTAGGAAGGATTGAGTGTGAGTGGCATCAACTGTTTCCGTGTCACTGAAAACTCAGAAGAAAATGCTTTTGGAATGCTTATGGATCAGTGTCCTATCAGATAAAGCACAACATGGGGTACTACATGTTGGTGTCTGCTACCAACCACCAAATCACATTAGGAACAGGATGACCTCCTTCTTATGCACCTGTCACTAACATGCAGGAAAAAAAAAACCTGTGTGACCATGGGGGACTTCAGTCTGAGTGACATACACTGGAGGTCTCATGCTACCAGTACTAAAACATCCTTGGAATTTCTAAACATTGTAGATGACAACTTCCTAACTCAAAAAGTGTTGCATCCAACATGGGGGAAATCTTTATTAGACCTTGCCCTAACACATAAAGAGGAACTGATCACAGAACTAAAAATTAATAGTAGGTTAGGTACAAGTGATTATGACTTGGTCACATTTATAATGTGCAAGCAGAATAAAGTCCAGATCAGTAATATATATGCTTGGTACTTTAAGAGGGCCAATTTTACAAAGCTGAAAACAATAATGAGCCAAATCAACTGGAAGGAAGAATTTAATTGGAAAAATATGAATGACAATTAGGAATCATTTGAGAATACCTTACTGGATGCCCCAAAAGCCACAACTGAGGAAGAAGGTTGTATTGGTTAAAAAAAAAAGACCTGTTTTAGAGGGGAAGTGAAGGCAGCTATAAAAAAATAAGAAATATATAACAATTGGAAGGAAAAGGAAGTTGACAGTAATGAATACAAATCAGAAGTTAGAAATTGTAGAAAATTGACAAGGGAAGCAAAAAGACAAAAGAAGAACTCTATGGCCAGCAGAGTTAAGAACAATAAGGAGTCTTTTAAAAATATATTGGGAACAAAAAGAATCCTGACAATGATATGGTATTAGCAGGAGTGTTGTAAGCAAGACACGAGAAGTAATTCTTCTGCTCTACTCCACTCTGATTAGGCCTCAACTGGAGTATTGTGTACAGTTCTGGGCAGCACATTTCAGGAAGGATGTGGACAAATTGGAGAGAGTCCAGAGAAGAGCAACAAAAATGATTAAAGGTCTAGAAAACATGACCTATGAGGGAAGATTGAAAAATTTGGGTTTGTTTAGTCTGGAAAAGAGAAGACTGAAAGGGGACATTATAACAGTTTTTAAGTATGTAAAAGGTTGTTACAAGGAGGAGGAAGAAAAAATGTTTTTCTTAGCCTCTGAGGATAGGACAAGAAGCAATGGGCTTAAATTGCAGCAAAGGGAGGTTTAGGTTGGACATTAGGAAAAACTTCCTAACTGTCAGGGTGGTTAAGCACTGCAATAAACTGCCTAGGGAGGTTGTGGAATCTCCATCATTGGAGATTTTTAAGAGCAGGTTAGACAAACACCTGTCAGGAATGGCCTAGATAATTAATCCTGCCACGAGTGCAGGGGACTGGACTAGATGACCTCTCGAGGTCCCTTCCATTTCGATGATTGGTCCATTATTAGATGGAAATTGTAGAATTATCAATAATAATGTAAAAAAGGCAGAAGCGTGCAATAGATAATTCTTTTCAGTATTTGGGGGAAAAGCAGAGGATATAGTCTCATCATATGGTGATGGTAACACTTTTTCCATTCCACTAGTATCTCTAGAGGATGTTAAACAGAAGTTATTAGACATTTTGAAATCAGCAGGTACAGATAATTTGCACCCAAGAGTTTTAAAAGAGCCAGCTGAGGAGCTTGCTGAACCATAAATATTGATTGTGAGTAAGGGTACGTCTACACTACGGGATTAGTCCGAATTTACGGAATTCGATTTTAGGAAACCGATTGTTTAAATTCGATTGTACGCGGCCACAGTAAGCGGATTAATTCGGCGGTGCGCGTCCATGCAGAAAGACTAGCGTCGAATTCCAGAGCGTTGCACTGTGGGTAGCTATCCCATAGCTATCCCAGAGTTCCCGCAGTCCCCCCCGCCCATTGGAATTCTGGGTCGATATCCCAATGCCTGATGGGACAAAAAACATTGTCGCGGGCGGTTCTGGGAACATCCTCCCCCTCCCTACGTGAAAACAACGGAAGACAACCATTTCGCGCCTTTTTTCCTTGTTGAACTGAGCGGACGCCGTACCTCGGCAAGGATGGATCCCGCTCAGCTCAAGTTTGCAGTCATGAACATTGTAAACACCACGCGCATTATAGTGCAGTTTATGCTCAACCAGGACCAGAAAAGCCAGGCGAGGAGGAGGCGGCTACGGCAGCGCGGCGACGAGAGTGATGCGGACATGGACATGGACACAGAATTGTCTCGCGCCACGGGCCCCGGCGCTTTGGAGATCATGTTGGCAATGGGGCAGCTTCTTGCTGTGGAACGCCGATTCTGGGCCCGGGAAACAAGCACTGACTGGTGGGACCGCATAGTGCTGCAGGTGTGGGACGATTCCCAGTGGCTGCGAAACTTTCGCATGCGTAAGGGCACTTTCCTGGAACTTTGTGACTTGCTTTCCCCTGCCCTGACGCGCCAGAACACCAAGATGAGAGCAGCCCTCACAGTTGAGAAGCGAGTGGCGATAGCCCTGTGGAAGCTTGCAACACCGGACAGCTACCGGTCAGTCGGTAATCAGTTCGGAGTGGGAAAATCTACCGTGGGGGCTGCTGTCATGCAAGTAGCCAAAGCAATCGTTGAGCTGCTGCTAAAAAAGGTAGTGACGCTGGGAAATGTGCAGCTCATTGTGGATGGCTTTGCTGCAATGGGATTCCCTAACTGTGGTGGGGCGATAGATGGAACCCATATCCCGATCTTGGCACCGGAGCACCAGGGCAGCCAGTACATAAACCGCAAGGGGTACTTTTCTATGGTGCTGCAAGCAATGGTGGATCACAAGGGACGTTTCACCAACATCAACGTGGGATGGCCGGGAAGGGTTCATGACGCCCGCGTCTTCAGGAACACTAGTCTGTTTAAACGGCTGCAACAAGGGATTTACTTTCCAGACCGGAAAATTACCATTGGGGATGTTGAGATGCCCATCGTTATCCTTGGGGACCCAGCCTACCCCTTAATGCCGTGGCTCATGAAGCCATACACAGGCAGCCTGGACAGTAGTCAGGAGCGGTTCAACTACAGGCTGAGCAAGTGCAGGATGGTGGTAGAGTGTGCCTTTGGACGTTTAAAAGGTCGCTGGCGCTCGTTACTGACTCGCTCGGACCTCAGCCAAACCAACATCCCCATTGCTATTGCAGCTTGCTGTGTGCTCCACAATCTCTGTGAGAGCAAGGGGGAGACCTTTATGGCGGGGTGGGAGGCTGAGGCAAACCGCCTGGCCGCTGATTACGCGCAGCCAGACACCAGGGCGATTAGAAGAGCACACCAGGAAGCGGTGCGCATCAGAGAAGCTCTGAAAACAAGTTTCAGTGCTGCCCAGGCTCCTGTGTGAAAGTTCTGTTTGTTTGTCCCTGTTGAAAACCCGCCCACTTGATTCACTCATTCCCTGTAAGCAACCCACCCTTCCCCCTTCCCCCTTCGATCCCAGTTTTATTTAAAAAAAAATAAAGTCAGTGTCGTTTTCAAATTACAAATCAAGAACTTTTTATTAACGGGGGGTAATGAACATAGGGAGAGAAATAACCAGGTAGTCCGGGTGGGGTTTGGGAGGAGGGTAGGAGTGAAGGAACAGGGCAGGAACAACATTCAAAATAATGAGAGCCTTTTGCTCGGGCTCTCTAATGGGGTGGACTGGCAGGTTGCACGGAGCTTCCCCCCCCGCGTTCTTACACGTCGGGGTGAGGAGGCTACGGGACTTGGGGAGGGGGGAGGGCGGTTATAGAGGGGCTGCAGCGGCACCCGGTAATCCGGCAGCTGCCGTTCCTGGAGCTCCACCAGACGCCGGAGCATGTCTGTCTGATCACGCAGCAGCCCCAGCGTTGCATCCCGCCACTTCTCCTCTCGGGCGTCCCTCCTCTCCTCGCGTTCGTCCCTTCTCTCCTCACGTTCATCCCTTTTCTCCTCCCGTTGGTCCCTCATGTCCTCCCGCTGGTCCCTCTTCTCCTCACGGTCACTGGCCTCTTGACGGAATTTCAATACAGTCTCCTTCCAATCGTTAAAATTAGCTCTCTCATCCCGGGTCGACTGCATTATTTCCGAGAACATATCGTCTCGGGTGCGCCTCTTTCGCCTCCTTATCTGGGAGAGCCTTCGTGCTGGGGGCGGGAGGATGGAAGAATTTGCAGCTGCAGTAGGAGGGAAAAAAAGGAGAGAAGTATGTAAAAAGATACATTTTATAGAACAATGCTTATACTCTTTCACGGTGAACACTTTTCACATTACATAGCAATGTACAAGGTCGCTTTTTGCATCTTATATTGAGTGCCCGCGGCTTTGGTGTTAGAGATCACAGCAGACGCAGGGCCGGGCAACAGATTTCGGCTTGTATGCAGCCATGGTAAGCCATTGTCCTGCTGCTTCTGCATTAAATCAGCGCCCTCCTTTCCCATAGCAAGCAAAGCCCTTTACGTGCTGCGGTTTCCCTGTTACCGTGCAGCATCAGATAACATAACAACCACCCCCCACCCACCCATTCAATTCTGTGGGATGACCCCCTCCCCCCACCACGTGGCTGGTACCATGGAAGATCCATGCAGATCGCAAACTAGCCCCCCCATCCACTTCTGTGGGATGATCGCGTTACCCCTCCCCCCACCACGTGGCTGGTATCAGGGAAGACCCCTGCTAGCCAAACGCGAAAAACTCAGCGACATTATCCACCCCCTCCCCCCCGCCCGCTTGGCTAACTGCAGGGAAAGATTTCTTTTCAGCTACAGGCAAACAGCCCAGTAGGAACGGGGCCACCTCTGTCCCCCTAATTACATTCCCATATCTCAAACAGGTTACCCTGAACGATATCACTCTCCTGAGGATAACACAGCAAGATAAAGAGCGGATGTTGCTTGAATGCCAGCAAACACCGGGACCATACGCTGCCAAGCTTTGTCAAGCAATGATACCGGATTACTTGCTGCTAGCATGGCGCGGTCAAGTGTCCTACCATGGAGGACGGAATAAGGCTGCCCTGCCCAGAAACCTTCTGGAAAAGCTTTTGGAGTACCTCCAGGAGAGTTTCATGGAGATGTCCCTGGAGGATTTCAACTCCATCCCCAGACACGTTAACAGACTTTTCCAGTAGCTGTACTGGCCGCGAATGCATCCCAAGTCCCCAGGGCAAATTAATCATTAAACAAATACTTGTTTTAAACCATGTTTGATATATTTGAAAAGGTACACTCACCAGAGGTCCCTTCCAGGGGGTCTGCGATGCCGCCTTGGGAGGGTTCGGAGGGCACTTCGGTCAGGGTCAGAAACAGCTCCTGGCTGTCGGGGAGAATGGAGTGCTGTGTGCTCTCCACAAGTTCGTCCTCCTCCTCCTCCTCCTCTTCCCCGTCCGCAGATTCGTCATGCAACGATGACATTAACCCCTCCTCGGAGTCCACGCTCAGGGGTGGGGTAGTGGTGGCGGCCCCTCCGAGAATTGCATGCAGCTCATCGTAAAAGCGGCATGTCTGCGGCTCTGCCCCGGACCGTCCGTTGGCCTCCTTCGTCTTCTGATAGGCCTGTCGGAGCTCCTTCACCTTTATACGGCACTGAATGGAGTCCCGATTGTGGCCTCTCTCCATCATCCCCTTGGAGATCTTGTCAAAGATCTTTGCATTCCGTCTCTTGGAACGCAGTTCTGCGAGCACTGAATCCTCTCCCCATATGGCGATCAGATCCAGTATCTCGCGTGTGGTCCATGCTGGTGCTCGTTTGCGGTTCTCGGACTGCATGGCTACCTGTGCTGTTCAGCTCTGTGTGGTCACCTGTGCTCACCAGGCTGGGCAGACAGGAAATGAAATTCAAAAGTTCGCGGGGCTTTTCCTGTCCAACTGCCCAGAGCATCCGAGTTTCGATTGCTGTCCAGAGCGGTCACAATGGTGCACTGTGGGATAGCTCCCGGAGGCCAATACCTTCGAATTCCGTCCACACTAACCCTAATTCGAACCGGCAATGTCGAATTCAGCGCTACTCCCCTCGTCGGAGAGGAGTACAGAAACCGATTTTAAGAGCCCTTTAAGTCGAATTAAATGGCCTCGTTGTGTGGACGGGTACAAGGTTAATTCGGTATAACGCTGCTAAATTTGAACTAACATTGTAGTGTAGACCAGGCCTAAGTCTTGGAATACTGGGGAAGTTCCTGTAGACTCGAAGGAAACTAATTTTGTCCCAATATTTTAAAAGGGTAAAGGGATGACCCAAGTAATTATAGGCCTATCAGTCTGACATCAATCCTGGGCAAGATAATGGTGTAGCTGATATGGGACTCGATTAATAATTAACTAAAGGAGGGTAATGTAGTTAATACAAATCAACATGGGTTTATGTAAAATAGATCCTGTCAAACTAATTTTATATCCTTTTTTGATGAGATGATAAGTTTGGTTGATAAACGTAATAGTATTGTTGTAATATACTTAGGCTTCTGTAAGGTATTTGACTTGATACTGCACAACATTTTGATTTAAAAAACTAGAATGATATAAAATTAACAAGTACATATTAAATGGATTAAAAGCTGGCTAACTGAAGTCTCAAAATGCAACTGTAAACAGGGAATCATCATCAAGAAAGTGTGTTTCTAGTGGGATCTTGGCCCTATGTTATTTAACATTTTTATGAATGACCTGGATGAAAACATAATATTCATTTTGCAGATGATAAAGTTTGCAGATAACACAAAAATTAGGAGAGTGGTAAATAACGAAGCGGACAGGTCACTGTTCAGAGCAATCTGGATCTCTTGGTAAGCTGGGGGCAAGCAAACAATATGCATTTTAACATGGCTACATGTAAATGTATACATCCAGGAACAAAGCATGTAGGCCATGCTTACAGGATGGGTGACTCTATCCTGGGAAGCAGTGACTCTAAAAAAGATTTGGGGGTCATGGTGGATAATCAGGTGAACATGAGCTCCCAATGCAACGCTGTGGTCAAAAGAGCAAATGTGATCCTGGGATGCAGAAACAGGGGAATCTTGAGTAGGAGCAGAGAGGTGATTTTACCTCCAAGTGGCTCTGATGAAACTGCTGCTGGAATCCTATGTCCAGTTCTGGTGCCCACAATTCAAGAATGTTGATAAAATGGAGAGGGTTCAGAGAAGAGTCATGAGAATGATGACAGGATTAGAAAACCTGCCTTATAGTGATAGACTCAAGAAGCTCAGTCTATTTAGCTGAACAAAGAGAAGAATAAGAGGTGACTTGATTACAGTCTATAAGTACACCTCTACCCCAATATAATGCTGTCCTCAGGAGCCAAAAAATCTTACTGCGTTATAGGTGAAACTGCGTTATATCGAACTTGCTTTGATCTGCCGGAGCGTGCAGCCCCGCCCCCCTGGAGCGCTGCTTTACCGCGTTATATCCGAATTCGTGTTATATCGGGTCGTGTTATATCGGGGTAGAGGTGTACCTACATGGGGAACAAATATTTGATAAATGGCTCTTCACTCTAGCAGAGAAAGTTCTAACAATACAATGGTTGGAAGCAGAAGCTAGACAAATTCAGACTGGAAATAAGGCATGCATTTTTAATGGTGAAAGTATTAACCACTGGACCAATTTACCAAGGGCTGTGGTGGATTCTCCATCACTGACAATTACATGCAAAATTCCCTGCATCAGTGGGATGGGCGGCGTGCACAGTTTAAGTTGCCAGAAGGGATTTTTTATGTGCCTGTCACCATGGTATCTTCTTGGATATCTGGGGTGTAGTGCAGTGCCAGGAAAAACCCTTTACGCTAATCCAAGCCTCAGGTTCTCCCACCATTTTGTTGTTGTCTTCTTACAACATTCTTTCTCTTTTTGTTCATTATCTCATGTGTATTTATCACATAGGTGAGGAATATGAGGGAATCAGATTCAATGTCTTGATTAATGAGATCTGTGTTAAAAAATGACCTAAAATTCAACAGAATGTGCCCACAAACTGCTAGGAGAGGGTCCAGGGCCAGGATGTCATTGCAAGACACTGAAGCAATAGAGAGATTTTAGTGAGACTGTTTACAAGGTTTTTCTTCTCACATTTCCTTAGTAACCCAACAGAGAAAAGCTCTAGGAGTGAGATTCCACACCCCCTCCTCCCCAGCCCTCTACTGCATCTTGCATGAAAGCTCCTTCTCCAGCTCTCCATTCCTCCATGAAGTCCTCCCTCAACAACAGGGAAATCAAGGTCTGTTATTTCTAATGGAAAAAACAAGGTGGTTTGAAACCCCCTTCAGGCTCTCCCTGTAGCCCATAGAAACACAAAAGGGCACGAGCCCAATTGTCTTCCCTGACGGAGAGCACAAGGGTTACACTGAGCCCTGAGGAGAGAATGTCTGACTCCATGGCAGTCTGTGCCCTGGGCCCTGCGAGGAGCCTGAGCAGGAGTGGGGCTGCTGCTTTCATTTTCTCCCTCCTGCAAGCATCTTTCTGCTTCTAAGCGTTGGTAAGGGAAATCCAAAAGCAGGTGCTGAGGATGATTCGACGTTTAACAAAGCTCACAGTAACATACTCACACAAAAGGCAAAAGACACTCTTGGAGCCACTTCTGCCTGGGCTGTGCCTGGGCTACTTAGAGTCATACAGTCAGAGAAACGTCAGGCTGGAGGGACCTCAAGAGGTCACCTAGTCCAGCCGCCTGTGCTGAGGGAGAACCAATGTACAGAGATACGAGCCCTGATTCTCCACCACATCTGAGCTGTCCTGGAGGGGGCAGCTGCAGGAAACTACTTGCAGCTCCCTCATCCTTAGCGGCCCAGCCCAGATGGAAGTTAGAGCAGATACTTCCCAACAGCCTGGCTCCTGGCCTTGAGTGCAGACCACATGCCCTTTCTCAGCTGGGCTTCTTGGGACATCTCAGCATGACGCTACAAGAAGCCACTGCATTTCACCCTGCAGCAAATGCTCACTTAAGTCAGAATGAATCAGGCTGTCAGCTTACAAGGCAATTAAAGGACGGGGTCATGTGTCTGATTATACAGCAAATAAGCCTTGGCAAATTACAGACATATCAATAGTGATTCCAATTAGTTATAGCGTTTCGCTTGAGAGAGAGTGTGGGGAATAATGTCTCACTCCCAGTCCCTCTCCTTGCGTTCAAGAGCTGAGCAATAAGATGTCTTGAGAGAGCAGTGAGCTGCATTTTCATCTCGCACTAAGCGTCCAGGATGCTGCAATTACTTGTCAGTTGCGAGAAGTGTGATGGCTACATGCAGCAATTAGTGTATAATCGGAACTCAGCTAATTGCCTGTCACCCAAACTAATAGGTGCCCCTTCCTCCCTGCTCATTATTATTATTGAAACTGTGATAAATCAGGTTGATTTCGGGTCCCTTCCTGCCTCCATTTCATGGAGCATAAAAGCCACGTCAGCCCCTTCCTGTGCAGTTTGCACAGCCCAAGTACCTGCACTGACGTGTGTGCCAAGAGCTTTGGAATCACATGGCTCAGAACAGCCTGGGGCCAAGAGTGCTAGATGTCTCAGACCATCCCTGACCCTGACCGGGTTTTCGGCTTACACTGCCTCGTGCCTACACACAATGATTCCCTCCCACTGTAATTAGCCAGCTGTAACATCACTCTATGTCAGAAGGCGGTATAGCGCTATGTGTGTGTTGTTTCAAATGAGCTATACTGCTTCAGGTATTCCTCCCTCCGCTACCCACACTTCCCTTCTTCACATCTAGCCTGGCCTGTCTGGGTACCCGTGCGCTCTCTGCTGATCTGGGTTCATCTTGATCACGTTTTCACTGTTTAAACGCTCCCCCTTTATCTTAGGTACTTATCTGGCCCCTATCACCATAGTCTCTGGGCACCTCACAATCTTCCATGACCCATTCCCAAAACATCCCTGGGAGGCAGGGCTACAGGCAGATGGGGAACTTAGGCACAGAGAGATTAAGTGACTTGCCTGAAGCACGGTTCGGCTCTTGGGTTAGCCACCCCATGTAGCAACCCACTTGGGCTCCAGGGTAACGTACTTACAGCTGCTGGCCCATCCCACCATTTCTTGTGCTACCACAGGTACGCTATTATGTTTAGCATGCTAGCTCAGCTGAAAGGTGTATGTAGGGAATCACCCCCTACCTCGTAGTGTAGGGGCAGCCTTAGTCTGTAGCACAGCAGGGACCTGCATGCAGATTTCCCAAGGTCCAGGTTAGTGCCCTAACCACTGCACCATGCTTCCTGTCTGTCACACAACTACTGTTGGCACATATCCAAGCACAGCTGCTTGTGACTCCAGCATGTGGCAAATTCACAGATCTTGAGCCCACTACAGCCATCATCTCCAGTGCTTCTGTGGCCTTTGGGTGGGCTAGAGTACGCTTCATTGCCCTTATCCAGTGCCTAACCCCTCCCCCCCCCCAACTCCTATAGAAAAGCAGCTGGAGACCCAGAATTCAGCCTCTGAGGAGTTTCAGCAAGGATTGCACAGGGTCAACCTCCCTACTTCCAAGTCCAAAAAGGAACTAAAGGAATGAATTTAATTAAATAACTTTATAAAATCATATGAAAAAGAAAATTTAATTTTTACAGTATAACATGGCTATTTTATCACCCACAGACATTACCTTCACAGTTATAAAGAAAACAAATTAAAATCTGAACAGTTCAGTCCCCACAGAAACACAGTGAGAAGAAACTCAGAGTTCCTAAAAGCTTAGGTTTAGTTCATCTAAGTCTCAGATCACCAAATCTATACAGTTTGCTGAGTCTAAAACAACATCTTCCCTCCACTTGCTTGTAGGGATCTTCAGCTGGAATCCATGCAGACTCTTCCTCTGCTGAAATCACTGCTGCAAAATGCTTCAGAGTGTTAGGCCTGAATAAAGATGTAGCACAAATAACAGTTATGCCAACTTGACTTCAGTCAGGTTGATAGAGGTTTCAAGAAGCATGTTTCATAAAAGCCCTGGGAAAAAGTGAGATAAGAAAGGGAGGTGCATTCCTCAAGTTACCAGCTGCGTTAACTCTTGTCTTCCAGTGTCTGTTGCTTGGCAACCTTGCTGATAAGAAAGTTGCTGGGGCATCAACTTGCTTACATTATAAAGAAAGACAGATGTGCTTTGTTATTAGGGTTTGTTACTAACCAAAAAAGGGGTGGGATATGAGTTGTGTGAAATGAATAATTTGTGACGCGACGGAACTGTGTATATAACCTATACTTAGTTGTAAAAGTGCCTGCTGGTTCTCTTCGGATACGAGCAGTTCTTTACTGGCGCGTGCACTTGTCAATAAAGAACTTTTTTTATCGGACCTTGCTGGTGTTGCCTGTCTCTCTGCGGTCAGACAACGAACTTCGCTGTTGGGGTTCGAGTCCCCGACAAGAGTTAGGGACAACAGCCTGCTTTCTGCTCCTGGGCAGCTTCTCCCAACGCACACAGGACACATGGCCCTTAGTAAGCAACTGCCCTGACTGCTTGCCCTCCGGGAGTCTGACCCCAGCAACAGGGAACCTATTGGAACAGACCTAAAACTACCACACCCATTCCAGAAGCTTCTGGATGTAGAGTGCTAAATCTGCCTAGCAACAATGACCCAGACACAACTCACTCCTACCCAGCCCCCGCAATAGATCTCTTAAAGAGATATCTCCCTATTAGACACGTGGGTTACACTTCCACATGGTTGTGCCAGGGGATCCTGGACTTCCTTGTCCCCTGGGGAGATGAGCAGATTTAGTTTACTCCTAGTAGATGTTAGAGTGCAAGAATCTACCAGCAGCTAGCAGAGCAACTGCAGGAGAAAAGGTGCTCCCAGGGCACATGGCAGTGCCCCACCAAAGGCAATGAGTGGCCACAGAATTACAAAGTTACCAAAGACAGGAACGCTCACAGGACCTGCGTGCACTAGGAGGAGGTGGGCTGGGTTTTTCCACTGAGAGGCCACCCCAGAATGCTGTGGACGGTTTGGCCATGATCCATGATGGGGCAGACACAGCTTCAGAACTACACAGGCAAGCACGGACCCTGACCAGGAGGAAATTTCCCCAGATGACCAAGATCCCTTTGGCATGTGTGATGGGGCGACTGCCCCACACTGTTATGTAAGGGGTTAAAAGAGGCCTAAGGAGGCTGCACAGGAAAACAGCCAATAGGAGAGAGGCTGTGAGGAGCAGCTAATCCGGGCCCAGCAGGCCCATATAAGGAGAGCCGCAGGACAAAGTAGGGTCAGTGGTTGCTAAGATGGTGTCCTTAGTAGGTTGCATGATGTGTAAGACTAAAGTCTTTGTCTGCGGCCAGATTAAAAGAGCAGCAGCCATTAGCTGAGAAGCAGGAAGTCACATACTCACATTCCATCTTAATTACATTAAAACAATGTAATATCAGGCTGTTAAGAAGGAGAACCCATCCTAACGGCACCCACTATCACCAGATAAAGAAACAGCTCTTAAGATGGTTAAAGAAAACTTAGTTTGGTAGCATTCTGTCTGGCAAGAAATCACTTATCAATAGTTGTGGTTGTGAAATTCTCATTTCTTTATTGTCTTGTCATTATGGTTGCCACTTCTCCATTGTTTGTCTGTATGATCTCTGTCTGGTTCTTTGTTTTTGTCTGTTACATAATTTTGCTAGGTGTAAATTAATTAAGGGGGTGGGGTATAATTGGTTAGAGAATTTTGCTAGGATTGGTTAGTAATATTTTAGTATAATGATTGGTTAAGGTAAAGCTAAGCAGGCTCAAGTTTCACTATATAAACTGGGGTCTAAAAGGAAGTTCTTTGGGAAACAACTCCAGGACACAGCCTCAAACAGAACTGCCAAACTTCAACACTCTGCTAATGACACTGTGCAGAAACTGGAGTCCTCCAGATGGACCTGATCCTGACTGGCCATCCAGAAAAGTTCATCTGCCTTATTGAAAGTGGTGAGCATTGAATGTGTAGCGTGTCCATTCTGGTTTTTGGTGATTATTAATAAATAGATGTTATGTAGGATATTACTATGTGAAGCTCTTTCATTAGTACCCACAAAAGAGCCCGGACTCCACAGGGAAAGGGTGTTTGCCTGCCTGGACTCCACAGGGAAAGGGTGTTTGCCCATAGCCCGTGGAGAGGTAAAGTTAGGTGTCTTTCGCCTGGAGCCCTAGGAACTGGGTAAAGGTGGGTGCCCTAGAGTGTGAGTAACAGAGTTTTGTGCAGGGGTAAGAGATGGGCTGCTGGGGCGGTGGGGAAGTGGCCCAGGGAAATGCAGCGGTAGGTGAGGCAAAGGAATGCAGTAGGTGACTGCGGTTTGGAGGGTCTCTGGGCAGGCCTGGGTCCACACCCTTGGCCACACTCAGTGACTGGTGGGGGGGAGATGCTAGCCAGACAGTAGGGTCTGGAAAGACTGTAATTTCCCCAGAAGGGGAGGACTTGCATGATCTGGTTGGAAGGTGAGGCATGAAGAGGGCACTGTGGTTCCTGGGGCTGCAGGCGCATAACAGAGACGGAGTGTTGGTGTGCGAACCACGGACAGGGAGGTGTTGGCCTCGAGCTAATCTCCAGAGTACCAGGAGGAGGCGCCAGTCTGGTGGTGAGTAGTGTGCCCCGTGAGCATACCATACAGCCAGCTGGAAAACCAGCTGAACCTGCCCAGAAGCCATCAAGGGAGCACATAGATTGATTAGACAGAGAAAGGGATATGCAGGAAAGGATGGCAGATATGCAGAAGCAGATCGGGCCAACCATAGCCAGAGGCTCCCATGACGCATTGCAGTGGCTCAACAAAAGCAGCAGCTGTGGTGTATCATAGGAGGTGTAGTCCAGCCTATAGAAGAAAATAGGGGCCTGAGGTAGGGTGACCAGACATCCCAATAAAATCGGGACTGTCCCGATATTGAGCAGTTTGTCCCACGTCCCGACCGAAGTACGGTCAGGACGCTATTTGTCCTGATATTTTGTTTCGGGCACATTTTTTTTTCTTTCTTTTTCTCCTCGTTGCTGCGGCGACAGTGACCAGCAGGGGGGAGCACCTTTTCAATTGTTACACTCACCTGTCCAAGTCTTCGGCGGCATTTCGGCGGCAGGTATTTCCTTCTTTGGCGGCAAGGTTTATTACCCGCCGCCGAAATGCCGCCGAAGACCGTCAGCGACTGAAGGACCCTCCACCGAAGTGTCACCGAAGACTCAGACGGGTGAGTGTAACAATTGAAAAGGCGCTCCCCCTGTGGCGGTCCCGATATTTTGGAATTCTCATCTGGTCACCCTAGCCTGAGGCAACAGAACTACAACTCCCAGGAGGCACTGTGGCACCATTTCCAAATATAAATGTTTGCTTTTGGACTGCAACTTTTTCAGGGTGGTGTTTGTTTGTTTTTTTCCCTTCCAAAAAGTCAAAATTTTCAATGGGGGGGGGGAGGGGGGGGAGGGGGAACATTTTGCAGCCAGCACTAATGATGGGTGAATGATAGTTGCCTCCTGGCTAGGTAGGGGCATGAGGCCTTTTTAGAGTAGTAAAGGGCACTGCAGTATTAAGGACAGTCAGCAAAAAAGCTGGGATTGGACCTCACGGCCAGTAGCTCAGTGCACCTTTCCCTCTGTTCCAAGGTCCTGCACCAGGCAGGGCCCATGGGTGGGGAATCTCACTAGTTGTGCAGGAATGTGTGATAAGTCAGTATAATGCCTGGGTGTCCCACAAGAGGTGACACTGGCACATCTGTGCTGATCCTGGGTTCTGTTTAGGAATGAAGGCTGCAGCTGTTTGCTGTAGGACTTCCAGGGTCCGCTGCTACTCGGACCCGTTTGGACTGCCCAGACCATCTTGCTAGTGCTCTAGGATACTGGACACTGCCTTTGAAAAGCTGCATTGTTCACCTTGAACTCTGGTACCAATTACAGCTGTGCCTAGGGCAATTGTCCCCTGATTATAAAGCTACATTTCCGGCATGGAGCCCGGCCTTTGCTTTGTTTGGCTTCCATGCCCCTGAACTGCCTATAATTAAATTGACTGCAGTGCTGGTGCAAAAGGGGCTTTTGTAGCCCACGGGCAATGATCCAGGATGCGAACAGCGGTGGCTCCGGTCAGAGCAATTCAGGTGTCCTCCACAGCTGTGGGAGATCTGGGTTCTCCCCTGGAGGCGGCTGGGCTCATAGAACAGCTGCCCCACAAGGGATGTGCTGTGTGAACAGACACAGCGTCACGCACATGCAGGGAAACATCCCCACTGTTGCCAGATGGGGCTGGGTTTGGTGGATGCTCACGACCTTGGGACCAGCAACAGCAGGTCTGGAATCCTGCCTGAGCTGCCTGCAAGAGCTCGGTTTGGCTGCTAGAGGCCCTGTGCACCCTGAGCAGGGCAGAGCCCTGGAACTGCTTCTCTCCCCACCCCCTCTCCTGGCCTCCGGCTGCAGCCACCCCACCCTGTCACAGTGAAGTGAAGGAGATGGGCGCCCTGCAGACTGGAGACAAGGGTAGCTGCTAGAGCCAGCTGGAGGAGGAGTAGGGGTTGGAGCGGGTAATGGGGGCTGCAGCAGCCTGCTGGGGGAGGTGGAGTTGGCTGGGGATTTGGGTGCCTTTGGAGCTGGGGCTGGCAAGGGAGGTGTGACAGAATCCATAAGAAACAACTGGATCTATGTCAACTACTGGTGTATCACAGAGCAGTTCAACCAATGGAACAGAGATGCTAGTCACTGCTGTTTCCTGCCCAGTGAAGCTTACCAGAGGGTGACAACCAGCAGCAAGGGTAATCTATAACATGAATGGACAGTACGGTGTAGTAACTAATTACAATATATTTATATATAAAGGCCTCAGTAGTGGTGTCACTACTCCAAATTTCTGTTTTACTTCTCATATACATAATACTGTGGAACACACTATAACAATGCCTATCCCAGTATTTCAAAACACTCAGCCTACTACTAATGATGAGACAGGTGGGAACTGCAATTGCCCTAATAGGAGTGTGTTTCTATCTGTGTCACCAAAGTAAAAGGGCCAGAGTACAACACCAGACTGGAAAAACATGGTTATGCTTGGATATAAGGTGGTATCATATGTACACATACATACTATACATATATACACCACAAATATATACGCCATATCCATATTATTCATATATATTAATTATTTGGGAGTGCCTCTAAGGCTCAGTCATACTACTACATTCCTCAGTCACGGTCCTGGGCCTAACATTCCCAGGCCCATCATAAGGGACTAAAAATAATTGGATAGTAAAATCTATCAGTTGTATGAGGGAATGTGCAGACTAAAGACAGGTGGGGCATGAGTATATGATGGTAAAATAAGGTAACCTCATAACAGTGTTTAGCTCACTGGGTTATCTTTAGTCCATGCATTATGCTTTTCTGGGATGATGGGTAAACATCCTCCCCATAAAAAGACAAAAAGTGGGGGAAATGTAGTAAGATGAAGCCCTGAAACATAAACCCTTGTATCAGAGCCCTGGTATGAGGCCTAAGGCCTGAACTAAAGTAATGGTCAAGACTTTGCTAACATAAAGCAAAGTTAAGCTGTGAGCCAGAGGCAGGCTCTGCTCACAGAAGCTGGCAAGGAGAGGACTGATGCTGCAAAAATACACATACCTAAAAGGTACTGGACACTAGAGGTATAAACATATGCTAGGATAGTACTAGAACACTGATACTTGCACATTCCACACAGATAACAAGGAACAGGCTGACCCATCCCAAGGACGGGCAAAAGGGTAATATGATGAATAGAGTTGGTTTGTTTGAACCAACTTGTACAAGGTGAGAGGTGGCACCTTACTGCATAGAGGGGTTGCACCTCAATAAGTCAGGAGTGATGTGTAACTTGTTTGTACCCGTGTATAAGAATTCACCCCTGAGGAGTTGTCTTTGTCCAGCCTAGGAGGCAGTGGAGTGTCCCGCCACTGACTGAGCTGTGTCCATTGTCAGGGAGCACATATATACTAGCAGAACTGTAGACATCTAATCCGGGGAGCTAGAGACTGTTTCTCATTTGGCAATAGACCTGTCCGGGTGCCTTTGTACCTTATCAGAGCCTGTGGTCTTTGGGGTTTCTCTTGGGGTCTACTGTGTCGGCGATCTGCAGAGCCTGGGCGGCACACAGAGGGAACACACGCACGCAGCCAACTGTTATCAACTTGAACAGAGCAGAGCATCACACCGGTAACATCTGACAACAGGATGATGCCCCCTCACCCACACTAACACTGCTGCCAGCAGTGGAACTGCACTGGCTGTGCTACGATGGGAGATTTTAATAGCAAACTCATTATGGATGTAACACTGCACCCCTGGGTTTGTTGACAGCTAGGATTGAACCTGAGGGGTCTCGGATCTAAATGCCTAAATCTCTCCTGCCTGAACTAAAAGACTCCTCTCTGTTATCCACGGCTGTAGTAGGTTCAT
Source organism: Platysternon megacephalum (assembly GCA_003942145.1). Classification (NCBI taxonomy): domain Eukaryota; kingdom Metazoa; phylum Chordata; order Testudines; family Platysternidae; genus Platysternon; species Platysternon megacephalum. The sequence goes on from QXTE01000232.1 coordinate 1,722,169, forward strand.
CAGCCTTCGTCTGCGTCCCAGCAACCACCACTAGAGGGGGACAGAGCATCACCCTGAGTGTAGGTTACACAGGCAAGGTGTGACCATCTTTGTGCCTGTCCCCCGTGAATGCAGGAATTGTCATCTGGCAGGTGTGAGATGCTGCATTGCTAGAAGAACATCCCCTCTCTCTTTGCCAAGGGAGAGCAGAGGAGGGGAAGGTGTCACTGAAAGGGGGTTCCCAACTACCTGAAAGGGGGTTCCAAAGAGGATGGAGCTAGACTGTTCTCAGTGGTACCAGATGACAGAACAAGGAGCAATGGTCTCAAGTTGCAGTGGGGGAGGTTTAGGTTGGATATTAGGAAAAACTTTTTCACTAGGAGGGTGGTGAAGCACTGGAATGGGTTACCTAGGGAGGTGGTGGAATCTCCTTCCTTAGAGATTTTTGAGGCCCGGCTTGACAAAGCCCTGGCTGGGATGATTTAGTTGGTGTTGGTCCTGCTTTGAGCAGGGGGTTGGACTAGATGACCTCCTGAGGTCCCTTCCAACCCTGATATTCTATGATTCTACTGTCCCACTGGAGTTGGGGAGAAGAGAAATCCCTGTCTCTCAATGTGAAAGGGCAGAGAAGCTGGTTTGTGACTGGTATGTTGGAGCAGGGGAGGAGGGAAAGGAGTCAAGGCAGAGGGTCTGGTGCTGCTTTCCCCAGTGGCAGTGGGATATGGCCTCCTGCAGGACCCTGTAGTTGCTAGTTCCCCCTGCAGGAGGGGAAGGCAGAGTCTGTCAGTGCAGGGGGAAAGAGCAGCTCTGACTGGGGAGCTGCCCAGTTTACTGCACCTGTTGACACACAAACCATGCTTCTAGCAGAGAGTTTAATGTGTACACAGCACCCACCCCACCCATTTTGCCATTAGTGTTAACTGCTTTGCTCCGCTCTGGGTAGTGCCAGAACTACCGCTGGCTGGAAGGGGAGTGTGAGAAACAGTGGCAAGGGAGCATGGCAAGGGTAACGCCAGCAGGAACGCTTAGTAATGCAGACTGGCATTGTGCAGCGTTCAATGCTGGCAGTAGTGTTGGCTTGATTTGGGTGTCATTTCGATTTGCCCCTGACCGAGCCATTGCTGGTGAGATCTGCAGGCTGAGATTTACAGACACATCTAAGGGAGTCAGAGACAGGCATCTAGCGGTCTTGTTCTTTACTGGTAAGGGGGACACTGGTACAATGTTCAGTGTGTGTGTGTGTATGAATGAGTGAAAAAGGAAGTCCCGTAAAGAAGGGGAGATGGAATATGGACTTGTCACATGAAGGGTCCCATGAAGGGTCCCATGAAAAGATGGGCATTGGCCATGGTACACATGCTGGGAGCGCGCACATTCCTCTACTTGAGTGATTAGCCGATCAAGGCTAGCACCCCGAAGGTGGCAGAAAATCAGTCTATATAGACACCAGGCTTCTGGAGTCATTAGAGTTCATAAGAACTGCCCTAAGGTTGTCCCCTGCAGGCCACTGTTGTGTCTAGGAGCCCTGCTTCACACAATCTATGACCTCCTGGCATCCAGAAACCTGTCCCTCCCAACGAACTCCGACTACCAAGAGGAAGAGGCTAGGAGTATGGTGCTATCCGGTGATGACAACGTCTTTATTGTCCTGCACAAAACCTAGTGACTCCTCCTTGCACTGGGTGAGTGAAGACACAGGGATTTAGGCACTTAACTGCCATTGATTTCACTAAGAGTTAGGCTCCTAAATACCTGTGGGGATCTGGACCTAAGTTCATGCTGGTGCATTGGGCAGCTCTTTTGGCCTGTCACAAGTCGGCTGAAGGCAGGTTGTCAGATCCCTGTGGGATTTGACACTACTGGCACTTTCCATTTAAAAAGCCCTGACTCCGCTGCTAAAAGCTCCTTTGAATTACTCACTGTGCCAGCAGCTCTCAGAATGAACGAGTGAGCTTTGGGCTCCAGCAGCAGCCCTCCTTCACGCCAGCTTTTACAGGGGAGTGGGGAGTTATTGACTCAGCAAGATGCCCTCTCTCAGAGGGTGGTGGAGATTCACCTTCATAACCCGCCCCTCCCAGTGAGGCCCTTTCCCCATCATGCAGCATTCAGCTCTCCTTAGGGCAGAGCCTGGAGCACAACGAAGGTCTTAGACTATCCACCAACCGTTGGTTTTGTTGGCCAATGCTGTTACTAAGAGGGTTGTATCTAAATGGATGTGTGACTGCATTGCTCCTTGCTAAGATCTGGCTGGCCACCTCAGGCTCACTCAAGTCTTTGCAAGGAGGCCACATGAGCCTGTCCATAGTCTGCTCTCTCCCCAGGTCCAAATTGTTTTTGCTTGGACTCTGCCTTGAGGAAGAAATCCTGATCAGTCTCTCCAGGCTCCAGAATTTCCAAGGTCAAGGAGACTGAACACGCCTTCCTAAACAGGTTTAGTTTCTTTCAGGATGATCCATTACAAAAATTGGAAAAATTATTCTGAGACAAATTTTGCCAATATTTTACTCTTGTTCATGGACATTTTCGAAGGTTTTCAGTCCCCTCTCTAGTAGAGAGAGAGCCTGGAGCCCTGTGCAAGATCTGAGGCCTGAACCAAAGTCAGCAAAAGTCAGGCCCTGTCATGAAGCAGACACCTGCTTACAAGTTCGCTGCCTGGTACATGAACTTGGTAAAGGTATGGCAAAAACAGGCACTTGATATTCATGTAAACACACTCCTAGGACATGGTACAGGAACACACCAACCTGACTAAGATAGAGACGGTGTGATGGGATGGGGATGTCCAAGGTGTAGGGTCGGTAACTGGCCATGTCAGGAGTGTGATACGGAGGGGCACCTTTGTCCAGCCAAGGGGGCAGCAGAGACTCCAGCTGCTGACTGAGCTGGTACCATTTTCACAGGCTGTGACCGGAGTCCCAGGGGAGCCAGCTGAGGTCACTCAATTAGGGTGAACTGCAAAGAATGGGGCAGACAATCCCCAAAGCTAGTGGATATTCCAATACTTAGATTTACTAAACCAGCATAAGACAGCTTCTACAATACCTCACTGGTCACCCAGAAGCCAACAATACAGTTCCCTTAAAGCAACCCAGCCTCAGGCCACCACCCAGCCACCCAAGTCAAATATGATGATTACTGAAAATCTTATTCATCATATGAAAGAGTTTTACGAATCCCAAAGGATCTGACACATTACCTCCCACGTTAATGAATCTTCCAGATCTTACCCAAATACACGCTTACAGCTATATATCCCTCCTCCCCTAAGGTGTTATAAGTGCCAAAGGCATGGGCATATAGCAGGATGCAGTAAGTGTGGAGGAGAGCATTCCTATAAAAATTGTATAGACGGGACAGAGGTCAAATGTAGTAACTGTGATGGTAATCATAGTCCAGCATATAGAGGGTGTATTGTGGCAAGGCCAGCTAAAGAGATACAAAGAACAAAAATTGTTAACATATCTTATGCCGAAGCTGTAAGGAGACTCTCAAAGCAGTAGGTAGTGAGGGAAGGAGTGAATCAGTACAGGAAAAGGGGAACTGCAGACAGCCTCATTCTATAAAGAATATGCTAAACACTATGGAAGGAATAAGTGATGATATACTCAATGAATAAAAAGGGTTTATTGCATTTATGATTGAGGTGATAAATTGTACGTCAAACTAGGGAAAAAAATCAGAAAAAAATGAAAATTATAGCAAAGGCAGTGGAAAAAACACTGCACAAAAATATAGCACAAATCATTAGATTTAGTACAAGCCCAAGCACTATGAATTGCATGCAATGCATTTATTACAACACCTGTATGCAGGTGAAATGCCAGTTACACTATGAATGAAATTACCGGACCTAACTTTCTGAGCCAAAGTTAATGGCACTGCAATGATGAAAGAACCAAACACATTTGAGGTTTGTTGGGAATACGAGAGGCGAACTATGGCACATGATGTTATAACTTCACATGCCATCTGAGTTGAAGTGTGGTTGCGGGAGTTGAAAGACATGGAAAAGCTGAGCAAAGTTTTAGTCATGTGACAATTAGTTATGGATGGAAAGTCGCATGTCCAAGCGTGAATTTAGATTTATTTTATAAACATAATGGTAAAAAAGAGGCAGTAGATATTAAAAATGTAGCATTACCAATAGATAGATGAAAAGTGGAATCAGTTTTGTCAAATATATACAGATGGGTCCAAAAAAGAAAAAAAAAAAACCAGGGAGAGCAGGGATGGCATATTTAATACCAAAATTGGGAATTAGTACATTGAAAAGAATATCTGACTGTGTAGCTGTCATGACAGCTGACCTAGTAGCAATAATGCTAGCATTAAACTGGAGCTGGGATGTACGCCCAGCAGCAGCAGTCATTTTTTGCACTCAGTCTCAGGCCTTATGTGATTAAAAAAGGGTGTCTTGTGCTGGAGATGCGATTTAATCAATGGAATTACATTTCTAATAACAGAGAGAGTACAGATGGGGATACATGTTGTGTTAGCTTGGATCCCAGCACATCTGGGGGTAACAGGAAATGAAGTGGCGGACACAGCAGCTAAACCCGCTGTAAGGAAAGGTTGGCATAGACATACCTTTGAGTACACAGGAATCAAAAGCCTAGCACAAACATCGGAAGGAGGAATGGCCAAACACTTGAATTAATGGGGAAAAAAAAGAGGAAGAAGATTTTTTGAATTGTGCCTGAGAGATGAGCATTGCAACATACTTCAAGGCCTGGACAAGACCCGTGAAGTGCTTTTGTTTAGAGTATTCACTGGCCATTGTGGCTTAAACCAAAATCTTTTTCAAATACATAGACACAAAGATAGACTCTACACTGTGTGAGGTGGAAGAAACAATTGATCCCCTTTGATGGGTATGTAAGAGCTTTGACAAAGAAAGGGAAAAGCTTTGAGAAATTCAAATATCTTATAGTAAAAACACTTATTTTATAAAAACAGTGGGGAAATGGAGTATTATTAAACAGGTGCTGTTACATTACCTGAAAGACGCAGGGCAGAGCGCGAGGACATCAACTGCTAAGGATTGAGGAATTGTGGTTGCTGGTACCTACAGACTATTGAGTCAAGTCTGCTTGGCCATGAAAAAAAGAAAAGAAAAATGATGGGAAGATTGAAGGGGCTGAGTGAAGGAGATCAAGCCATGTTTGTAAGCAAGGAGGAGAGGATGGAAAGTGGAGGGGCGAAGGCTCCAGTCAGGCTGGGCTGGAGGAAGGTTGGCTAGGCAACTGAGCTGCTCTGGCTGAGCTATACTTTTTGGGGGTGGGGGGTGGATGGAAGATGTAATGGAGAATACTGAAACCAGTCTGAAAAATGATGAAGAAGATGACAGAGAGGAAGACTTAACAGCTTAGGAAAAAGAAAAGGGAGGACATTTAAGAACTAGGAGAAACAGCAGACAGAAAGACAGGAAAGAGTAAAGAGGAAACTAAATGTTAGAATAATTAACTCACTAATCAAGGATGAGAAGATGTGGGACATTGTGTTCAATCCTGAACCACTTAAAGGAGGGGAAAGTGATCAGGAACAGTCAGCATGGATTCACCAAGGGCAAGTCATGCCTGACTAACCTAATTGCCTTCTATGATAAGATAACCGGCTCTGTGGATGAGGGGAAAGCAGTGGATGTGCTATTTCTGGACTTTAGCAAAGCTTTTGATACAGTCTCCCACAGTATTCTTGCCAGCAAGTTAAAGAAGTATGGGCTGGATGAATGGACGGTAAGGTGGATAGAAAACTGGCTAGATGGTCGGGCTCAACGGGTAGTGATCAATGGTTCCTTGTCTAGTTGGCAGCCGGTATCAAGTGGAGTGCCCCAAGGGTCGGTGCTGGGGCCGGTTTTATTCAATATCTTCATTAACGATCTGGAAGATGGTGTGGACTGCACCCTTAGCAAGTTTGCAGATGACACTAAACTGGGAGGAGTGGTTGATACGCTGGAGGGTAGGGATAGGATACAGAGGGACCTAGACAAATTAGAGGATTGGGCCAAAAGAAATATGATGAGGTTCAACAAGGACAAGTGCAGAGTCCTGCATTTAGGACGAAAGAATCCCATGCACTGCTATAGACTAGGGACCGAATGGCTGGGCAGCAGTTCTGCAGAAAAGGACCTAGGGGTTACGGTGGACGAAAAGCTGAATATGAGTCAACAGTGTGCCCTTGTTGCCAAGAAGGCTAATGGCATTTTGGGTTGTATAAGTAGGGGCATTTCCAGCAGATCGAGGGATGTGATCATTCCCCTCTACTCAGCACTGGTGAGGCCTCATTTGGAGTACTGTGTCCAGTTTTGGGCCCCACACTACAAGAAGGATGTGGATAAATTGGAGAGAGTCCAGCGGAGGGCAACAAAAATGATTAGGGGGCTGGAGCACATGACTTACGAGGAGAGGCTGAGGGAACTGGGATTGTTTAGTCTGCAGAAGAGAAGAATGAGGGGCGATTTGATAGCTGCTTTCAACTACCTGAAAGGGGGTTCCAAAGAGGATGGATCTAGACTGTTCTCAGTGATAGAAGATGACAGAACAAGGAGTAATGGTCTCAAGTTGCAGAGGGGGAGGTTTAGGTTGGACATTAGGAAAAACTTTTTCACTAGTAGGGTGGTGAAGAACTGGAATGGGTTACCTAGGGAGGTAGTGGAATCTCCTTCCTTAGAGGTTTTTAAGGTCAGGCTTGACAAAGCCCTGGCTGGGCTGATTTAGTTGGGTTTGGTCCTGCTTTGAGCAGGGGGTTGGACTAGATGACCTCCTGAGGTCCCTTCCAACCCTGAGATTCTATGATTCTATGATTGACCCTCTGAAAGTGGCAGAGTGGATTAAGAAATTGCTGGTGACAGAGCTAGAAAGCTACAAGGAGGAAATTTATCAATTGAATGTAAAAGCAAGGAACAAGTATTATAGATTAAATGCTAGGAAAATGGAAAGTAAGCTGCCAATTGCCTAAGTATCTGATGGAGACAAGAGGAGTTACATATGGGATGCCAATCAGAATGACTAAAAATGAAGTAAAGCAAGGCACAGGGGGTGATCAGGTATACTAACCAGCTCACTAGCAAGAGGGAGGAGGGGAAGAAAGCTGTCAACAGCTGTGCTAGTTGCATTTGAAGGAGAACCCCTTCCAGATAGGATAACAATAGGATACCAGATGGTTTAGACAAAACCATCTACCCCCGCCTCCCAGTGAGGTGCTACAGATGCCAAAGGTTTGGACATGTGGCAAATATATGTAAAGGGAAAATCAGATGCAGTAAATGCAGAGGGAAAGAAAGAAAGAAAGAAAGAAAGAAAGAAAGAAAGAAAGAAAGAAAAATATGGAGATATACCTATCTCCTAGAGCTGGAAGGGACCCCGAAGGGTCATCGAGTCCAGCCCCCTGCCTTCACTAGCAGGACCAATTTTGCCCCAGATCCCTAAGTGGCCCCCTCAAGGATTGAACTCACAACCCTGGTGTGACGGTGCCGCCTGTTGGAGCCAGCTGAGGTCACTCAATCAGGGTGAACTGCAAACAAAACAGGGCAGACAAACCCCAAACGCTGGTGGATATTCCAATACTTAGATTTTCCAAGCCAGCACAAAACAACTTCTATATTACCATACAGGTTACTCAGAAGTCCAAACAACGCAGTTCCCTTAGAGTACCCAGCCTCAGGCCTCCGTCCGGACACACCTGTCAGATATGATGATGATTACTGAGAATCCTATCTCATCATATAAAAGAAAAGGTTCTTCCAATCCCAAAGGATTAACCACATACCCAGGTTCAATTACAACTTAGATCTTACCCAAAATACACGCTATAGTCAATTCTTATTAACTAAGCTACAATTTATTAAAAAAGAAAAAAGAGAGAGAGTGTTGGTTAAAAGATCAACATACATACAGACTTGAATTCAATTCTTGAGGTTCAGATACATAGCAGAGGTGAGCTTGTAGTTACCAAAAGTCCTTTTAGAAATAGTCCATAGGAAATAGTCCAATGTCCATATTCAGGGTGGCTCCAGTCAAAGACTGGGGATCTCAATCCTTATGGCTTAAGGTTCCCCCCTCTTGAAACCAAAGCAGATCTGAGATGATGTATGATCATGTCCCAGGGTTCTTATACATTTCCAGCAGCCTTTCGGCCTGAGAAAACAATAGGCTTAATTCTCCTCCCTCTAAACATCATGGCAATTAGCACAGGGTAATTTATCCATTAAACAGTTCAGATACAGGTTACTACAACCTTCAAAGAGACATATAGACAATAATACTATTTCACTCCAGTATCATCATAAATGTTAATACTCCTTTTTTGATCTTTGAATTAAAGTTATAGCAATAGACAAGACTTGTTTGCTTACATCACAAGACCTGAGCAAACATCTACCCTTGAGATCTCTAACAATGCAGACTTGCATTTCAAAGCTCTATTCATTTACCTATCTTCCTAACCAGTCCTTAAAGTTCACCCATAGGTCAGGTTATTCTGTGAGTTAATTAACTCTTTCTGGCCATGTCACCTTTCATGAAATATTATATTACACTCATAACGTCACACCTGGGTTTAGCAGGCCAATGCTCAAACCACTGAGCTATCCCTCCCCCCCATAGTGCCATAGGGCACTCTCCTATGACAATCGTGTGGAAGGGACTGAATTGAAGTGGAGGAGAGCATATTGCAGCACATGGAGGTGCTATAGCAGCAAGAGAGAAACAAAACAAAACTTACAAATAGCATATCATATGCAAAAGCTAGTAGGGGGCATCTAAAACCAAAAGAGGAAGAGAAAAGGAAACTCAGTAATGAGAAAGAGATAAACACAACAGAATAAATCAAAGGATATAATGAGTGATCCAAGGAAAATAGGAGGATACATATTCTATAGAGACGAAGAGAGGTTTATCATTTGACTGAAATAATAAACTGCACATTACGAACAGGGAAAAAATAGAAAATGAAAATTGTTGTTAAAGCAACAGAAAAGTACCTACATGTTAGTCATTCTACTGAAAAATTGCTATTTTAAGTGAAGAAAAAAAATGAAGGATAGATAGAATGGTACTAACTATATACCATTGGAATGCACATAGCCTAATAGCACTGGACAGGAAATAAACAAACATCTTTAGTAAAGCCACTAAACCTGATATCATTTTCATACAAGAAACATGGTTAATAGGAAAACTAAATTTCAGACTCCCTGGCATCTATAGGCAAGACAGAAGTAGGAAGGGGAGGAGGTTTGTACATTCATTAAGGAAAACCTAAATTACCTTGAACTTGAGGTGATGAAAAAAAATATAGAATATAATGCTATTGAGATTGCAATGCAAAATAAATGTGCATCTTTGATAATATATAAGATGTACAACCTCTGTGGAAAACTGGAGAGTAAGGATTTTACAGTTGAAGTTGCAACAGGCCCATATATTATATGTGGCGATCTAAACAGTCATAACACATTGTGGGGAAGTGGAAAAAATTATAATGGCAAATGTCTAGAACAATTCATTGAGGAAAATACTGAGTGATGGTACACCTGCTAGGTTTAATGCAGCCAATGGAAATCTCTCCTGTCTAGACCTGGGAGCTGTCAAGTAGTATAACAAGCAAATGCGGCTGGGAAGTTGATAAAGAAGAGGGAATGGGAAGTGACTTCCCTGTACTTACAGTATATCAAGGTAATGTTGAGGATGGAGGAAGGCCCCCTACTTGGAATATAAAAAAAGAAAACTGGGAACTATTTAGAAGCAAATGTAATTAAAATATTAATGAGCAATGTATAAGTGATGACACTGAGGAGTTTAGTAGCAGTATAACTAAGGGAATCATGATAGCTGCAAAGTTAGCTATACTTCATATATCACATAGCCAAAGGTAGAAACCATGTACCAGGGTGGAGTGAGGAGTATAAAAAAGCAATTAAAGAAAGGAACAAGGCATTTGAGAAGGTAAGAGTTACAATGAATAGGAAGGACTTAATGAAATATAAAAGAAACAAGNAAAAAAAAAAAAAAAAAAAAAAAAAAAAAAAAAAAAAAAAAAAAAAAGGCATGAGACAGTACAGTGGGAAAATAAATGGATACTAAAACATGAGGTATGTAGGCATGTGAAAGAGTGCTGGGAACCAACAACTAAGCCAGCACTCTGATCACTTAAACACCAATTAATTCCTACCCCTCCCCCACAACCAAAGAGGACCTTACTATGCCTAATTAGCAGATTAGAATGGGCTGGGGGCATTGTAGAACTAATTAGCCCATTAACACAGATGTTAGAAGGCATCACAGGAAAGAACTGCTGTAAGGAGAGGCAGGCTAGTGGAATCAGAACTGATCTCTGGATGCAGAGGTCTCTTCCCTCTCTTTGGCAGAGGAGAAACTAATGCTGTAAGTGTGGTGGCATATGGATCAGTAAAGGTGGTGAGAAGAGCAATGTAAATAAACAACATTGTGGTGAACAGCAGAAGGTCTCTGTACAGCCTGTAAAGACAGAGCAGAAGACAGGAGTAGGACCTTTGCCCTGTCACAAGGCAGATTAGGAGGACAATGACTGGAATATGGAGAAGGAGCAATTCTATACCAGGCCCTGTTGTAGAAGGTCAAGGGATATTAAAAAACAAACCAACAGAAGCCCTAGCAGAAATATTCCACATTAGTAATGGTGAAAATTATGGTATGGAAATCTACTTGAGGAAAACACACTTCATTAAATGTAATCATGAGAACTGGAAGAGGTGGAAGGAAGATGAGGCTGCAATATTAAATGAAAACTTCTGTATGAAGGATCTTCCAAAGACTGTACCTAAAAGCAAAAATGCCACACCAGGCAAAGGTGGTGGATGTAATGAAAAGATAAGACATCCGGATGAAGGGAGTCTGAAAATATTGCTAAAACTGTACAACAGTAAATGTGGGAAAAGGTGAGCTACCAATTGAGTGGAAACATGGAATCGTCATAATGTTGGGCAGGAAGGGACCTTGAGAAGCCATCAAATCCAGGCCCCTGTGCTGTGGCAGGACTAGGTAACCCTAGACCATCCCTTACAGGTGTTTGCCCACCTGATCTTATAAGCCTCCCGTGACAGGGATTCCACACCCTCCCTTGGTAACCTGTGTGACCCAACCCGTCACAGTGACGTAGTTGAACAGGATCTGTGCACAGCTGATTGCTTTGAGATACTGGTAGTGATTTTAAGTGAGTTTTAAGTGTGGTGGCTGGAGAACAGAAAGTGGTTACTGGTTTGTTATTTTCTGTTTATTTCAGGTGAGGGAAATAAGCACAAGAAAGCAGAAAAATGACTACCAGTGAGGAAGCTACAAAACTAGAGCAGGCCAGACTGGAAGCAGAAGAGAAGGCAAAGGACCGCAAGTTTCAAATAAGGCTCAAAGAAGCAGAGGCAGCCAGGGAGGAGACTGTACACAAAAGAGATATGGAGGCAGAGGCAGCTGCTCACAAAAGAGCCATGGAAGTCTAGAGGTTAGCCCAACAAGCTGCTCAAGAAGAGAGGCAGCAAGCCTGGAACTCAGGCAGCTGGAGGCTGACGAAAAAAGGCAGGAGAAGGAGAGACAGCTAGTCCTGGAGTTAAAAGACAGAGAAATACAGGCCCAGATTGAGACCCAGAAGCTGAACTGACTGTAATGGAGTGGAAGAGACAGAACCCTTCAGCAGCTGGCTCTACTTCCCCGAAAATCCACAAATGGGAATGATTATGTCCGCAGTATGATGAATCCAGTGATATTGCTGAATATTTCATCACCTTTGAGAGACTGTGCACCCTCCATACAATTCCTGAAGATCAAAAGATGACCATATTGGTAGCAAAATTGACTGGGAGAGCTCTGGACATATTCAATAAGATGCCAATTGATGAGGCTTCAAACTATGGTAAATTTAAGGAACTAGTTTTAAAACAGTTTCAGATTACACCTGAAACCTACAGGGTTAAATTCAGGAGTCTTAAGAGGGGATCTGGATTGAATAATGTGGCTTATGTAAATGAAATGAGATTTGTTAGACAAGTGGGTGGACATGTGGGTTAGACAAGTGGGTGCACAGAGACATGTATCCCAGAGATGGAAGTTGGGGTCCTGATGCAGGGGCGGCTCCAGGCACCAGCGCACCAAGCGCGTGCCTGGGGTGGCAAGCCGCGGGGGGCACCCTGCCGGTCGCCGTGAGGGCGGCAGTTAGGCTGCCTTCGGGTGCGCCTGCAGGAGGTCCGCCGGTCCTGCGGCTTCCGAGGCAATTCGGCGGCGGGTACGCCTAAGGCGCGGGACTGGCGCGCCGCCGAAAGCCGCCTGACTGCCGTGCTTGGGGCGGCAAAATACGTAGAGCCGCCCCTGTCCTGATGACCACTGTGGTGGGAACAGACCCCAAGGGCGCTGTAGCTGGAAGCAAGCCCAACCTGAGTGAAAGGGTGGGGGGGGGGATTTTGCTGGCCAGTGAAGGGTCTGTCGTAGCTGTGAGCCCACAGCTGGACCAGGGTCACCTTCCTTTTTGGGGGCAGGAGGGACACAGGAGTGTCTGCCTCAGAGGGGAGCCCAGAGAGGGAAGTCCAGACAGAAGGTGAGGGGGGACAGGAGGATCTGCCCACCATTTGTAGGGAGGCTTTTCTCCAGGAGGAGGGTGAAGAATCTGCATCTAAAATGCCCCCTCACCTATGAATCTGGTTTTGAGGGAAGACTGGGAGTCAGATCTCCTGGAGGGGAGAGTCCACCCAGCTGACCTGTTGGGAACAGACTGGGGTAACCAAGGGGATCTTACCAATCCAAAGCACTCAATTAAAGAACATTGTTCCTGCTACCCTTGAGAGAGATAACACTGTCTTCAAGGGTGTGGGAAGAAAAGCTTTGCATTTAGGAAGCTTCAAAAGGGGGTGGGGTCCAACCCAAAGAAATTCCAGAGGGAGGGGCCGAGGGCAGGCATGGTTGCAGTGCACCCTTTCCTTGCCAAATCCTCAAACACATGCCTGAATTGAGAGCCTACTCCAAAAAGAGAGGAGACTGTGTCTACACCCCTACCACGGTACACAAAGGAATTGGGAAATGCAATAGACACTAAACACGCTAAATTGTGTGAACAGAGCCTGTCCGCCATAGATTTGCTGATAATCTTGTGTCTTTTACTACTTCATCTAGGGGTCAAGACAAAGGAGTTAATACTAATGGTAAACCCTTTAAAGATGTGAGACATACCTGATTTGTGGAAAAAAACATTTTTACATGTTAGGGATGGTAACAAAACAGTCCCACAAGCATGTTGCTTTTCAGCTTATACCTGTACACAGGCTGGAAGCTTGGCAAAGCAGCAAATGCATAACAGACCTACGTGGCTGTGTGGAAGGGGAAACTGAGGCACACAACCTCCTGGCAGTGGTGGCTAAATGCCAAGACACGTACACTTTAACAGATATTGCTATCTGCATTCTGTTGGCAATACTACACCCCAACATGTTTTCAGGTACCCAGGGACCAGAAACCCCAAACCTTGCTAGAAGACCTGTGAATGACATCATAGGTTTAAAGATACTGGGAGGGTGCGTGACCAGAGACACAGGGATTTTACATGTATTGCCTCCGCCATGGACAGTGTCCAAGACACTGGCAATAAGTTCAGGAGGAGGGTGTGATGTTATTGACATGAACTGTGACTGTCTAGATCATTGTTGCAACCAGGGTCTTATGGTCGCACCAGGTCTTGTACAAGTGGGGTGTCTATGGAAAGGTTGTAGTTTGCTGGTTATGATTATGCTGTCTGTGTGTATCATTTTTGTATTTGAAGTTATGAATATTGGCTATGTACTTATATCTCAATGGGTTTGATTCTAAGTAGCCTCAGTGAAGCATTTAGTCAGCTTCTTGAGAAAGTACTATTCTCAGTAAGTGCCCAATCAAGAAACACTTAACTGACAATGGACTTTGGGAGACACCAATCCACATCTGAGCTTTCCTGGGAACGTTCAAACTAACATGTAAACAATGGTGTCAGCCTGCAAAAAGCGGAATCATTCATGGACATGTGACTTGTCCAAGTGGTTACAAACTCCATCTTGTTGCTGTGATTTTACACAGGAGTACAAAGGGGTTTCCGCCCACGAGAGAATATAAAAGGCCCTGGAAACCCCTCCATTTTGTCTTCAGCTGGCTCAAGGGATGGCCTCTCCACCCCCAAGAGATGCCTGAAAGAAATTGAAACAAAGTACAATAACTACAGGGGTGTGACTGATTGCTTGACCCAGACTAGGAAGGAGTCCAGTCTGTGAAAGAAGCTTATTAGAGCATCTCTGGGGATGAGATTTCATCTGTAATCGGTTTCTTAATGTATTAGGCTTAGATTTGCATGCTTTGTTTTATTTTGCTTGGTAACTTACTTTGTTCTGTCTGTTATCTCTTGGAATCACTTACATCCTACTTTTTATACTTAATAAAATCATTTTGCTTATTAATTAACCCAAAGTAATTAATACCTGGGGAGCAAACAGCTGTGCATCTCTCTCTATCAGTGTTATAGAGGGCGGACAATTTGAGTTTAACCTGTATAAGCTTTACACAGAGTAAAATGGATGTATTTGGTGTTTTGATCCCATTGGGAGCTGGGTGCTAGAGACAGGAACACTTGTTAAGCTGTTTTTAGTTAAGTCTGCAGCTTTGGGGGCATGGGTCTGTGTTGCAGCAGATTAGCTTATCTGGCTCAACAGGACAGGGTTCTGAAGTCCCAAGCTGGCAGGGAAAATGGGCTCAGAGGTAGTCTCAGCACATCAGGTGACAGTCCCAAGAGGGTTTCTGTGACCGAACCCATCACAATCTGTTCCAGAGCTTAACTACCCTGCGAGTTAGAAAGTTTTTCCTAGTATCTAACCTAAATCTCCCTTGTTGCAGATCATGCTCATTACTGCTTGGACATGGAGAACAATTGATCACCATCCTCTTTATAATAGCCCTTAGCATATTTGAAGACTTATCAAGTCCCCGGGGCCTCAGTCTTCTTTTCTCAAGACTGAGCATGCCCAGTTTTTTTTAACCTTTCCTCATAGGTCAGGTTTTCTAGACTTTTTATAATTTTAGTGTAGAGGAACAATCTACAATTTGTCCATAGAATTGAACACAGAATTCCAGCTGAGGCATCACCAGTGCCAAGTATAGCAGGACTAATTACCTCTGTAGCAGATCAAGCACTCACCTCTGCTGCACCTCCTGCTGGTCACTCTGGGAATTAGCTCGATTCCAGCACTCAGAGCACCTCCTGCTGGCCAGTATCTCTCCCACCTCAGGCCCCATCTCCCTCCCAGACCCCAGTGCCCCTTTTCCTTTGGGTTTCTGCCCCCCACAGTACCCCCCCCCACACACACACACTCTGGGTCTTTCCTCCCAAGGGAACCCCCAACCCTCTATGCCCACCTTACTTCAGTGGCAACTGCCAGTCATCATGTAGCCCCCATTCTCTGGGGCAAACTGCAGTCTGTAATGGCCACTCATCACTGGCAAGGGGGTTGGACCTGCTGCCTTTCTTGGCCCAGCTGTCTCCCTGCAGCCAGTGCTTCTATATCCTGGAAAATTTCCCAAAATCTGGGAATTTGTGAGTAAAATATTTCAATTTAGGAAATTGGGAATTTTCATTCAAACATTTTACTCAAATTCCCAGATTTTGGGAAATTTCCCAGGATATAGAAGCACTGTAAAAAACTTTATCTGGGAATTTTTCACCAGGTTTGGGAAATTTTTAGTGCTAGGTTGGGAAAAGTTGGCATCACAATATAGAAGTACTGCCTGCAGCCCCTGTACCCCCTTTGGCCTTCAGCAATGCCTCAGCCTGGAGACTCACCAGGCTAGAGCTCCCCAGCACTGCCTGTCCTTCCCCAGCACTACTCTGCTTTAGGTACCCTGTGCTCCTTCAGGCAACTAGGTCTTTCCAACTTCAAGGCTGGTGTGAGACTGACCTAGTTCCTCCCTTAGCCCTTATATCAGGGCCAGCTGTGGCCTGATTGGGTGTGGCCACAGCTGTGGCTGCCTTTCCAATCAGCCTACCCTTTTTCCCTAGGAGTGGGGTAACTGCCCTGCTACAACCTCCCATGACACTCCTGTTAATACACCCAAGAATCATATTAGCCTTTTTTGCAACTGCATCACATTGTTGGCACATATTCAATTTGTGATCCACTGTAACCCCCAGGCCCTTTTCAGAAGTACTGTCGCCTAGCCAATTATTCCCCATTTTGTAGTTGTGTATTTGAGTTTTCCTTCCTCAATGAAATACTTTGTACTTGTCTTTATTGAATTTAATCTTCTTGAATTCAGACCAATTCTCCAATTTGTCGAGTTTATTTTGAATTCTAATCCTGTCCTCCAAAGTGCTTGCAATCCCTCCCAGGTTGGTGTCATCTTCAAATTTTATAAGCATACTCTCCACTTCATTCTATATGTCGTAATTATAAATATTGACTAGTACCAGTTCCAATGCTGACTCCCTCTGTGACCTCACTAGATATGTCCTCCCAGTCTGACAGTGAACCACTGATAATGACTCTTTGAATATATTTCAACCAGTTGTGCACCCACATTATAGTACTTTCATCTAAACTGCATTTCCCTAGTTCACTTATGAGAATGTTATTTGGGACTGTGTCAAAACTCTTACTAAAATGAAGGTATATCACAGCTACTGCATCCCTCTATCCACTAGGCCAATAGACCTATCAAAGAATGAAATTAGGTTGGTTTGGCATGGTTTGTTCTTGACAAATTCATGCTGGCTATTCCTTATATCTCTATTATCCTCCAGGTGCTTATAAATGTATTGTTTAATAATTTGTTCCAATAGCTTTCCAGGTATCAAAATTAGGCTGACTGGTCTATAATTCCCTGGGTCCTCCTTGTTCCCCTTTTAAAAGACAGATACTATGTTTGTCCTTCTCTGGTCCTCACCTGTTCTTTAGGAATTCTCAAAGGTAATGGTTAAAGGTTCCAAGATTGCTTCAGCTAGTTCCTTAAGTACCTATTGCAGGGTTGCTGGTCCCTGTGAATAGACTAGGCTACGGTTGCCAGGTGTCTGGTTTTAGACCAGAACGTCGAGTCAAAAAGGGGCCCTGGTGGCTCTGATCAGTCCTGCCGACCGGGCCGTTAAAAGTCTGGTTGCCGGGGCAGCGGGGGCCTGGAGCTAAGGCAGTCTCCCTGCCAGTCCTAACTCCGTGCTGCTCCCAGAAGCGGCCACCAGCTCCCTGCGGCCCCTAGCTGCTGGGGTGGCCAGGGAGGCTCTGAGCCATGACCAATGAGAGCTGCGTGGGGTGGTGTCTGTGGGCACAAAGGCAGTGTGCACCACGCAGAGCCGATTGTCCGCACCTCCACCTAGAGGCCCCAGGGACATGGAGGCCGCTTCCTCGGAGCCACAGTAAGCACTGCCAAGACCCCACCCCCTGCACCCCAACCCCCTCATCCCTGGCTTCACTCCCAGCTGGAGCCCTCACCCTCCCTGACACCCCAACCCCCTGGCCGAGCCCGGAGTCCTCTCCTGCACCCCAAACCCCTCATCTTCAGCCCTACCCCGGAAGAGTGAGCGATGGAAGGAGGGGGGAATGGAGTGAGTTGGGGCGGGGCCTCAGAGAATGGACGGGGTAGGGGGTGGGGCAGGGGTGTTCGATTTTGTATGATTAGAAAGTTGGCAACCCTAGACTAGGCCCAGTGCCCCGTACCAGAGCAGATGCGTCCAATCCAGCCAATTAAGGGGGGGGGGGGGGGGCTACCCCATGGAAGAGAGATTGATTGAGACAGGATGTGACTGGGGAGGGAAAGCCAGAGTGGTGTGGAGCTAACACCTGTGGTGGCTCCCCTTGACCATGAGGCTAAGCGCTGGAGTAGACAACGCTAGGTTGACGGAAGAATTCTTCCTTTGACCTAGCTACGGCCTCTCGGCAAGGTGAAGTTACCACAGTTACAGAAGAACCAGTTCTGTCACTGGAGTAAGTGTCTACACTGCCATGCTACACGCTGAAGCTGCGCTGCTATAGCATTATTAGTGTAGATGCACCCTTACTTCTCTTCCTGTGAGTAGCTGTAGTCCCAGCGTGGAAACAGGTAAGCTGCAATGATAATGCTTTACAGAGCAAATATAATGCCCATCTTTAAAAAAGAGAAGAAGGAGAATCCTGGGAACTGCAGACCGGTCAGCTTCACCTCAGTCCCTGGAAAAATCATGGAGCAGATCCTCAAGGAATCCATTTTGAAGCACTTGGAGGAGAGGAAGGTGAGCAGGAACAGTCAACATGGATTCACCAAGGGCAAGTGTGATAAATGAAGGGGGGGGGGGTAGCTCCCTTTTATGGACACCCAGCCAGCCAGTTAGCTACAAAATCCCTGTTAGTAGCTATTCTCTACTTGCTTTACCAGTAAAGGGTTAAAAAAGCCCATAGGTAAAAGGAAGGGAGTGGGCACCTGGCCAAAAGAGCCAAGGGGAGAGATAGAACTTTTTAAAATTGGGAGAAAAAAAACCTTTCCCTTTGTCCTGTCTGTTCTCTGGAGAGAGGGGACAGAGCAGGGCTGGAGCTATGCTGTAAAAAGCTGTGAACCAGGTATGAAAATCAACAGATCATACCTAGAAACTACTCAATTTGAAACCCCAAATATGTAAGTAGATCAGGAAATGTCTAGAAAGACGTGATTAGGTTTATCTCTTTTATTTCTGTAAGGCTTGTAGATGCCTCTGTGCTAACCCCCAAATGCTTTTGTTTTGCTTGTAACCTTTAAACGGGACCTCAAGAGAGTTATCTTGATGCTTAATCCTTGTAATTGTATTTTTTTAAATCTAGAAAAAAGCCTAAATTCAAGATGTATTTTTTTTCTTTTGTTTTTAATAAAACTTTTTTAAGAACAGGATTGGATTTTTGTATCTTAAGAGGTTTGTGCATATGTTGCTTAATTAGCTGGTGGCAACAGCTGATTTCCTTTGTTTTCTCTCGCAGCTCTTCCCTGGAGGGTGTGTGTGAAAGGGCTTGAGGGTACCCCACAGGGAGGAATTCCCAAGTGCGCCTTCCTGGGTCCAAAGGGGTTTTTTGCACTTGGGTGGTTGCAGCATCTACCCATCCAAGGTCAGAGAGAAGCTGTAACCTTGGAAGTTTAATAGCAGCCTGGAGTGGTCAGTATTGAGTTTTAGAATCCTTGCAGGCCCCCATCTTCTGCACTCGAAGTGCCAGAGTGGGGAATCAGCCTTGAAAGCAAGTCATGCCTGACCAACCTGATTGCCTTCTATGATGAGATAACTGGCTCTGTGGATATGGGGAAAGCAGTGGACGTGATATATCTTGACTTTAGCAAAGCTTTTGATACGGTCTCCCACAGTATTCTTGCCAGCAAGTTAAAAAAGTATGGATTGGCTGAATGGACAATAAGGTGGATAGAAAGCTGGCTAGATCCCCGGGCTCAACGGGTAGTGATCAATGGCTTGTTGTCTAGTTGGCAGCCGGTATCAAGCGTAGTGCCCCAGGGGTCTTTTCTGGGGCTGGTTTTGTTCAACATCTTCATTAATGATCTGGATGATGGGATGGACTGCACCCTCAGCAAGTTCGCGGATGACACTAAGCTGGGGGGAGAGGTAGATATGCTGGAGGGTAGGGAAAGGGTCCAGAGTGACCTAGACAAATTGGAGGATTGGGCCAAAATAAATCTGATAAGGTTCAACCAGGACAAATGCAGAGCCCTGCACTTAGGAAGGAAGAATTCCATGCACCACTACAGGCTGGGGACCGACTTGCTAAGCAGCAGTTCTGCAGAAAAGGACCTGGGGATTACAGTGGATGAGAAGCTGGATATGAGTCGACAGTGTGCCCTTGTTGCCAAGAAGGCTAACGGTATATTGGGCTGTATTAGTAGGAGCACTGCCAGCAGATCCAGGGAAGTGATTATTCTTCTGTATTCGGCACTGGTGAGGCCACATCTGGAGTACTGCATCCAGTTTTTGGCCCCCCACTTCAGAAAGGATGTGGACAAATTGGAGAAAGTCCAGCAGAGGGCAACGAAAATGATTAGGGGGCTGGGGCACATGACTTACGAGGAGAGGCTGAGGGAACTGGGGTTATTTAGACTGCAGAAGAGAAGAGTGAGGCGGGATTTGATAGCAGCCTTCAACTACCTGAAGGGGGGTTCCAAAGAGGATGGAGCTCGGCTGTTCTCAGTGGTGGCAGATGACAGAACAAGAAGCAATGGTCTCAAGTTGCAGTTGGGGAGGTCTACGTTGGATATTAGGAAAAACTCTTTCCCTGGGAGGGTGGTGAAGCACTGGAGTGGGTTACCTAAGGAAGAAGTGGAATCTCCATCATAGAATCATAGAATCTCAGGGTTGGAAGGGACCTCAGGAGGTCATCTAGTCCAACCCCCTGCTCAAAGCAGGACCTAATCCCAACTAAATCATTCCAGCCAGGGCTTTGTCAAGCCTGACCTTAAAAACCTCTAAGGAAGGAGATTCCACCACCTCCCTAGGTAACCCATTCCAGTGCTTCACCACCCTCCTAGTGAAAAAGTTTTTCCTAATATCCAATCTAAACCTCCCCCACTGCAACTTGAGACCATTACTCCTTGTTCTGTCATCTGGTACCACTGTGAACAGTCTAGATCCATCCTCTTTGGAACCCCCTTTCAGGTAGTTGAAAGCAGCTATCAAATCCCCCCTCATTCTTCTCTTCTGCAGACTAAACAATCCCAGTTCCCTCAGCCTCTCCTCATAACTCATGTGCTCCAGCCCCCTAATCATTTTTGTTGCCCTCCGCTGGACTCTTTCCAATTTTTCCACATCCTTCTTGTAGTGTGGGGCCCAAAACTGGACACAGTACTCCAGGTGAGGCCTCACCAATGTCGAATAGAGGGGAACGATCACGTCCCTCGATCTGCTGGCAATGCCCCTACTTATACAGCCCAAAATGCCGTTAGCCTTCTTGGCAACAAGGGCACACTGTTGACTCATATCCAGCTTCTCGTCCACCGTAACCCCTAGGTCCTTTTCTGCAGAACTGCTGCCTAGCCACTCGGTCCCTAGTCTGTAACAGTGCATGGGATTCTTCCGTCCTAAGTGCAGGACTCTGCACTTGTCCTTGTTGAACCTCATCAGGTTTCTTTTGGCCCAATCCTCTAATTTGTCTAGGTCCCTCTGTATCCTATCCCTACCCTCCAGCGTATCTACCACTCCTCCCAGTTTAGTGTCATCTGCAAATTTGCTGAGAGTGCAGTCCACGCCATCCTCCAGATCATTAATGAAGATATTGAACAAAACCGGCCCCAGGACCGACC